>WIPJ01007880.1:603550-630691 GCA_018155075.1 Cassiopea andromeda | reverse complement strand
CCTCATCATCATCATCACCATCATCATCATCATCATCATCATCATCATCATCATCACCATCATCATCATCAACATCATCATCATCATCATCATCCGCATTGCATCGCATCGCATCGCATCATCACTTTTGTCGCCCGTGGGCATGTGTCAATACAAGGGGAAAGTTGGAGAGCATCCTACATCGGTAGCTCTACGCAGGCCTTTGATCTTTGGTGCCTTGCCAGATTTGCAGCTGATATTGTCTTCCCACACTCATTGCATACAACATACTTCGCTTTGTACGCTCGAGCTGTAACCTCTTTGGAAGTTTCCTCTTCAGTTTTTACACCATGCACTGTCCTCATATGTCTTGCTAAATTGCTGCCTATCAGCCATTTCTTGCATATGTGGCACTCTTTTTTCTTTCCTTCCATTCTATTCCCTGTGCAATTTTTTTGATGGTTTTTCCATGCCCCTTCCTGTTTGAAATTGTTCCCACATTTGTTGCAAGTAAAAGCAGGTGCTTCATTGATTTCCCTGTGTGTTCTCTTTTGGTGTATGGTTAACCGAGCTTTCGTACGAAAAAATCTTCCACATCCTTGGTAAATACATCTTATTTGATCTTCTTTCCTTTCTTGGCTCCTCTCGACGATATCAACTTCCCCTGGCTTCTTCTCATATTTCTTTCCTTTTTGCTCGTCAAAACTTTGTAGAAATGTCATCCTGTTTTGTATCATTTCCTTCCATTCCTTTCTGTTCATCACTAACTTCTCTACCGATTCTACTTCCACCCGGGCTTCCTTTAGTAATCGTCGCCAGTATCCCACCGTAGTTTGTCGCTTCTTCCGGCTCTTATGAAGATTTTCAAGGTCCTGGTTCCATCCGAGTACTGCTTGCTTCACTATTCTATCATCCGACATTCTCAGTATGTGACCCATTCTCATTAGATGTGCTATTTCAATTTTGTTTCTTATAGTTGACACTCTTAGGGTTTTTCTAATGTCTGCCATATTTATTCCTTGCTCTTGCATTTGCCTTAATGGTTCTCCATTTTTTCCCTCCAAATGTATCGGTACTTTTTGTCAACAAATGTCTGCATGGCTTTTATCTCCCTTTGGTGGAATGGCCTTACTGCTGCATTGAACAGGAGTGTACTCTCAATGCATGCTTCAAAGACTTTAGCTTGAGTTATCTTACTCAGTCTGCACTTTGTAAACCCCTTCCTTATGATGGCCCATGCTTTTCCGGCTCTTTGAATCCTATGTTTCGTATCCGTCTTCCTCCCCAACCAAGTACCAAGCATTCTTATGTCCTCGCTCTGTTCTGAACCGAAGATCAGATTCTCTTCTTTATCATTATCATCATCATCATCATCATCATCATCATCATCATCATCATCATCATCATCATCATCATCATCATCATCATCATCATCATCATCATCATCATCATCATCATCATCATCATCATCATCATCATCATCATCATCATCATCATCATCATCATCAGTAAGGTTGTGGTCGCTTTTTCGGCATTGTGCTTGAATTTCTGGAAGTTCAATTTACTCCGACCGACTCTTAATTGCGAGAGAGAATAAGCCAAGTGGGCCATAAATCCCCCAAAACAGATTTCACAGGAAGCCGAATTATTGGTAGAAGCTTTTTCTTATAATACTAACACCGTCCGTTGCAGTTTTTAAGAAAATGCTTCTGCCACTAATTCGTCCTGCGAAATGACCCACTTGTCTTATCCTCTCTCGCAATTAAGAGTCGGTCTCAGTAAATTGAACTTCCACAAATATAAGCACAATCTTAAGATACATTGAACCCATGTGCCCAACGAATGATGGAATTGAGAATACGGAACACTTTTTGTTGTTCTGTGCGTCATTTGATGCTCAAGGACGTTATCTTCTCGCTGACATTTTGCAGTTGTTACAACCAATTGTCTAGATCAAAAACCTCTCAAATATTGTTCTAATAAAACTCTTACTATTTGGTGATGAAATCTTTTTGGATAGCAGTAACAAACGTGTTCTCCAACTGAGCGCTGCATGAGGGAGCATGGCGATTGTCATTTACCCTTTCTAGTTCACTAGCTCGACATCAACTGGGAAATAAGTTTTCCCCTTATTTACTGTTTTATATGTAGCTAGTAATCCTATCTAATGTTAAGTTCAATCCTATGTGTTATATGTAATGGTCCCGGAGTAGTCAGGTATTGCCCCACGGGGTATCGTCTTTGTAGTATAGTAATGTTTGGCTTGTAAGTAGTGTTGTGTGTAACTCGTTGTAGGCTTTTCATTCTGAATAAAAAAATCGGCAGTTTCCCGAAAAGGAATCGGAAAATCGTTATTAGAAACTAGGGGTGAGTTGATGGCATTCCAGCGTAGAGTGAGGGAAATGTTAATCATTACTTTCAATGGGTTACAAAATTCCATGCTATGGTAGTCACGGTGATAGGGCGATTAAGCTAGGGTAGGGAAATGTGGAAAAGGTTATCTAGATGTGAATATTGTTAAATATAAAGAAATTAAAAGTAAATGACCAGTAGCGAAAGTCCCAGAGAAAAGTTGCTGAACACCCCCTTCAGATCCCCCGAAATTGTGAGGAGTGATTGTTTTCAGCTTTTGAACGAGTTTCAAATGTATCTAAAATCGTAGGCAAATAATCTTTGAAAACTGGTATAGACATGTTCACCAAACTCCACCGCATAGCGACCACTAGTTGGGTGGGAAAAAGCAGCTGTAACATCATAAAGCTTCAGTTGACAGCATAGCAATATGGAAAAGGAAGCGATAGTCATTGAGAAGCTTCTTTTGCCTTAGTCTCTAAAAATAGCGTGTACGGAATTTGATTAGGAATATGTTGCATTGTACAGTGTTCCAGCGTGGCTGAGGAGGTGTGGGCAGTCTTTGTATAGTAGTGAATTTTTAGTGAAATCTCATGTTGAAGGAATTTGTGTGGCTAGGTAACAATAGGAAGATAGAGAAAAGTTCTGTTGTAGAAAGATAGGATGATTGGGATTACAACAGATGTGGTGTTGCATAATTTCCTTATCTATGATTTGGAATTTATTGTTTATGATATCCATATGGATTAGAATTGTTAAGCAATACTGGCATAGCTTTGTCATTATGCAACTGTTATTATTTATTCAAGGTCCAAAAGGCCAGGCTGATCATCGTGATAAAACACCCCCTGAAAAGGATGTAGGCATGTTAAGACATGAAGTGGATTCATTGAAAAGAGATGTCGTGCTGCTATCAAAGAAGCTGGAGTGCATCGACAGCTCATCTGGAAATGAAAATAGCGTGGGGTACCAAAAAAAAGCAGAACAGCAAAGATATGCTTCTTTATACAACAGCCCAGCTAATGACAGAAAGCAGGCGTGCCGAGAGAGAGAAGTTGCCGCCAGTAATAATGAGCACGAATTCGATGAGAATCCCAGCTTCAGGACCGTCACCAAGACTATTGGCAGTGTCCGTTGTAAAAGCTTACTGATTGATGGGAAAATTAAAAAACCAGCAAATGCTACAGGCCTCGGTAAAAATGTTATTCATTAATTTGGCTGTCAAATTTCAAGTAGCAGAGCATATTTTATTGCTTTGAACAAGAGCTCTCTTTGCTTGCCTGAAAGCTTTTTGCATCTAGTAGTTTCCCCAAGAGGTTATGCTACCCTTCCCAGGCACATTGTGAACTCTAAACCTTTTATGGATGTGATTTCTTCACACTTTTTTATAGCAATAACGTTTTAAAACATTTTATGGCTCAATCTTCATCAAGACATCAGAATGTTTTTGCATCTTAGTTCCAAAATTGCTTTCAGATGTACTTTTGCAATATCGATACAAAATATAAACCCTTACTTAGGTTTATAAGGTAGTAAAACATCGACGAAGATTGGAATGCATTTCTTAAAGTTTTAGGTGAAGTTACTATTTAAGTATTTAAGAATAATATTAAGAATAATTTTAGGCTCAAGGTCTGAAAAAGTTAAGAATATTGAGGATCGGCAAAAAGATAGGTATTCTTATGAAAAAAGTGTAGTTCTTGAGGTATATTTTTGCTGAAACCTTTGAAAGGTCTTCATATTAGTCAATTATAGGTATTAACCGTACCTTCCTTCATACAAGCCGCATTCATATGTTCTCATGCGGAATACCAAACTCTAGCTGGAAGCAATTTTCCAAGTTGACTCTTGTTCAATTTCAGGTTCCTTCATGACTTCATTTCCTTTATAAGATGCACAATAAATTAAATTTGTTTACTAAATCAACTGGATGTCATTGTAAACTATGACATTGTAATGATGTATGATATGACGGAATTTTGCCAGCATGTTAGACAGACAGTTGATGCAGTGCGCAAACTTATAACTGACTTCACTGTATGACGTATTACATACATACATTTCAATTATCTTCAGACGGTTGCCCATTCAGCGTAGCTGATTTTCAAGGGGCTGTCTCTTTACAGGTGAAAAAAGCAAACAATATACACAAAAAGAAGATAAATTCTTAATAGTCTAAATATTAATGTTTGAAACTGGGCAATATACAGTAACTAGTACCAAATAAGATTTGAAAGACTCCATTATCAAGTAACTAGCAACAAATATGATTTGAATGATGCCAGGGATGTTGCACGTTGAGCAACAGCTGGGAGACTACGCCATGATTTTGCTTCTCTGAATGAATATCTTTTTTGTCCACTATTAGTTTCTTCAATGTCAGCTTTAAATATGAAGACAACTTTAAGTATTAAGACAAAATTGTGAACTTTTTTCTTGTGACAGAAATGAATGATACGGCAAGACATGAAGCTATGTAGAATAATAATAAATGTTGGTAGCTGTTGAGAAAAAGACTAATTTCTTTATTTCTTTCTATTATTTTTCCATACTTTCTCTCCATATTTAAAATTGGTGTTGTACACATTCGTTATTTCTTTATCATTCAGACAATTCTTTGTTTGGGCCTTTGTCGTGTTGTTCCTTGCCGAATGATTATACCAGACTTGGTAGGTTTTCACTTTTACCGAATTTCGTTTTCACTCATTACGGTCTTAGTCAGTATTTGAATATGTATATATTAGGTTAGATCCAACGTCATTTAATGAATATATTGCCCCCGATCAAAATATTTTTTTATATTATGAACATCATTATTGTTCGCTGACAATATTCATCTGCATCATTGCTAGTTGTACTATGCTCATCATGATCACACCAAAAAAACTCCTTTACTGTGCCTTATCAACACAATACATATTAAAGCTTTCTTAGCTATCACCTTTTGGACCATTTTCTTACCTGTCAGTTATTTGAAAGAGTTAATTCAGGCAGTAACGCTCAATGCATTCTGATACGCCAACGGCTACTCGGTAGCACTAGCGTAAGCCATTGATCCTGCTTTTCACTGAAGTGACCTAGTTGGACAGTTTGCCACAGGTCATCAGACCAGCGTCAATTCTGAATCTCTGCAAAATGAATCACTATCAACTTACAGATACTTTTCTCTCAATGCTCGCTCACCGCCATATAGAGGTCTCCAAACATGGGCTAGCCATGATCATATATGTTATAGGCCTTTCTCCTAATTACGTCATTCCTGTGCGCGCGCAATGCATTGTGGTACTTGTGGTCACGCGTTGCGATGCTTGCTGTTGTTTTGAAGTCATTCTGTCTTTCTGTTTCATGATTATCTCGCAGAAAATGTCTAATAATAACGAATTGGAAGAAAGTTTAAACGGAACCCATTGCTTCAGTTTTTTTCAAAGCTCCTGCCCGAGCAATGCTTTCATTCCAGAAAAATCTGTCGAGACCAGAAGGGAAGAGGTCGGAGTGTTTGTGTTACGAGAACAGCAGGTGAGAGATCAAGGATGGTCGAAATCTTTGCGTGGGTTCCCTGGAATGTCAGAATCTGTCATTGAAAAGACGCTTATTGCAGAATCAACCACTTTCCCACAAAAATCTGTTGCTCCAAATGGTTATCGACACAGGAAGCAAGGGTACCAACTACTTTCTCACAAAAATCTGTTGCTCCAAATGCTTATCGACACAGGAAGCAAGGGTACAAGGGTAAAATTGCACCACACCACTGCAATTTTACTGACAAGCCAAATGAGCACCGGCGAACCTAATGATTTATCGCTGGCTTTGGCAATAAGTGGGGGTGGAGATCCCAGACACCCCCCCACGTGGTACGCCCCTGCTGCACATAAAATCTAGCGATGCTGTATTGAAGAATTTAATCCTGGTTGCAGATAGGATTAATTTCACTAGAATGAGATAAAATGGTTAGTGCCTTGATCATGAGCGCTTTATATTACATTCAAATTAACATGCTGACATTATTAAATGGGGGGCTGGGGGTTTACATATTAATAAGCAAATGTCTTAACTGAACTTAGTAAAAATGTGTGTCTGTTTTTCCAATACTCTTTTCCTCTTTTCTATCTTCTTTTCAATGCACTAAAAACTTTGCACTGCACAGATTTTCACTAGAACTGCACAAATTTTTTCAGAACTGCACATTTTGTGTAGAACCGCGGGTTAAGAAACCCTGGTACGCACTAGAGATGTTTTTATCCTGAAAATCCTGTACACGGCTTAGGTTTTGGGCGCAAGCAGCTCAAATCCCATATATGGACATGACCCTGGCAGCTTTTGCTAGGGTATTACAAAATGTTGTTTACTGTAGTGATTTAAAGGCATTTCTTCTTAGGTACACCTTTTGACATTGTGCTCAAATGTAGTGATTTAGTCATACAACATTAGAAAATGATTTCTGCATGAAAGGCAGATAACCAAGAGATAAGGAAAAGTGGAGAATTTTAGTCCTGTACCTCAGTTTGTTCTAAAAATACAGCAGGTTGAATTTTACTCAATTTTGGCACATTTTTCAAAATCTGCCAATTCAAATTTGCTTACTTCTCTGACAAGCCAAATATTTGGCAGGTCAAGGACCAAAGCTCTGTGCAAGGGAAGTCTCATTGTTTATACTTTACATCAGATACATCTTAACAAAGTTGACAGATTATGCTATGTAGGCAGTGGTGATTTCTAAAATTTTTAACAAGGGGGCTCTAGGTGCAACTATGCCCATATTTTCAAAGATGCAGATATGATAATTTAGCTAAATTCTGATATAGCATAATCAACAATCAGTAATCATATAGCAGTGCATAATTGATCAAAGCAATGCAAAACAATTTGAAAAGCAAGGCCGATCCTGTGTTGATAAGCATTTGGAGCAACAGATTTTGTGAGAAAGTAGTTGGTACCCTTGCTTCCTGTGTCGATAAGCATTTGGAGCAACAGATTTTTGTGGGAAAGTAGTTGATTCTGCAATAAGCGTCTTTTCAATGACAGATTCTGACATTCCAGGGAACCCACGCAAAGATTTCGACCATCCTTGATCTCTCACCTGCTGTTCTCGTAACACAAACACTCCGACCTCTTCCCTTCTGGTCTCGACAGATTTTTCTGGAATGAAAGCATTGCTCGGGCAGGAGCTTTGAAAAAAACGGGAGCAATGGGTTCCGTTTAAATTTTCTTCCAATTCGTTATTATTAGACATTTTCTGCGAGATAATCATGAAACAGAAAGACAGAATGACTTCAAAACAACAGTAAGCATCGCAACGCGTGACCACAAGTACCACAATGCATTGCGTGCGCGCACAGGAATGACGTAATTAGGAGAAAGGTCTATTGTAAGCATCGTTATCATCATCATCATCTTCCTGACATCGTAGTTATTGTCGTCACTGTCTTCATGAAGACAGTTATCGCCATCATCAATACAGTAAGAATCTCATTTTCATCACACATATTGCTGTCACCTTCATCATTTGTTTATAGTAGTCTTTCCACATAGGTATTTTTTTAGATCATAACCAATGTTTGTGTATTAAAAAGTTTTCAACGTCAATTGTTTAGTGCAAACATCTGTAGTTTAATTTTGTTGTCGGAACTATCTTTTACTCCTAATGCTTGCAGATAAGCACCACAGGCCAATTCCTCAGAATTCACAAGCACCAGAAGAAGTGCAAGTAAAGAAAAAGATTTGGAACGATTTCAACCAAGGTAATTATTTGCTACAATTTGATACACTTTAGAAATTTAGATTGAGGTAAAAATTTGATGGCATAGTAAGTTGAATAGCGTGTCAAAGCAATCGTAAATTGGAATGATCAACTGAATACAGGAATGTGATAGAAATGTTAAGCATTAGAGCATAGGATCAGGATTCATGCAGGTCCTTGAACTTTTTAAAAAGTGCCGTAATTTAAATTGTCTTTTCAAAGGCACTTGAAACTCTGTGAAAATGAGACTTTGTTTTACAAATTGATTACACTCCGCGAAATTTTGTGAGTTTTTAATGTTTACTTCCTTCACAACAATAAGCAGTGCAAAAATAATTAAAAGAAGTATCAAAAAGAACTTTAAAGAAGATCGTACAAGTAAGCTCGTGCTATGCCAAGAAATTTCTTGTTTTCAGCCGTGAATGTGCTAATCGCCAAATTGGACTTAGCTCGTGAAAAATTAATTTTAGTCCTTGAATACTTCGTGAAAACTCCTTGAATTTGCTTATCCTGCACGAACCTGTATGACTGTACTAGTGAAAAAGCCTTTTATTAAACTGAAGCGTGCTTGGGAAAGTGCGTAACTTTTATTTTTTGGTTGAAAATGCTTTCACGGTCAGATTAGGATGTTATAGTTTAGGGTAGAGAATCTGCTATTCTGGTTAGATTAGATTATGATAGTATTCTTGCATGATTATAGTTAACCTGGTATTCAATGTAAGATTGGATTAGCCCAGTACTCTAGTTTAATATGTTTACTTCCGTCAGTGTAGCAAGCAAATATACGAAAAAGCAATGGTGTGCAAAAATTTTGACAATTTTGTTGCTTAATTTCATCTTAGAGCTTTTTCAAAGTTTGATGATTTCCGAGTGTTGAACCCAACATAGCCTGCCTCATAATTTTAATTCCTCAAAGGCTCGCTCGTTTACAGTTTCTCCAAATGTGATGAATATTTTGCATCCATTTCTCTTTGCACTGGTTATTGCATACTCAACATTACTGACTTTTAGAATTGATCGCTAGAGCTATTGACAGAGGGGTGACAGGGCTGTTAAAGCCACTGTCAGTTAAAAGTCATGCTTGTCGGGTAATTAGTGATAAACATGTTTGTACATTGGACACCCTTTAAATCTATAGTTTTATCTTCTTTACCATTCGCGTACAGAGGTAATTTTTTTTTGGTAAGGATGGATGGACATTGCTTCTCTAAACCCATTTCTTTTTCCTTTGAGAACTATGCATTGCAGATTTTTGCTCTTTGTAAGTCCTCAAAAGCTTCGCATAAGTAGCCCTTGCATAAGAGGACCTAGCCCACTTCGTCAGTGATATGTTGGTTATATCCCTGTTTGTATGTGGCTGTATGACGTTATTCTCTGTAACTTGTTTTTTCAGATATGACTATTAATGAAATAGGCCAGGAGACTCTGTTTGAGTTAGCCGTTGAGCTTGATAGCAAGGAATGGGAGCAGCTTGCTGCAGAATTAGGAGTCCCAGAAGAGATAATCAAGCAGATAAAAGCATCTCAATATGGTAGGGGTAATGCAGCCATTGAATTCATCTGTAACCTTATCACGAGGTACCCTAAAGAGAGACTGTATGACTTGAGAGAGAAATTGAAGACGCTACTGAGACAA
This sequence comes from Cassiopea andromeda, assembly GCA_018155075.1. Classification (NCBI taxonomy): domain Eukaryota; kingdom Metazoa; phylum Cnidaria; class Scyphozoa; order Rhizostomeae; family Cassiopeidae; genus Cassiopea; species Cassiopea andromeda. The sequence continues at coordinate 620,988 of WIPJ01007880.1, read as the reverse complement.
GATGTAGTTGAGTACATAGATTCTTCTATGTGCCAGGATCTAATGAGTGCTTTGCAAGACATTCCTCGCCAGAAGCTCGCGGCACTGGCTTCTCGCCTGGAGCAGAGCCAGTTCAAATCAATAAAGTATTGGAGGCATTTGGCAGGATTGTACGGCTATGAAAACCCTTGTATCAGTGCCATGGAGTCAACGTTTGGCTACCATGAACGCAGCCCTACATTGGTCCTTTTTGACTACATGGGAAAAAGCAAGCCGTCATTATCCATCTCTCAAATAGGGACCACTTTGGAGAAGCTCGGCATGCACAGAATGAGCAGAAAGCTCTATGATGTATTCTCGAGAGGTATGACATTCAGCAGCTCTATCCAGAGTTTAATTATGTGTGAGTTTCCACCATTATGACATTTTACTGCACCCTTGCATGCAAAGCAATAATGTGCTTTTGTTTATTTGAATATGATTATTGTTTAGTAGAATATTTATATTTTATAACTGAACTATTTACTAGGCGCTGGTTATTGGTGTAATAAACAAAACTCTGCAATTTCCTATAGAGTGCATAAGTGATAGTATCACAAAAATTTATTTAAAAAGTTTTTTATTCTGAACATGTGAAAAGGAAAATGCTGTAATATAGGCCTGTGTTTATCATTTTATTTAAATAGTTTGAGAATGGGATAAAATATTGGTATTTATTTTGGAGAGAGGAGTCATATGATAAGAGCTATGTTATTTGCACAGTTCAATATTTTTGAACCTGACTTAAAATAGGGTGATTTTATATATCACTTAAAATATAGCCAAATTTGATTTGGCCATATCTCTCTATTTGCTTTTCAAACAAAGCTACAATACTCTAAAAATCAGAATTTATCCACACTTAGTATTCTATTGGCAACTTTCCTGGAAAGATGTTCATTTGCAAGGCATCCTAGATGCAAAAATTTTTGTTCTTCAAAGTCAGTGTTTTGTTTATTGCAGCCGGTATAGATAGAATGTGAACATGACTGAATCTAGTTCGTAATTGATAAAATAGCACATATCTGCATTATTTTGTCAATTTCAAACTGTATTTCATGTTCGCATTATATCCTAGCAGGTTCCACGTTATTTAAACTCTGTATATCGTACATATTATCCTTTTGATTTTCAATAATATTCCATTGATCATAGCACAGTATTAACAACCCTAATAAATGTATATATAAATTACGGTTTGCCTGCGAGCTGAGGTTGAATCTTAGATATCCTAGACATTGTAGATTCTTAATGCTCTTTGTGCCAAAGTGGCTTGTCTGATATTGCCTCATTGTATCATATTTTGCAAGAGAATTACAAATATATGAGTATTCTTTATGCTACAGCATTTAGTAGAATGATTATATGGATAGGAAACTCTGCAAACAACGGTAAAAAGTGGATCTTATGATGAAGCACATTAAGGTAGCGTGTTGCTTTACATCGATTCTACTCTATGACAGCCGGAAAGTCTAGAGGTGGCATGGCAATTAGAGAGGTACTCTAGGTTTTATATCAAGTAGGATAAACTAGGTTAGTGCTGCCGGGGTTGCTTATGGGGCTGGACCCCACAATTTCACTGAGTTCCCATCGGTACGTTTTTAAGACTTTTATGCATTTACAGCACTTTCATAACTTGTATTTTCATGTTTTAAGCCAATCTAGAGGGCGTCAAATTTTTTTGTCTTCATTCAGTGTCGGCAAATTTGCAACATCTGACCCCCATCATTTCTTCCCTAGCACCCCATATGGAATCTACCGTTTAAATACACAACTCAAGAAGTAAATGATTATTTTGCCCTCCGAATTTTAGGAGCTTCTTAGTAGGAGGATTCTACCAAGAAGCGATGCTGGATGGCTTTGTGTAAAGTTACACGTTTTCAATAACGATAGTATGCCTTAGAATGATTTGTCATTCATCCCAAGCAGCTCGAAATAGGTAGGGGCAGCTAAGTGACAAAAAAGCTAGCAAATTTGCTGTTGTTTATACTTGCTCAATCAACTGGATATACTTTCTTTATTCAAAATCATATATTTAATTTCTACAAAATTGTTGTGCTTCTAGGTACAAAAATTTCTTTCAATGCATATACAGTATAAGTGATAATTTGTAGTCCTAATTGTGAGCGATAACGATACAGTATCATAATGTAGACTGTCGACCAATTAGTAGCAGTTAAAGAATATAATTCAATTTCTCTCTGCTAGAGAGTCATACAATTTGTGTGTCGAAGTACGAGAATGGAATGCCTTATCCCTACTTTTGCCGAATCTGTCGGTAGCTCTATGGCTCCGGCACAAGCTGGCGTAACAATCTTGAATATTTGGAGCCTTTTGATCCTTCGGCACACAACTGATGTATATAATTTGTACTAATCATACGTTTTGCAGTATTGTATTTGTAAATTATCCGTATTCGTTAGCCTTGAATACAGAATTGGTATATTTAGTCCCTAGCTGGTCTGGAGAAATGAGCTTTCTATATTTTTAGACTTACAGTTAGTGATAACTTATTGCAATTAAATAGGCATGGATTGCAGAAATTACACGAGCTTTTCATTTTGCGCCTCCTCTATTCATTGCTTTTGCTAACTGGCAACAGGGGGACATTGGTATAACGAGGCTCGTTCCTTGCTTCCGCTCATGGAAAGTTGTAGCTGGCCTAGATGTGTCGCTCAAGTCGGCCCTTCAAACTTTTGCGTTAGATTGCTAGGTTCGCGCCAAAATTTCTGTTTGCAACAGCACGTAATAGTTGCATTGCAAAATGGTCTTGGTCTAACAGTGCTCAATTTACAAAGGCTCACAACGGAAGGATCAGAAAACTGTAACGGTTGGTGTTACAAAATATTGCAATTCTAACCCAAAAATGACAAATTTTAAAATAAATATCACAAAATAACTGGCCTTGGCCTCTCGATGGAACTTCCGGAAAACATACTTCAAGGTATTGCAAAGATAATGGTATATGTGCAAGCCTATTTATTGTAGTTAATAACATCAATTCTCTTTAAAGATAAAACAGTATTTGCTTATCGCACGATAATTTGATTTTTATTTCCAGTAAAAAAATAGCCTCCAGAGAGCTGGATAGTCCGTCTTTTCAGCATTGTGATATCATAGGCCCTATTATTCAGAGTAATGAAATATGCTTAATTTTAACAGAGGTGCATATTTTGTTGCTTTTTCATGAATCCAAAATTGCCGCTCTTTAGGTCTTTGCCAAAAGAAATCCCCACCTGGCCTCTAGGTAAAATTTCGAAACCTTGCTATGCATCAATCATCGCCAACTTGGTGTCCAAATTTGTTAGTTTTATTGTTTGTTCATGATATTTGAATTTTTGAGCGTAGAATACTTAGGCCTATTCTTCCACAGCTAGCAACGAGTTTAAGCACTAATTGCCACAGCGAAGAGTATGAGCACTACTAGGCTTACCATGACTGGACCAGTCAACGAGTTCATACAGAAATAAAGATTAACTGCAGAAAGCCACGGCGATGTTAGGAATGAGAATAAACAGCAACCCTTATGCATTTTCCCAATATTTGCTCTCGGCGACTGTCGTGTGCACTCATTTTGCGCTTTTCTGACCGCAAACTACCATGCCTAGTTTTCGTTTTGCAAATTTCCCCTGTTTCCTGTTTCTAAATGGCTAGCTTCTTTCTTCAGCAATGTGGTTGCAATCCAATTCAATCTAATGGGCATCTCTCGAAGCGCTCTTCTAAGTAATTCAGAAGAATTTGCACTTTCAAGAAGTTTAACCCAATGCCATAGTGAAGGCCATCATAACTAAACAAAGTCTTACTCATATTAAAAGTGTCTATAACAGCTACAGCTCGTTTTTGGAGGTATTCGTGTATTTTAAAATTAAACTTAAATATTCCTGGGTTATCGAACAAAGGGTGCATCAATAGAAAATCCGGAACAGCGTGAATTCCCATCCAAATGACTTTGGGCCAACCGTTGCCTTCAAGTTCTATTATATCGAGTACCTTTTTGACGTATACTGAAATCACTTTATCAACATCTAATCTATAGTGTAAACCAACAGCAAGAACAACAAATGAGTTTTCCCGGCCCAAATAACTGCGTATTTGTTTCATGTCGTCATCTTGTAAGTACTTCTTGTAGTTCTCCACTAAATCAAGATGGAAGCCCACTTTCCCATCGCAAATCGAATTCGGCTCCAGCTCTTCAATTTTGCGTGCTACGATCTTGAGGTTGCATTTTTTGATAGCTATTTGATGGTCAGCGTAGCACAGCTCTCTTTCAGCTTTTGATGCATTGGCAGGCATAGCTCCTGAATAAAGATTTCCACTGAGAAGTAGAAACATGGTTCTTGATAGCTGTCTAATTACAGAGTCACCTAGAGGAAGACAAAATGAAGGAAACTAATCACTTGCTTGCAAACTCTAGAAAGTACAAAACATAATATTCTCCACTTGAATAGTTTCTAGGCGACGAATAGAAGCAAAATTGGGACACTGAATGCTGGACAGGGGTGGCGCCAGGAACTTTCCGATGGGGGCTGACTCTTCCGACGAGTGTGGTAAAATGCGGTATATAGGGTACCATGGATGGCAAAACTCTCCAGAGAAATGTTTCTTCAACTTCCGACGGGGGGTTAAAGTATCCCAATGGGGACAATGGATAGCCCCCTATTCCTAGGCAGCACTGAATAGTTTCCATCTCTTCTTCCTGCATCTCCTCGTATTTCTTTTACGTCTCTAATCACTGCTGGGTAGACAGTCTAGGAACTAAAATAGTTGTCAATTTAGCTAAATTTTGTGAACTGTAAATCGAAACTATGCTTCTAAAATTTGAAAAGTGGGAAATCTTAGATTGAACATATCTCTTTGTGGAAAGCTGGTAATCAAACCTAACGTCAATCGACTGCGAAAAGTATGACATAGGCATTAGATTTAGAACACGTGTCTTAACGTGAAACAACTCCGACCAAAGTCGATTCCAGTAAATAATCCGATTTCTGCTTTATACCTTGTCTGCTTCTACTTTCTGCCACACCCATGATATTTTCGACAAACTAGAAATGTCAGTTTTGACAGACCAGGCCCAAAGCACCATATTTTTTGCATTGGTCAACATTTACTACTTCTGGCATATTTCAGCTCAGACAGATTGCCTGAATCTAATTGAGGGATTCCGTGAAAAGTCTCGAACAATCCTAGACAATTATTGAAAGTGAGATAAGCAAAAGGCATGTTACTAAAATACCTAACTTGTGTAGTCTGGTGTATGCAATAGATTTGAGAAATTTGCCAAAGAGTTTGTTTATGACTCTTGACTGCTAACTGTGCGGAGACGCTTTTTATTGACTCAAGTTTGAACGTGACAGGCAACACTTGGTTTTTTGCATCTAGGTCTGATACCATCATCAGATAGTATTGTGATGCATATTGACTTATTCAAGACAATTTTCCTAACGTTTGTTTCCTTATTCCTTCGTTCGTTTTGTTTAAATTCGCTATATTGAGTTACCATCGTCTAGGATAATTCATCATAAAAACACATTTCAAGGAGTATTGTACGCTGTTGTCGACACCAGATACATAAATTTTCGAGATGGAGTTGTAGTTTTACGATGAATTATGCACAATTTGCCCTTTTCTCATAAAAAGGTAGAAAAAACTCTAAAATGGAACTTTCGTTGTGGCTTTGCACTGGAACAAGACATATCCCAGTACATCCATTAATTTTTAGATATTACACAAATTGATTACGTTTTTTTGTAAGAAAAACGTTTATAAGAAAACGAGGCTCAAATCGTCAAAATCTTAAGAAAATCGTAAGAACATCACGAGGCTCAATTTCCAAAATTAAGTGTTTTTATAGGCCAAAAATCGGTATTTCGTCGTTATTGCAGTCAAAATGTTAAAGATGGAATTTAAATTCAAGTATACAATATTAATTTAATGAAAGTGTAAACCACTCTAGCCAGTTTATTTCAGTAAAAGTAAAGAAGAATTTAAGAAAATCTCAGGCTCAATTTCGGGAAAAGTTAAGAAAATTGAGGCTGAGGCAAAATAATGATTTTCTTATAAAAAAACGTCCGTCTATTTATTTTTGAAAACTACATGTGATGCTCTGCAGTATTTATATTATAGTAATGTGGTTCTAGAGATACATAGCAGCTACAATTGGTATGCTAATAGTATCATTTAGGTGCAAGTTCTTGGTGGGCTTACTGAACAGCTGTCAAAATCATGCAAATATCAGGGTCAATGCTACACTTTCAATGAATTTTTCTATGTCTTTGACAAATTCAGGCAGATGTTTATAATATGATACAAGACTAATGGATGTTCTAGTCTTAAAACATTTAATCTCCAAGCTTCTATGTTTTTTTGGAAGAAAGTTCTGAATTAATCTTTTTTTGGACCTAAGGAATGTTTCTTTGTAATACCGTTATCACTGTGAAATCGTCTTGCTTGCTTGTTTATCGATATAGATAACTATAATGTTGGCTAAAAAGGTGAATTATTTCTTCATAGTATGATATCGATATGTATGTAGTAGAAAATTGTAGATTTTCTTTGCTACAAGATCACCAGGGATGCATAATTCTTGCTTGAAATCAGTTTATTTTTCTAATAACCTTGATAATTTTTTCGTCGGACATTAACGAAATGGACGTAAGTAGCAAAGCTCGACTGCATCAGGCCATAGAATCAGCAAAAATTCAGCTTTTGATCTAAATCTTTTTTGTTACTCTAGTAAGGCTTTCTACTTTCATCATACTACAACTTGGACTTAATTCTGAACACTTCAATAATGATTTTTCCACCCCTGGGCACACAGTGTAGTGGGCTATTACCCCCGTTGGAACACGCTTGTCCCCTTCTCCATCAGAAGACAAAAAACTATTTTCCGAGATTTTTGGCATATCTAGTACCACTCAAACCGTATCTTAGCCCCCCAAGTCGGTAGGGTCAGCCCACTCATTGGAAAATTCCCGGCGCCACCCCTGATCATCAATCTTCTGCACAATATGAAAATGCCCGGAAAGGTAGACTGCTTGCTCTTACAATATAAAACTTACCTATAAAAGCGATACTTATGTTATGTTTATTTAAGAGTTCGCATGCCATTTTTTTGGTGAAATTCCGCACTGAGCAGCAACTATGGTCAGGTACCCATTCCGAGAGTTCTGCTGTAAAATAATCCCTGAAGTCTGTACAATGCTCGCAGTTGCAATGTTCAGATGTGTTGCCGCAGTAACCGCTCAAATGATTACAACAGGGTGCTTCACCTTCAGGATCACAAGCAGCTTGCAAATCATGCCCAGGCAGAGGATTTTTCTTACCACATCTAAGAGAAAAAGAATTGAAGCATTGACGATGTCAATCCAAGTATGGGTTACATACATCTATTGAATGGTAACCCGAGAAGCGACACACAGGATCAATCATATAGCTATAAGTGCAATCAACAAATCCAATCAGCTCTCGCAAAGCGGTCATTTTTATTCAGCTGACACCTTATCATGATGGATTCTGGAAGTCCTACTATCCCAGTACGCTCATATCCTATAAGACCGGCACTTAATGAAAACGGACATTCTTGAAGTCCAGAATGTGTCTGCTGTGGATAGAGTTAAATTACACAATCAACCAACAGAAACCAACTCAATCTCAGTTTTCTGAACAACTTCGATGATTTCTATCGATAGAATCTTGCTTAGCTCTTCTCCTTCTTCTTCTGCGAGCACTCTGAGGAGGCCAACGACCATATCTAACTCTCCATACCAGACTCCTTCAAAAGAGGTTCTGAATCCCTTTCATAAGCATTAAGGTTAACTGTTCTCTTACGTTTATCTAGTGTGTACGAATGGACTAGCTATTAAGCTACATATTGCAAAATAACATTAATATTCAGAATTTTTGCATGTTGTTGTGAAGTTGACAGCAATGCATTAAAAAGTGGCTTTGCCATTTTGAATTACGTAATTTAATTTTTCTGTGGATTCTGTTAGTTTATAGAAAGTAAAAATAACACGTGTAATCTTTTTTCCCTATTCTATTACTTTAATTTATGATATAGCTGTGGTTTGGTACATCTCAATCAAATGCAGAAAAAAGATATCTTAAGAAATGCTCAAGAAGAAGAAGTGGCGCCAGGGGTTATCCAACAGGGCGGAGGGGCTGACTATTCCAACAGGAGGCAAACAATATGCCTAGGAGGGCGCTAGAACTGCAAGTGCCTGCAAAATAATCAACTTTCTTACGATTTTGGCTAAGATGTTCTGGTGAAATGGCCATAATCCGCTAGCCCATCCCTGGCGCCACTGCATCTAAAAAAGCCAACCTTGAATCATTCCTATATAAGCTCGCTGGCCATGGCACTTTCATTCTTACTCTTATCTCAGCATCCATCTTCTTTCTGTACATCACGTCTTTATCTGTTATATCTGTACGCAGTCTCCATTTCCCATACACCGCATCTGATAAGACATTAATGCAAATCCTCTTTTTGCATCCAGTCTCTCTTGCAACTGATGATGACATTCCTCGTAGCAGATCGCATGCGTCGCTCTCTAGAGCCCAGTTCGTCTCCAGTGCCCATAATCGTAGGTTGTTTGAAAGACTATATATGTAACACAGTAACAGCAGGAACAGAGGGAGTAACAATAGCTTCATGATGCAGACAAAGCTGAAGCAAAGAGAAAGTCTAATTCTGTTCAATTTGGCCATTGTTTCTTATAGACCTTTGCTAGATTTCAATTACCCGTTTTTTCTGCTAAGAAATATGTCTATAATAAACATGAGGCTGAAAATACACAGAAATTAAGAAAATATTAAGAAGCATTGGTAGGCTGAGTTTCCAATGATAACTTTCAAAAACTGAATTTTTAGTAAATTTTTGATCAAACTAGCAAGAAAATAGAATTAACATCAATTACATGCCTCACAAACTATGAGCATCCTTTATCTTGCATCACGATTGCCTGATCTGGGTATTTATTGTCATTGGAAGTCCATAAGCTGGATTTGATGAAATATTAAGAAACACCCAGGCTGAAGCAAGAAATTTGCTTCTTATAAAAAACGTGTATGCTTGTAGCTAGGGATTACGGAGTAACAACAAAAATTTATGACAGCCAAATATTCAAGTTTATGCTCACATTGTGATATTTTTGTCTTGCATGGCATTTACGGAGACAAAAATTTCAATGAGATCCATGTTTTACAGGGAGAATAGAATTACAAAGCAGCCCAGTAGCCATTACAGTGATGATGCATGCTACGCTACGCAACTCCTTCAACTGGAGGGAGTGTACTCCAAAAGTTATATACAGTAAATGTAACAAAAGCTTGAACATGATTATCTGGTAGAGCAAGTTATGTCAAGAGAATTGCTGTGTAGGATGCATGGGTTGTCAAGCACATAGGAATGGCAGCTTTGATGAGATCTCGTGCGTGCAAGCAAGTTGTGTGTATATACACGTAGTTAATGCTAAAGCTACCGATTGGGCATGCTTGTGTATATACCTTAAAGTAGTAGCACTCGAGCCCAAACCTTTTGCATTTGCGTGTAATTAAGATTGGATTTAACTGACTTTTGCTAAGCTGAACGCACCCAAAGGCCATCCATCTATGATACTAACCGCACCCATGCACGTGAAAGCTTCGCGCCTACATCTACGACATTCAGCAGTATGCGTTATGAACTTGTTATGATAAGTTGGCGTTTTCAAGTAAAGTTACACATGCAATTACAAGCTTCATCTAAAGATGCTAAAAAGCAGTCCTCCATTCCAATTTTTGATTGCTCTCAAGGTTCCGTACTTTGTAATGATCTTGTACTGTCTGACAGAGTGTTCCAAAACCACCTCTAAAGCCTAGTTTTCATATATCGCAGGCCGTCGGTGATCATCGGCGATGATCACCGACGGGCTGCGACATAATAAGTAATATATAATATAATATAATATAATATAATATAATATAATATAATATAATATAATATAATATAATATAATATAATATAATATAATATAATATAATATAATATAATATAATATAATATAGTATAGTATAATATAATATAATATAATATAATATAATATAATATAATATAATATAATATAATATAATATAATATAATATAATATAATATAATATAATATAATATAATATAATATAATATAATATAATATAATATAATATAATATAATATAATATAATATAATATAATATAATATAATATAATATAGTATAATTTAATATAATATAATTTAATATAATATAATAAGACATTTATTCAAAGTTGGCTACAAAAGGAATAGTTAAAAAGACTAATACAGGCTAACTGCTTTTCCTATTGACAAAGCTCCTATTGACAATCATTAATTCTGCTTTTAGGTGCCTAGAAATATGAGAACCAGCGATTGGGAGTTCAAAAAATCACAAACGTTTTCACTAAGTTTTTACTTTCAACTGCAATCACTCAATCTGATTCCAGTGTTTGCAGAAAGAATGAATATTTTTAAAGCAAGTATGCTGCTTTACTACCATCTAGCCCTATCGAGGGTAGTATATGATTTTGACTTTTCATCGAAACCCTAAAAGGTTGCAACCTAAAAGAGATGTTTTATTCTTAAATCATTCTTTATTTCTTAGGCAGCAAAAACTCTTGACAAGCCGAGAGGGCAAATATTATAGATGCATTGATTTTACTTCAGTCATTAGCTTTTGGAGGCTCCTCTAATGGAGCCCTATCTCATCCGAATTTTCCAATGGTTTCTCAAATGTATAGGTACGGTCACCAAAGTGAGCTCTCAAGGCACGTTTATATAGTTCCACTATTTTATTACTGGAATAGTTGAGTTTTTTGCAATAGTCTCCAAAGCAAGCAATATCTGTCCTTTTTTATAAGAAGCAAACTCTCTGGCTTCAGCTTGGATTTTTCTTAACATTTCGTCAAATGCAGTCTTTAATATTTCTTAAATATCTCTTAAATTGAAAGACTCCCAATGGATATAGCAAACAAGATTAGGTAATAGTCATGCAAGAACAAGGATGCTCAGGTTTTGTGAAGCATATAATGAATTCTCATTTTATTTTCTTGCTAGGTTGATCAAAAATTTACTAGTAAAACAGTTTATGCAAGTTATTATTTGAAACGCAGCCTGCCTATGTTTCTTTATTTTTTGCCAAGCTTCAGACTCATTGGCAACAATTTCATAACCTACTTTACAGTTAATCAACGCACAGCATCCATCAGAAACAGTTGGACATTTTTAAAACTTCCAAACTTGAGGCTAGAATTCTTTAGAGGGTCCTTTTGTTATTCTGAAGCAAAGCTTTACAACGAATTTACATATAAGACAGTTAGATATACTGAATTTTATGGCATGTGCTTAATGTTGATTAATTTTATCACTTATTTTTAGTCTTACGTTTTACTTTTAAGCTTAGTCTAATGCATATATAGATACTTGACTTGTAGCACGTTGATAATAGAAGTATATTTTTCTGAAGTGCCACACCTGTATAAATATTTTTATCAATTTATTTATTGTGTTTCTTATGGACATATGTCTTATAAGAAACCATCCTTACTTATGGGCTTACTAGTTTATGGAAATATCTGCAACTGGATATGTAATCTAATGTTCATTTATTGAAGACTAGCATTGATAAAAGCTTACATTAATTAAGCAGACATTTGTCTTTTAAGTTTATCAACTGTTTGTATTTTCTTCTGAATGTAGCTAATCCTTAACTCTGTGAAGAGATGCAGCCCAATTAACCAAGTGCTATTAATACAAAGCCATTTCACAATGCCAGAAGAAATTTCCTTCTGCTTCATAACACATCTTGGTTTCCATACTCTGTCAAATCATTGTAATAGCTTTTTAAATTTTAGATTAGACCCTACAGAAATTTCTATTTCTGATGAGAACGATGCTGGGTCTCTTTTCAAGGCAGTTATTTTAAGGGGAAAGGTTCACGGACACCGTAGGCGCAAAATTTGCAAACCTAATTAAGCGCCGCACTCTTATGCCATTCACCAAAGCACTAAATAGCACCTGGAAGACCCTCAAATTTGCATTTAATCTAATTTATGTGATAGTCTTGCAGTACTCTGCTGCAGCTAAGTGAAATATTAACATTTGGCTTCAAATAACGCATTTGTATCGCACTTAAAATGCATTCGTCTGAAAACTTAATTCACTAAATAATGCATATTGTAAATGTAATAGAGCAAAGAAAGGTTACGTTTCTTTCTAGTCTTACGCCAAGCTTACAAGCTATATGTTCGTCATGACCAATCTAACTGCTAAGCGTGATAAGTCGATAGGTGAATTAAATACAACGCAAATGTTGCATCTGAAACCATTATTGGATGCTATGTTTACAACATTTACAAATTTTTCCGAAAGCGTCCAAGGCGCTCTTCGACGTTTCTTGTTGTGGCGAGTGTCAGCGAAGAAACTACTTTAGTATATGCGACATAAACGTTTACGCTGTATCGAGATATTGTCAAAATTCATATTGAGGAAAGGCTATTTAGTTTAATAACTAGCATAACTCTTGAAATCATGTCTACATGTACAAACTGACTCCTTTCACATCAGGCATTCGTAGCTACCCAAAATGATAAATGCAGATGTAAGTGAAAATCCTTACCTCATTATATATTTTCTTTTTTCGTATAAAACTTAATAGAAACGTTGCTATCATTTCAATCATAGCTATGTTACAGTACATGCTGTCATCATCCTTACTATTTCTAATTACCACGACAACGCAAATTGAGGCTTAAAAATGTCATCTAGTCAACGAATCAATGTGGTGTGATTTCAAAAGTCAAAGCAGGTCCTTTGTAAACTTGCCTGACTAGACTCGCTAACAATAAGATATCTATTTTCAAGATCAAAGTTTTGTCTTTCATATTCGCGCAAAATTGATTGGAAGTTGGGGTTATTCTTTCCATCCCAAAATGATGATCAATGATGAAAAAATGTTTTCCTACTACGCAGAAGGGCATTTTCTGACATTCTAGCGAGAATTATCTTAGAAAATTTATTCTGGGGGCAAGCCCCAGACCCCAAAGTGTCCCTCAAAGAAGTTGATACCTTGGTACATACAAAGTGCTTCTCCATCGATGACCTACATTTTGAAAAGTAGTTGATTTATACAGGCCAACTAGGAGGCCCTGGAGGTCTAGACTCATGCTTTGTTCAATATAAGAATGAAAATGCCTTAAGTTGTAGTGCCCTGTTTTTCCAATAAGGGCGCTTTCCTAACATGGAAAAGGCTTGGTCGAAAAAATTTTCTTGGGGCTAAGCCCCCAGCCCCCCGTTTTCCCTTTCCTTCCGTGATAAAAATTGGCAATTTAGCTAGTTATTTATGTTACGCATATTTCAAACAAGACATATTGTTTTCGTACAGTTTATTTAAATATCAATCTGAGAAAATTCTCGTCTAAAAGTCTGATTTAAACATCTTCTTTTTGATAAAATTTAGTAATATGCCACATCGTTTATCCTAGAATAAAGTATGAATTTTAGGGGATGAGAGGTCACGGCAAAATTTATTTAAGGGTGAAGTAAGAAAAAAGGGTTGGGGAACCACCGATTTGGAGGATGAAGTCTTTCAACATTTGTGTGGCTAATCTAGGAGAGAGCTCGCTCTGGTGAACTGGAATAGCGTAATAAGTCAACCATTTAGCTAATAAGCTGATATAAAGAGAAAATAGACTCCTGCCAAAAATATTTTCGAAAAGCAGGATCCCCATGCATGGCTTACCGAGGAGAGCATAGGTGTCAAATTTTGATTGGCTAACAAAGGAATCACCATCGAAAGATTCCTACAACTAATGTCATGAGAATTCGTTTGAAAAAAAAACGTGTTTTGGTGGTAAAAAGTGTACTTTCTTTGCGAAAAAAACTGATAATACATAGTTTCGAATAATTGAAAAATATTTTGAAAGCATGTTCAGAAGGCTTCAATTCCCATTTCCAGAAGGAGCAATTTTTATATCTTGCGTAGTTCAAAAGTTACCGACATTACAAGCTATCCATCTTTCTTTTTAATGCGGATAACTTTAGATCTACGCAATTTTTTTAGGGGTGCTGGTGTAAATGAAGGTTGGGAACCACTGTTTTATAGCAACATAAATATAAATTTACTTAACGTATTACGCTATCCATAGGAATCATCTTGCAAGTATTCTCTCATTAAATAATTTAAAATCATTTGTATTTTGTAATAGTTAAATCCAAAACCATAATGTCGCCCATCGTAACTTCGCAAATTCTGACTCATTTCAAAGGTCCTAATGAACGTTGCATTTTTTTCTGCCAAATACTTCCTCACTGCATGGTTGAAGTTTTGGATAGCATCGTTGTGAAATTTCGTATCAATTCTGAGAAATCCATCGATATTGTGTATGCCAATCCAAATAATTTTAGGCCAGCCATTGCCGCCATCTTTAATCAGATTAAGCAATTTGTCAATAAATGCTCTTTTAGCCACTGAAATATCCAGGTAAAAGTGCATCCCAACTCCAACCACTAAATACGAGTCTTTTACACCAAGCAGCCAGGTTGCCTTTTCAATCGCTTCATCTGTTAGCCTATTGACGTACACCTGGGCATTGTTTATCGCAAAGTGATATTTCCCACCGCAAATCGATCCATTGCGAGTTTCACTAGTCGAATGTGCTGTTAAGTACATATTGCAGTCCCTGGAAATAATTTGAAACTCTCCTTTGCATTTTTCCAAATCTGAAGTGCTTGCTCTCGTAGACATCGCTCCTTGTAAAGGATCGCCAGAAAGTAGGATGAGCATCATGCTAGATAACTGTCGGATTAACGAATCTCCTAGAAAGTGAGGGAGAATCCATTTAGTTTGTTGCCATTGTGTGATGAAACCTGGCAAAAAGTTTTACTCCCACCTTAGTAAAAGACAGCGGCATTTAGTGGCCTTAGTGAACATCTTTTTAGACATGAATTTGACCGTTTTATTCCTTTTTGTATACGTGGATTAGCTAATGAGGGTAACGAGCATTTCTTTGTGCATTGTCCACAGTATCACGGCCTTCGCTTAAATCCCTTTGGCCAGATCCTAGACATCCCAGGACTTGATCTCACCTACTTTGATGAAAGCTACCTATGTAATCTTCTTTATGGAAACCCCTCTTATACTGAGGTACATAACAGTATTATCACTGAGCCCACAAGTACCTACATTAATGTGATAGGTATGTTTAATTTGAGATAAATGTAACTGGAAACAGCAGCAGCTTTCCAATTAAGTTTTCTTTAACTGAAGTCTATTCAGGGACCTGCCTCAGGATAGATGTTGATCGATTAGTTTTTGATTTTCCTGTTTTTGACAACTATCTCTACTACTGCTTGCTCTAAGCCTCACTCTCCCTTACAGAAGAGACTTCAGCATCTATCTGGAGGCAGTCCCTAAAACATTAGCTAAGTTATGTTTCGTATATTGTAATTGCATTTTGTAAGCGTCACCCATAGCCAGAACTCTGTGACATTGTGTCTTTTTTTGGCAATGGGTGGCATACATTCTTGAATATTTATTGTCTTATTGTGTTTTTGTGCGTTAGGTTTTCTCAACTTTTAGGTTATAAAACCCATTAGCCTCCCTTTCTCTATAGTTGATAGTTGGTGATTGCATGAGCTGGTCTTGAAACCATCTATTTATTAGTTCTAATTTATTTGGATACGTCTAATTACAGTTATGTCTTACTTATGGATTTTTTGCCAATATTTCAAGAACGTGGCAAATGATGAATCAATGATAAACAATCTTGGCAACCCTTTCTGGCTTTTGACTTTATGATGTTTTTCATTGTGGTTCTCCTACATATTTTAATTGAGTCTGAAGAATGGCTATATTATATACATACATACATACATATATATATATATATATATATATATATATATATATATATATATATATATATCCTTTCAAACCAATAATATCAGAGATCAGACGCAAAAAAACGACAAGAATCTTAAGTTTACAAGACATGTTTCGGATAATTCTCTATCCATCTTCAGTTGTTATACTAAGTTGCTAAATGGAACACACTAATAAACGTTGCAAAATAAATAGAAGGTGTAACGAAAATTAATAATTCGAATAATCAAGAGAACGAAAATCGTGAAAGGGCTAGAATGATAATGAAAAATTGTAATGCTGGACCTGTTTGTTTAAGTTGGGCCCCTCCCACAAAATATGTAAAGCCTCTTTAATTAGGCCTATTGTATCTTCCATAAACACTTATAACTATCGTTTAGCCAAATATCTTTGCAATCTTCTGCAACCTTATTTACCCAGCACTTACTCTATCTCTGACACTTTTTCCTTTGTCCAGGAACTCAACACTATCGATCTTTCTAACAGATTTATGGTTTCTTTTGATGTTGCTAGTTTGTTTACTAACATTCCTCTTAAAGAGTCCATTGATCTTGCAGTTTCTTACATCACTGTGGGAAATACTAAATTAACATTTTCTAAGGCTGAACTTGTCAAGATGTTTTCAATTGCTACTTCTCAAACTCATTTTCTGTTTAATGGTAAGGTGTTTGACCAAATCGATGGTGTTGCTATGGGCTCTCCTCTCGCACCTGTCTTGGCTAACCTATTCTTAGGGCATCATGAAAAAATATGGCTTAAAAACTATCAAGGTCCTTCTAATCTATTCTATCGACGATATGTTGATGATATCTTTTGTGTTTTCGACAATGAGAATGATGCTAAACTATTTTTTGACTTTATTAACTCACAACATCCGAATATCAAATTCACTATAGAAAAAGAAACCAACAAGGTTCTGGCTTTCCTTGATGTGTGCATTGATAATAATGATCCTTCTTGTCTCAAAACTTCAACCTAACGGAAAAAGACTTTCACTGGATTGCTCACTAATTTCTTCAACTTTACTTCCTTCTCTTACAAAATAGGGCTCATCCGTACTCAGGTGGATAGAGCTTACAAGATAAATAATTCTCTCGTTTCATTTAATAATGATGTAAAAAAGCTCACACACATCTTCAAAAGAAATCAATTTCCTGAATATTTAATAAATAGGGTAGTTAAAACATATCTTGACAATAATGGTAATTCTGCAAAATCCGATAATAATAATTCTCTCTACTTTAAGCTACCATATCTTCCCTTTTCCAATTTTGCCCAACGTAAAGTTCGCACATTAATTAAAAGATATTGCAGTAATCTTACAATCAAATTAGCATTTTCCTCCTTTAAGATAAAAAACCTGATGAAAGTTAAAGACTCTGTGCCTAGATCGCTCCGTTCTTGTGTTGTCTATAAATTTACGTGTGCGGGATGTAATTCCGTATATGTTGGTGAAACGTGCCGACACATTTCAACTAGAGTTCGAGAGCATCTTTTCACAGATA
>WIPJ01007880.1:577991-600926 GCA_018155075.1 Cassiopea andromeda | reverse complement strand
ATAAATTTACGTGTGCGGGATGTAATTCCGTATATGTTGGTGAAACGTGCCGACACATTTCAACTAGAGTTCGAGAGCATCTTTTCACAGATAAAAATTCACACGTTTATAAACACCTCCAAAGTTCTAAAACATGCAAAGATTCTTGTGATGAGAGCTGCTTTAAAGTCATAGATTCAGCTAAAACATACAATCAACTTAAAGTTAAAGAGGCTTTACATATTTTGTGGGAGGGGCCCAACTTAAACAAACAGGTCCAGCATTACAATTTTTCATTATCATTCTAGCCCTTTCACGATTTTCGTTCTCTTGATTATTCGAATTATTGATTTTCGTTACACCTTCTATTGATTTTGCAACGTTTATTAGTGTGTTCCATTTAACAACTTAGTATAACAACTGAAGATGGATAGAGAATTATCCGAAACATGTCTTGTAAGCTTAAGATTCTTGTCGTTTTTTGCGTCTGATCTCTGATATATATATATATATATATATATATATATATATATATATATATATATATATATATATATATATGGCTATATAAGAATGGCTGAGCACAGATGAAAGGAACAAAAGTATATTACAAATAAAACTTAACAAATACAGGGTAAAATAATAGATCTTATCAGCCATTGAAGTAGTATTTTTACTGAACATTATACTAGTTAAAAGGAAATCAAAAGCTAGGGAAAGTAGATAGGTGCAAAAGCGGAGTCGCTCAAACAAGATCTTGAGAAAGATCCCAAGAAAGTGGAGTCGTTCAAACAAGATCTAGAGAAAGATCTCGAGAAAGTGGAGTCGTTCAAACATGTGGGCAAAATGATAACAGTAGGTTGAAAATATTCTGAAGAGATAGGGACTTAGTTACCAATGGCAACAATATCACTAAGGAGCCAAAGTGTCACCAGAGAATAATCTAACTTTGCAACCATAAGCAAAAATACCGTCCTTAAACATAAGGAAGAAAGCAAGGCTGTAGGAAGTATATATGGGCTACGTCTTTGACCACGCCCAGTTATTTATTTATGACAATAATTGGCTTGTCCCTGTTGCGTATTGAAGGAAGGACAAAGCCACCATAGGTTGCAAAGCAGTACCATAAATTCATAATGTCGTTTACCTTCCAATCAAAAACTACCAACTTGATGTTTTCAGGCCTCTCAGTGTTAATTGTCATATTTTACTTAGGAATCTAGTACATATTTTTGCCAAACTTTACGACTTTTTTAGGTCTATGAGTAAAACTTTCATGACTTTTCAGAACATTTTCAGTTTAGAAATGCTCTCAAATATAAAGCATGTAGAACTTTCATGCTTGATTGCTTGTCAATTTTGGTAATTTTATTACCCAATCCAGAATTTGCAATATTTAAATATCTCTAGTTGCTTTCTTGACATTATACAGTTCTTCTAAATTCCTTTTGACAAATCCCCCATGTAAAGGAAAAATACATCGTGCACCGGTTTGTAAGTTTAGTAGAGCATTTGGTCTTTTGTGTTTATTAACAAAACATTGTATCTTGAACATGATTCTTCTATTGAAAAGTACGTAAGAACTTATCAAGCCTAGTACATACTCGACAGAAGGAGGTTGATCTTAGTTGTAGAAACTCTTCTACTTTGGGGCACCTCTGAATCTAAGAACGACAATAACAGCTTATCAATGCAAAGTCTGGGCACAATATACAGCTTTACCAGATAATGTGAACGGCAATTGAAATGAAATGCTACGGTGACAATGAAAATGATGACGTATTCATTCTGCATCGGAGTCATGTGCATATCAATTTTTTATTGCATTTATCATCGTCATCGTGTAGACTGAAGGGGGCAATACGCTGCAAAAAAATATCGGATTCAGTTGAATCTCACATCGTATAAACGGGTTCTAAATGTAAGATCAATTTTGAATTAAATTCACGAGTGTAGGATTTACCTATAAATGTTAGCTTGATTCCATGCTTGTTAAAAAATTCACAGGCTTCCTTCGTGGTAATGTTACGAATCCTACAGCCCACATCTTCCGTTACCCAATCTAGCAACTCAGCAGACCTGAAATCTCTGAAATCAGTACATTCTGTGCAGTTGCAATAATATTCTGATATTCCACAGGTTCCATCTTTCGTATTGCAGCAGGGTTTATCGCTTTCCGGATTGCAAAGACTCTGTATTCTGTACCCAGGAATGGGGTACTTACCAGTGCACCTGGAAAAATAGTATTTGAACCATAAAACAAAGTTAAGTGTGACTATAGCTTATCAGCATAATACAAAGGAGCCATAAATACATTCTGAAATAACATTTAGGAGCCATGAATACATTCTGAGTTAGGACTCAAATGTCACTTTATTAGAAAAACCAACCATTGAAAGGAATCTCATTGAAGATGGTTGTGCCAAAAACTGATTTTAAATCTGAATACTAGGAAATCTGCAAGTGCTGCACTTTACATGTTTGTATTCATGTATCTGTATGTGAGCTTGTATACATTTTTCTGTATGTGGCTTTGCGTGGCAGGGTTCCAACAAGATTCTCCGGATCAAATTCCGACTTTCCTTTGACTTTTCATTAAGATAGGATGATATTTTTCGACCATATGTTGCAATGAATAACGCTCCAGAAAGTAATATTCAAAGACAATGCTAAAAATGTAATGGATGAAATTTGAAAGTCGGTTCTTTGCAATGCTTGCTTGGCTGGATTTTCAGCACAGAAATTCATTATTATTACGATGCACACAAGGAATACGATTAGCTTCATTATGATTAGGACTGTTTAATTTCAATAACATAAATATCAACTTTTGAAATCCCTGAGTTTCCTTGTCTTTCTATCAAGTAAGCAATACCCCTGACCATTCAAGGTTTTCCCTGCCTCCTCCCAATAGCCACTGTTCCAGGATCTCCAGGTTCTGTGTGAACCTTGTCTGAGAATATTCGGGCACGTTCGTGCATGCACGTACTCTCAAATGCTAAATAAACGGGGGTCCTAATAAACAGGCGGGTTTGAAAAAATCTAAAAGTTAAAAAACGGTGGTCAAAATAAAAGGGGGGAAGGGAATTTGAGAAATGGCTTTAAATGATTAAAAAGCGATGGAAAGAACAAAGACAGGTCGCCATAAAGCATAGGGCTAAAATATATACAGAAACACTCTGAAAATTGGGCATGAACAGTACTAATAAAGAAATGGAATGAAATCAGGGGTTCGTAAAAAAGTAAATTTAATAATAAGGTCCGGGGGTTGGAAAAAATCGAAAAACAAATAAGCCGGGGGGGGGGGGCGTTCATTTGGCACTTGAAAGTAAGCACGGATGAATGTGCGTTTTTGTGTGCATTTTTGTATGGATGCATGCGTGTGTGTGACATTCATGAAAATTGACTTTAGTTTACTATCTGGTTTGAAGAGATATCATACAACCTCGAATCATTTCGATATAGCTTTGCTGGCCAATTCATTGCAACACGAATATTTTCATCCAAGGTTTGTCTTTCCATGTAATCTCTTTTGGCTAGGCCTGCTTTTTCCCTCCAAAATCCTCTCCAGACTTTTTCAGTGAAACCGTCACATTTTCCAAAGCCTTCTGTCATTTGAAATTCATGAAGGTCGATCAATGGCAGCAAAGAACTCTTGCAAATGGAAGGTAATCTTCTGTCCAGAAAGACAGCAGCCAAGAGGCACGTAAAAATCACGACTGTGAAGCATAGTCTAATGTATCTGTTATGCAAAGTAATATCCTCGTTTCATTAGTCACAAAATAAACAAGCTATGAAGTAAAATGATATTAACATTTAATACAGGCCTATCAAAACATAGAACATCAACTACAGTGGTAAAGAGAGATAAGTACCTGAGCAAGTATGAATTCAAAATACGAGCAGTGTTGCCCTTATAAGATTATACTCGTTAAAACATCAACAAAGAGGTGCTGAGAAAAAAATACGATGTACTTAATAACAAGAGAGACAAGCGGAAGAAAGACCACTATCTTTCGAGCTTACGCCCTACTAGAATGCAAAGCGATGAGAAACAAAAGCATAATTCGAATTTTGAAAAATTACAGATATTCAGCGATACATACGGCAATACATTTGTAGCCATTTGCTCTGTCGTCCGTTATTATTGAAAAATTGACTGTATGTTTATATTTTTATGCGTAATGACTAACAAAGACAGAATAATAGGGATTTGTCTATTGCTCATTATGTCAGAGAAAAATGAGAAAGTAAAAGCACAAGGGGAGTGTTTACAATGAATATTCCTTAAGGTGAACAGCTGTCGCCGTGGAAACCATATTTCATGAAAATATAAAACAAAAGGAACCATCTTTTAGTGAGTACAAGGGCGGGTGGTGCTACAATTTTATCAACATTTCACCGTCTGTATTATTAAATGCCAACTCGCAGTAACTCTGGCAACTGCGCAACAACTTCAATGAATATGCCCGTACTCATGTAGATGTCTAAGGCAGCCTTTAGAAGGGGCCGACCGAATATTTGGTCGGTCAAACATTTGACCACTTAGGCATACCGTTTACACGGGGCCGGCTAACCGACCTCAAATTAGGTCACTTAGGGGTACAACTATAGGGCCGCTTAGGAAAGCAACCTTCTTTGGAACTTGGCCGGTCAAGTTCGCGAACGGCCCCGTGTGAACGGCTTTGGCCGGCCCAATATGTGCACGGTACCACAAAGAGGGTGTTAATAGGCGATCAAGAGGCCTTTAGTAAATGACAGATGAGTTTTCGCTCCAAGAAAGTTACTAGTGGTTTGACATTTTGCGTTTCTCAACCTATAATGGATAAAAAAAAGCATGGATGAATGATTTCATAGACTAATTTAAACTCTGATGTCGGTTTTGAATTTAAATAGCAAATGTATAAGGTACTGCTTCGACGGTTACTATTCCCTCAGATAGCTTCCATCATACGCTGTCCTCAGCCAAAATAAAATTCATTTCACTTTCTTTTTCTTTTGCACGCCAGCTTCTCACGTTTGCAAACTCGTCTGATAGAGTGAGAAATAGATTTGGCACAATTCGTACTCTGCACATGTCATTAACTTGACTGACCGGCCCCGTGTGAACGCAGAGCCTAAGCGACCTTTTCCTTGCTCGGCTGCTTAACCGACCTAATGCTTGGCCGCTCAAATATTCGGCCGGCCCCGTGTAAACGTAGCCTAAATTCTCTTATGTCATAAAGGTCAGTTGCGAGCACTTAACGAAATGAAGATTATTGAAAGAGATACGATGTTGCGAATAATTTCACACTAAGAGCTGTTGGTAGTGAAAAACAGACAAACTTTGTAAAGCTGGCATCAGCTGCAGAGAGTCAAGGGAGTGCATAAACAGGACGGAGAATAACAGCACAGTTCAGATTAGAAATATCAATTCGCTTGTAAATGATTAGTCAGCTATTTTCTCTACAATAATTGAAAAGCATGCCCCACTAAGAGATGTGTGTATCTGACAAATACTGCCCCTGGATAGCTAAGGATCTGAAGAATTTGATGCGTACCAGGGATAGGCTAAAAACAGCTGCTCTTAAAAGTAAGTCCCCTATGATAATGGACTCTGAAAGGCAGACCAGAAACAGGTTCAATTTGCTAAATAAACAACTAAAAAAGCAGCATTACACTGATAAGGTTTCCTCCAATAAGGGGAACTCAAAAGACTCCTGGAAAACCATTAACAAACTTTTAAATAAAAGCTCTAAATCGTGTAATATAGATTGCCTCGAGGATTCTGACAATGTCGTAACGCACACAGAGGATATTGACAATATGATGAACAGTTATTTTTGCTTCATAGTTACTGCGCTGGCCAGTAAAATTGATAACTCTTCAAATCCTCTTCTGTCTAGGGACTATCATATCAGTAATAAATCTGAAAAAATTAATTTTAGGCTTGTTAGCGTACAAGTTATCAAGGACGCACTCGCTAAAGCAAAAACGTCAAAGAGCTATAATACATCTATTGAAACGAGCATTTTTCCGGGAGAATGCAATGGAAGAGTTACTCAAACATTTAGGGAAGGGGACAAAGGTGATAAGTCGAACTGTCACCCCATTTTTGTCTTGCCAGTTATCTCAAGGCTCTTGAAAAAATGATTACCGATCAGTTGCACCAGTTCAAGGATAACACTGGTTTATTTTCATCTGATCAATCAGGCTCTTTACGACTACATTCCACTTTAACGTGTCTATTCAAAAGCACCGATGACTTGTCCAGCGGATTGGATCTAGGAAAGCTAGTGGGTTTGGTATTCGTTGATCTCAAAAAGGCTTTGACACAGTTGACCACAGCATTCTCTGCCAAAAGCTACAACATTATAGCGTTCGTCAGCGCGAGGTTTCCTGGTTTGAATCCTACCTGTCCAACCGGAGACAGTTTTGTAGGGTAAGTGGTACTGAATCAAAGATATAACTATAGGAGTGCCAGAGGGATCATGTCTTGGACCGCTTCTGTTCTTCATATACATCAATGACTTCCCATTAGCTATAAAAAATTCGAATACTTCGATGTATGCTGATGACACTAGTATTTGGTACCAGTCCCATGAAATCACTCAGTTGAATGAGGCTATTAACAATGACCTGTAGAAGCTAGAAAAATGGCTAGAGGGAAGCAAAATTTCTTTGAACGTGGTAAAAACTCGTGCAATGTTAATTTCAACCAAGTAAAAGTACAAGGCCTTGCAGAACCAAAGCCATGATCTTCGTTTGAAAACTAAAGGCGCGGAGCTTGATACTGTTATGAGTACAAGATATCTCGGCTTCAATATTGATAGCCCTCTCGATTTGAAGGATCATATAAAGGTAATATCCTTTAAAGTTTCTAGAGCGATTGACTTTTTGAATCATGGTAGAACTTTCCTTGCCCAAGATACATTGAAAACACTCTACACAGGTATTGTTGAACCGCATTTTTGTTAGTGCTGTCCCGTTTGGGGCTATTGCGGGAAAACAGTCTAACCAATTACAACAGCTGCTACACCGAGCCGCAAGAATTGTGACGAAAAGCAGTTTTGATGGTCCAAGTAAGCTTTTGTTCCATAGGCGTGAATGGAAAACCATTGAAGAATGTACTGCTGATGAAACAACACTGATGATTTTTAAATCTCTCCATGATATTAGACCACAATACATGTATAAAATGTTCACCAAAAACTCAAATTTCATTCAGCGCAATATTCGAAACACTATAACTGATTTAAGGTTTCCCTTGAGAAATCAACTGTGTGGTAGAAACTCTTCTCATACAGAGGTGCCAAGGTGTGGAATAGCCTCTCAACTGAGTGCAAAGAAACAAGGTTTTTGCCTGTCTTCAAATCCTTTCTAAAGTAAATTTAAAGTTTTTTTGTTTTATTTTGCATATATAGGGTTGGCTATTACAGATCTATTTGGTTACTTAATTCTTATTTCTACTTTGTACAGTAATTATTATAAGTATTTTATTGTAGAATATTGCAATCTTATATTCTTTTAAAGGAGATCCTCTCGAAAACCAGCTATGCTGAAGGGCAGCCCTCCCAAAATATGTAAAAATACATGAAAATGAATGAAATGAAGAAAGACTACACCCAGAGCTCACAATTCGACAAAATCAAAGACAAAATGAAGAAAGTGATCAACACCTTCAAAGCCTTCAATAGTATGTAGAGTAAGCGGCTGACCACGAATAGTAGGCGGCTGCATCCCTTGGAGGGCGACCCAATATATGTACCTTATTACGTCTTTTTAGTGAAAAGTAGACCGCAATTTCGGTAGAAGTAGGCACCGATAAATCGCCGGTTGCCGCCTTCTAGTGAAAGCTCTGCCAAAATCTCACAACTAGCTGAAATTTCAAAATGGATGCACTTTGAAATGAATCTACAAGATGAAGAAATGTTCAAAAACATAAATATGTACCACATTCTGTCTCTAGGCTAGCACAGGAATTCCGAGAGATTTGCAAATTCAACTGAAATGTCTATGATGATAGTTAAATGACAATTTATGCTAAAACTATATAATATATTGTTCAGAATTTCGTACAGAATACAATTTTATTCCTCAATTTGAGTGCATTTGTTAAAAACTCGTAGAGTTATAAAAAACTGAGTTAATCAACGCAGAGTTCAAGGCAAACAGCTATTCCCATGCCACCTCCAATGCAAAGTGCTGCAACACCTCTCCGTGCCTTGCGTCTCATCATTTCGTGGACAAGAGTGACTACGATTCTGGCACCAGATGCACCAATCGGATGTCCCAAAGCGATCGCACCTCCATTCACATTCACCTTAACAATGATGACATTTATTATGCTCCAAATTAAGAAACCGTCACCAAAATAAGAATCAGTGCTGAAAACTTGACTATAATCTACTACATTTGGTCCCAGATCTTCATTTTAAATTCGTTGAGTGATGCAATCACCGTTCAAAATCATCCAATATTTCCTATAATCTTCGAAACGTAACTGCTTACATTCAAATCTACTAAATGTTGCTAAATATTGCTAAATGTTGGCGAAATGTTGCTATTTTTGTCCCATAATGCACAAAGCAAGGTAGTGTGGCCAGTTGCGTGAGTGTCAACACTCAAATTATTTCTTCGAGAAAATTTCCCGTGAACACTGATATCCAAAGGCACCTAAACAACTTTATTGAAATTGACTTTACTCTAATAAGACTACGCGCCTTTTCTATAAGAAAATCTTTTTGCTTGACCCTCAATTTTCATAAATTTTCCCTGAAATTGAACCTGAGACATTCATAAATTTTTTTAACTTTTACTGGAATGGACTGGCTATAACGTGTTACCCTTTTTGTGTAAATCGTATATACTGGAATTTGAATTCGATCTTTAACATTTTGAATATAATACTGACGTAATATTGAATTTTGATAAACAAAACTGATGTTTGGAAATTGAGCCTTTTGAATATCTTAAGATTTCGGCAAGTTGAGCCTCATTTTCTTATGAACCTATTTCTTATATAAAACAACATATGAGAACATAAAAGATTGCTCTTCACTAGGAATCCTTCAAACAAGACATCTCTGAGACAGATTTTAACAGATTTGATACTACCAGTTTAGTCAGCAAAATCTTACTTCATAGTTTTATGATAAAGCCTGCTCTTACATATATCGCTCTACTAGGTATAACTCAATGCATCGCAGAAACTAAAGAGATAGCAGAGGCTCCAGCGTATTGATTAGGAAAGTAAGTAATTGACTAGATAAGCAAGAAACAAGGTTAACTGGCATACCTTACTCTTGTCCAAGCCAAGCTCTTTGATTACTGCTAGCGACTGGGCAGCAAATGCCTCATTTAATTCAAAAAGATCGACGTCATCAATAGTCCATTGTGCTTTTAGCAGCTAAAAACAACAAAGCATTTTTAGTATGAGAGACAAGTCCATGTTTTCTGACATATTCCATGAATGGTAAATCTATAAATAAATAGGTGACAAACACAAGTTTGTGCATCATTGTATCCATATTGAAGACAGGCATGTTCCATCAACCTGAAACTAGGCTTCTCAACAATCATTCTAAAATGCAGTAGCTGGGTAAACTTTTATAGGCGAGGTGGCATAGTGGTTAGAGCACACCACTCCTCTACGTTTCGAGCCCGACTCGATGCCTTGAATGAATGCTCCCTCAATGTTCACCCAGCAGTGAATTGGTACCTGGTGGCAACACTCGGCAGATAAAGGCGGCAAGGAAAGGAACTGGCCACCCTATCTCACATGCCGATGGCTCAGGATAAGTGTCCTTTCTAACAGGCACTCCCCTACGTACGAAAGCATAACGGACTACATTTACTTTTTTTAGGTAAGCTATGGCAAAATTTAAAACGCAAATTGCAAATTCCTGTTTAGTATATTTGGAAAGGACTAAGCTCCTGTTCAGTATTCTTGGAAAGAACTTGGGATATTCTCCCTTATCATTCTGATTTTAAGATTTATGATTGACCTGTATTTCCTGAAAAATGCCCCTTTTGAGCTTCAAGAACAAGGAAATATGAATATATATGAGGGGACAAATCCACCTAATAACAGAGAAAGGTAGACACTGAGGCATTTTTAGAATAGTGTTCAGTTACATTAACTCATACACCAACATCCATATAGTCTGCTAAATGTAATATTGTTGAGAGCAAAATTACAGTTACATTACCTCATATACCAACATCTATATAGTTTGCAAAGTTTAATATACCTGAATGTGAAATTATACTTATATTACCTCATATACCACCATCTATATAGTTTTTTTAGTGTAATATTATTCATGAAAAACTACAGCTATATTACCTTATATAACAACGTCTATATAGGCCATGACAGCTTTCTACTACAAAGTTCAACTTGAGAATGAGCCCTCTGAAAGACATTTTACATACCTACCACATTCACTTAAAATTTAAACGAATACATATAGCTCTCATGTAGTCCAAAAATAACACAAGAACTTTAGTTAAACACAACGGTGTTGTTCTGCCAAACCTTATCTTGATTCGATGTCCAATCTCTGATCAAGGGCCTATCAAAACTTGCATTTGGATGCTAAGATACACCAAGTTGAAAGCAAGAAATAAATCGGAGTTGAAGGTCAAGCACAATCGATTACATGGTCGAAAGTGGAAAGGTTTAATGCATCTTATTACCAACGATGCAATGTAACCAAATATGTGATTCCAGTGATCTACGTAATTAAAATCTACCAAGACTAGCACAAAGTACAACTGAACCTGTCTAACATAGTAGCTGTAATATGTTGCATGATTGCCTATGTGTAATTTTTATTGTTTGTGTGAAATTAAGCCTGTGCGTCTGAAATATCGTTAATCATAAGTATTATCTCTATCATCTCCTGCTATTTTCGCGTGTGCATCTGTACCCTGTAGCTATGATTCTAGTTACGTGTAATAGAATTGGAAGAATGAGTTCAGTTGAGAATCAGAGCAGAAGCAATAATACATGTTTCTCTGAGTTGAGCTCTAGGCCACACAAGAAAATGTAGATTCTGTAAGGATTCTGCTAAGAAGACTAGTCTAGAGAAAGTGAAATGGATAGCTTTTGGGATGCCAACCAAAAGAGGAAAGGGGGTAGAACTGGCCATTATATCGGAAAAGCTACCGCATAAATAACCCTGTAAACAGAGCAAATGTCTCGTAAATGGTACACAAGTTTAATCATCCATACCGCGTATTTAATTGCTGGTATTGGCCCGGCTCCCATAATCTTTGGATCAACACCAGCTTGTGCCCATGCAACTACTTTGGCCATGGGTAAAATACCACGACTCTGTGCAGTGGAGTACTTCATCAGCATAACACACGCAGCGCCATCATTTATGCCTGAGGAATTGCCCGCCGTCACCGATCCCGGGCTTTGAAATGCTGTTTTTAACTTTTGTAGTTTTTCAAGCTCTGTGCCTTGTCTTGGATGTTCATCAACTTTAACAACTTTTGTGCCTAAAAGTAGATCAAACAAATAAAAATAACACGCATTCCCTACATCAAAACTACATGCTCCTTCTTTGAATTGACACTTCAAATACCAGTAACTATTTCAGCGAGATGACCAATAAACAATAAACCATTAAAAAAACTACACTGATATCCAAAGGCCAAAGACGCTTCTCTTAACGTTTTACTTACCAGCATTCTTAATATGTCCCGTTCACTATTAGATACACGTTTTTTTAATAAGAAAACAATCACTTTGCCTGAGCCTCAATTTTCTTAACTTTTCCCGAAATTGAGCCTGAGAATATCTTAAAATTTTCTTAATATTTACTAAAATGAATAGGCCAAAATGGGTTACGCTTTCTTTGTTCATCGTGTATACTTGAATTTGAATTCTATCTTTAGCATCTTGAATGTAATAATGATGGAATACCGGTTTTTGGCCAACAAAAACACTTAATTTGTAAATTGATCTTTGTGATTTTCTTAAGACTTTCTTAAGATTTTGGGCATTTGAGCCTCCTTTTCTTCTACACAATAGTGCCCTTCAATTAACAGTCTGAAGCATGGTGCCTGCAGAAGACTTTGGTCAAAGCAGAGGAGTCAAGCTGAAAATCTGGCATTTCCATTTGAGCAGTGCTCCAGCCATTTAATGACAAATGAAAAATGCCATATTGAAATGTTCTAGTACACAACTACAAGAGATTCTCTTCTGCAACCTCTTTTCAAGTATATTTGCAATAGTCATGATGTACACCACTAGAAAAGTTAGAGAGAATTGTTAAAAAAGTATGTGATATCAATATAGGCAGAGGAAAGTACATAAATCCGCAAAGGCAGTCTTGGAGGTCCTTTACTGGAAGTGACATATGGCACACAAATGTATAATGAGTATCATTTCATGAGCAAAACCAACAACACAGCACTACATGAACAGGCTTTAGCTTATGCCTGAATAATGAAAAGAACTTCTGCATTCAACCTGTCCTAGAGATTACTTCAACTGGGACGATTTCATCAGCAAATGTGCCATTTTTCTGCGCCATTTCTGCTCTTTTCTGGGACATGACCGCAAAGCTATCTTGATCTTCTCTCGAAACTTTCCACTGGGCAGCAACATTTTCAGCTGAAAGCATGAAGTTTGTAAGCATCATGACTGAATAATCACAAATCATGACGTAGGAATAAATGAAAGCAATTGCCTGCTTGAATGAAGAAAATTTTTTTGGCCGTGCCTCAAACTTATTCACTACAATAGTTTTTTAGACCTCATTTTCATATACATACACTAATATGCAAATACAAGTCTCTCTAACACTAGGTAATTTAGATTCGGTTGGATTAAGTACAGATATTTGTATTAAACAAAAAATATACATAATTGTAATATGAGGAACTAAAAGTGAAAAGAGCAGCTGTTAGTATGATAGAAGGACGGTGGCAGTTCATGATTTGTTGCGCATGCAGATGTAATAAGTTGTGCGAATTATTATACTAGTTAATTCAGTGATTACCTAATTAGTCTGGCCCGTGATAATTGATAGATCGGTGCACATCTGAATGAAAGAATTGCAGGACTGCTCAAAGATGCCAAGAGAACTTACAAATTTGACGTGATGGTATTTTGATTTTAGATGATGCTGAAGGTATCGATATTTTTCAAACTTTCTACTAGCATTGTTATATTATCAGTAGTACATAAAAGAATCATCCACAACATACTGTCATATTCAGGACTGTGTCATGCATGCCAACTAAGATATTCAGCAATTGCATCTATACACATCCTTTATATAAGAAACAAAGTTTCTGCCTTAGGCCTGGATATTTCTTAACATTTTGTCAAATAGGCTTCAAATGTTTCTAAACAGTTTCTTGAATTATTGAGCTTTCGAATAACAACAACAACAACAACCCAGATTAGGTATCTGTGATGCAGGAAATAGGACGTAGAATGTACAGGAAATCTTATAGAAATGTTTCTAGGTAAAAAAGTGTGCTATTGAATTAAACCACGGCTGTGCCTTACGCAAAGCATGTAAACACTCAAACAATGAAATTACTCACATGCTGCAAAATACTAAGTACCAGGAAACACAGAAGAAAATCTATTCAAGATGGGTGCTTTATTGAAAAACACCACAACTCTAACACTCAGTCTGCACTACCTCAGAAAAGCAATTTACATTTAGATTGAACATAACTGGAACATTTGACATAGGAGATGATGAATACAGAAACAGGACTGAAGGAGCTTTACCTTGGTACTTGTAAAATAACTATTGAATGTAGTCTAATACAAAATTACCCATGTGATGCAAGTTGCAACCAATGGTGTAGAAGAGGAGGACGGCGGGGGGATTCAGCCCCACTAGCTGTGACTTGAGAGGGTGCAGCCCACAAATTTAACAGTTGTCGAGAAAATACTAGTTCACAAGATATAGGGTATTAAAAGTACGCTGTTTAATGGACGACATTATCGTCTTCTTATATAACTCTGTAGAATAACTTCAAATTTCTTATAAATAAACACAAGAAAAGAGCCCCCCCTTGCCAGCAATACAGCCCCCCTTGCCAGTAATACAGCCCCCCCTATCTATCGATTTACTTCTACACCACTGCTTGCAACTTATCAGTCACTGTGAATATTAAATCTCAACTACTCTCCATTCGCAAAAGTTGTAACTGCCTTAACTCTATAACTAAACAACGCTCACGAAAGTATCCGGACATTTTCGAATTTGGTTATGAACTCGTTGGGGGAAAATCTGCATGAAGATCTGTCCATGAAATTTCCCTACACTCTTCTTGAAGCTACTTCGTTCTTTCAATATATCAATTCTTCAAATCATTCTACTTTTTCATTGCGTAAACAAATGCTATGAGGTTGTTTGTCAAGATATTAGTGATCAATACAAAATAACTGACTTGCAGAGGGAGTTTGTAAATAGTACTTTTTGTCAAAACGGAAAATGCTATTGCAATATTTCAAATACCATTAAATGCTCAAAATCTGATGCTTTCGATATTTGTAAAGAATTTTGAAAGCATAACAAATGCAAAAAATATTGGTAAAACTCGAAGTATCATAAACTATTACGACATCAAGCGACGAAAATTACACTTATTAATATATTAGTTGATTTGTAGAAAGCTTGAACCGCACAGAATTCTCTCGTTAGCAAAAACAATAACAGTTGAAAAGCGCAGAACTTTTACCACATTTTAATACCCTCTGCACAAGTCACCTTATGTCAACTGAGGTACTCTTCGTCTATTTAAGTCGCAAACATTCTTGTCATTTTTACTTTTTACATATTCATTTTCACTGTAAATTAATGTGTTGTATATTTGGGAACAACTTGTCAATATCACTGTCAAATGAACGTCAAGAAGGAAGGAAATTTTGAGACATCATGCATTCAATGCATGAAAAATTTCTTCTGAAAGAACATCAAAAACAAAGCAGACTGGTTGCTGGGCAACAGCATTCCATAACCATACCAGTAATCCCCATGTGAATATCGTGGAAAGCATCCACCAGGCCATCTTTCATCATTGTGTCTTTCAAGGACGTATCACCAAACTTTACTCCATTCCTCATATTTACGCAATGTGGGGCCTATGTATATTGAGAGCATACACTAACAACAAACTAGGCTCCAGTAGTAGTCAATATGCAGGGCTATCTGGTGCTATACGCTATGCACTTAAACTATGAAGAATGAAAAGCAAAACTACAATATATTGAATAGTTTCTGATTGATAGGTTTTAATCAATCTAGAATTGGAATTACACATTTTCCTTATAAGAAACATGCCTATAAGAAACATAATGTTGCAATTAGGCAAAAATTAAGAAACAGGCTGATTTCAAATAACAACTTGAAAAAATTGCTTCTACGAGAAAATTTTTGATCAAATTAGAAGAAATTAGAAACAACATCCAATAATGCGTCAAAATCTGAACATCCTTTTCTTGCATCACAGTTGCCTACTCTATGCTGTTATTGTTATTAGAAGTCTTAAGAATGTAAGACAACTTTAAGAAACAGTTAAGGCTCAATTTCACGAAATATTAAGAAATATCCAGGCTGAAGTGAAGAAGTTTGGTTCTTATAATAAAAACGTGTAATCTAGTAAGCATAAAACTGGATGCCAGGCAAAAACCTTTTATGGTACAGCTACCTCTGCTTGTGGAACCATCTTAAAAATTCGCTAATAGACACATTAAGGCTCATACTAGTAAATATTCCTTTTAAACCATCAAATTATTTGTTTGTAAGCAAACAAAATTACAATAAAATAGAGTAAACAGTATTTTATACTGTACTATACAATACTAAAAATTGTTGCAATAAATGCTACAAAACAACTGAAAATACCTTACAAGAAAATATTCAAAGATACAACAACATGAAACTGAATAACTATAATCTGTCTGATTTCATAAATCTTACAGTCCAAATGGTTATGAGAAATATGTTCAAGTATCTCTAAAGGTCACTTAGGTCATAAAAGATACAAACTCAGAAATATTGTAATTATATATAGAGGGTGCATAGAAGCCCTAATGGAGAGAATAATAATTCTTCCAGGAATGTAACAGCACATATAGTCCCTAACTACACCAAGTGCTGATCAATGCTAATTTCATAATGTTTGCAGACAAATGCAAGGAAAAGGTGTGGAGCAATGAAAAACTGACTGCATGGATGAAGGATGTTATGAGGAGTATAGCATGGTAAAATTAACAACTGTTTCATCACACACCTGACTCATACTTTCTTGTCCTCCAGCAATTACTATTTCTGCATCATTGCATTTTAGAGCTTGCACTCCTAAAACAATGGCTTTCATGCCTGAACCACACAGCATATTCACTGAAGTTGCAGGCACTTGAAATGGAATGTTCGCATTTAATGAAGCCTGTCTGGCTGGATTCTGGCCTTGACCTTTTGGAAAATAGTAAGTCAGTGTGAACTGAATGGCTTTCATGCTTTGATTGAATAAAGGTATACCTGTTAGCTTTAGCAAAACAAATAGAATGTTCTTAATACATGAATCATGAATAAGCACTAAGGTAATAAGAACTGCATCAAATCATGCTTCCTGATATCTGCACACTTTTCTTCTACACCTGTTGATAACTCACATACCAGGGTGTCTGGCAAAATCTGAAAGATGGATTTCCCTGACAATTCCCTGACATTTCCTTGACAAATATCCCTTCTCCCTTAAATATTTCATTGTAAATGTCATTCAATAGAAGCAAAACTACAGGAACTGAGTACCTCAATGTCATCACCAGGGATGGATCTAAGATATGATTATCAGGGGATGTAGGTAGTTGAACTTTTGAAGTTTACTGAATAGTACAAACAGTGGCTGTCTGGCCAGCTCTAGCAGAGGTGGCCAACAGAATGCCATGCAACAGTACAAAAACATGGAAGTACCTCAGTTGTGGGTAAAAGCTAGTTTCTCCCTAAACCCTAGAGAAATTATAAATGTTATAAGCTATATGTTGATGGCATTAGTCATGAAGAATTTTTGTAGTTCACACCCTCTACACAATTAGAGACAGCCCTTTTGGTAAGTAGGACAAATATCATGTTCATCATTGACCTGGTACTCCTTTGACCTTTCAACCATATAAATTTCAAAGAATAATTAATGGCACCAGGGCGGAAAATGATGCCATTCATGGCTGTCATTGAAAAGAGTCAGACTTCTCTGACATTCCCCTGATATTGCAAAAAGGACCAAATTTCCCTGACATGACTGATACCTTGTATACTATCTCAACTCTAACAAGAAGCAGGTGTAAGAAATAATGCACTTCGTTTTATGGTAAAAAACGTAAAAAAGATATTCAAGCCTCAGATTGTACCAGCTAATTGCATATTCTACAGTTATCAATAGGAAGTTACCTGCAGTTAATGCTTGGCCAAGAATGACCTCAGAAACTTCTGCATGAGATACATTACTCTTCTTCAACAATGATTCAATGACAATTGTTCCAAGTGAAGATGCCTTGTGTGAGCTAAGGTTGCCATTCAAAGAACCAATAGGTGTCCTTTGTGCAGCTACAATAACAACATCACTAGCAGCCCAACCACCAACATCCATTGCAAAGACTAAAGGAAAAATTTTTGCATTCAAAAATTGGTTTGGCAGCATGCATGGCAGCAGGCTTTCCTGGGAAAGGCATTTATCACACTTGCACACACTAGTACATGGGTCCTGAAGTCTGGGGCATGATTTTTCATTGCTACTTAATCAGCTACTTATATCTATATTAAAAGTTTAGGAATAAAAGAATTTAACTGAGGAACATGATTGTACGGCCAAGAAATTTATAATGACATTCTTGAACAAAAACACTCCATAGCAATTAATTGCCTCCTGATGTCTACAAAATGGTACACAAATGCTAAACTCTTCCCAGGAAAGCCTGAATACACATACAATTCTCAAAATTCAATTGTCCTTACTACATCTACTCTATCAACATTATCTAAGATAGGCATACTAATTTGGCACCAAATCAGTATAATTCAGAATATTCTCTAGAAGAACTACCTAAATCCTATAAAACCCCCAGGCAGCAAAGTATTGCTTGTGCACATCCAAATATTTTCTACAAGTCACATGCAATATTTGAAAATAGGCATGGCTAAATTACTTTGGGGTGACAGGATTGACATGTAGCATGCTATTCATAAATTGAAACTCTAGGACAAAAATTGAAACACACAGGTTGAAGTTAACATTTTATACCTAACTTAAAACCCATTTGACTCAAGACACAGAGCAGAAAAGTGAATGGAGGGTACAATTCTATTTATTCAGGTGCACATCTTCCATTTTTGTATTGCACAAGTCTGCAAAGCCTGGTAGATCTCTACAAGATCTTGCACATACAGAAGCAAAAGAAACTTTGTGAATATGCACAGACACAGAAATGGTGTGCAAATTATTCTCTATATTACATGTGTGCATCAATTACAAATGCACAACTGTACATATTAGTAATCTGAAATCTGAAAAAATCCTGTGCAACCTTGCCACACTTTGCAGACTGAGCTGTGCATACCTGAAATCTTAGCAAAACATGGAATTCTCTGCAGCTCAGACCTGCAACATCAAGCCCAGGAGTTCCAACCTGTGGCATATCTACTACTGGCTATACACAATAGTTTTCCAAGTAGAGTACACAATGCTGTACAAAAAGTCAAAAAGTTATCTTCAACTAGGCTTAGTTTAAATTATGTTTTGACTGTGGATTTATGTACTTGCGTCATTTTTTGCATGCTATTGCATGTATAGATAGTACATGCCAGACCGCATTTCATGTAAACTATACACAGGAAGGTACACCAGGAAATATGTATATTGTGCTGAAAACTGTGACTGTGCCAGGGTGCATTCCATATTGATCCTATGCTAGATATTTTTCAACATTCTTTTACTATACCATGACAAGGCTCAGAACTTCCTAGAGGGGGGTAGACTGTTCCAGGGCCTGAAGCTCCAAGGGGCCTCATAACACCCAATACTTCAAATCTGGGGGGCCTCATAAAGTAAACTAGCAGTACTTTTCCAAAGATAATTTCTCAACCCTCGTCTACCTCTTTTGCCCCAGGGCCTCAGAATTCTCTTGGCAGTGCTGACAGGGCTAACTTTGAAATATTGTGGTTTAGTCATATGCCAAAGTTTTCATGGTTTCTCTATTGCTTGGCCAACTTTTCATGGAAGAGTTTCCCATTGTGCATGTATGAAATTGTAAGAATACTCATAGAGAACACCTGGTCTGGGGGCGAAGCCCCAAGAAAATTTTTTGCTAGCCACACTCTTCAGACTGTTGGAAAACATAAGAAACACTTTCTGGGCATATATGCTGACTTCATATCATAATCTGGTGATGTGCCATGCCACTATTCTGTCAACAATACCCCAATATATCAAAAAATTCATCTACCCAACACATTTTCTGTGACCGGTAGGTTGAGAAATGGGGGACTTTGCTTTGGCACACCAAGGACGTTTTCCTAGCTCATGCCAGACATATTTGAGCCAACTTACAGTAATGCAGCTTGGAGACTGTGCGTTACCAACACAAGCTATTATCAAAAGAAACCATATCCATTTTCACAAGCCACCAATCAAGAATTTAGCTTCCATGCTGAACGCCAAAACTAGAGCTAAGTGTATGCTGAAGATTTTCAGACTTTAGTACTTTGAATGGACTTTTGGGTACACAGAGCTGTGGTACACAAAGCTGTACAGAATAAGTCCATAAAGAAAGATAAGGAACTCCTGGTCTATGCAGTCTATCAGCTGGAGAATTTACAAACAGTAAGCATATACTCAGGGTACAAAAATATTGAAACGAAGGACCTAAAAGTCCTCCTTGATTAGTAGGAGGAGTAATTAGTAGGAAGCCAGGCAAAGAAATTCTAAATTGCTTTCGGGCGAAGATCAATGCTGACGTGACAGAAACAACAACCCCTGTATACACAAACATATCTTTTCCCAAACCATAGCTAAGTTTATCAAATTCTCTCTATCGAATTGAAGAAATTTAGAAAATATAAGCATGGTCAAAACTTGAGAATTTTCAGAAAGTGAACAGGTAGCGATAAAACATTTGCACTTTGCTGGGTTTTTGTATGCTACAATTGGAAGATAAATGGGATGCAGCAAATCTACTGCACTGAAATTTTCAAAAACTCTGAAACAACAGACACTATGGAGAAGAAAAATCCCAGTGTCCAAAACACTCATATGTGGCCATTCAAATAATTTTCTAAAAGAGGAGAGCATGCTGTTTGTCAAATTGCTAGACAACTGAGATACCCAACATTATATGAGAGAACAGCTACAATACAATCCTGATTTCCCCCAGAAAACCCATCCAAATGCTTTGTCAAGCAAACTATGAGAAAATATGGAATCTCAAGCTACAAAAAGAAGGCTAAGCCATTCGGTTCACAAAAAATAGGCCATAGTGGCAGAAGTGGGCTGGGGCACTTGCTCAATGGCCTGCTTCTCATTGGAAAGATGTGATATTGTCTTATGGAAGTAGATTCACACTGCAACCTGAATGCCGCCTTCAAAAAAGAGTGTGGAGAACAAAAAATGAAGCTAATCAACCAACATTTCATGCACCCACATTCTCAGCTTACTTGTCTATGATTGTGTAGGGATGCATTGGACCTAATGGCAATGGATGCCCTGTCATTTGTGATAGGCTTATCAGGTCAGAATATTACATCAAGATCCAGGAGAAAAATCTAAAGCCAAATGTTGAGAAGATTTACAGTGATCAAGACCATCCATATATCTTCCAAAAGAACAATGCTCCTTGTCATGAACAAAAAACCCATAGAATATTTCAAGCAAAAAATGTAATGCTGTTACCCTGGCCTGCTCAAAGTCCTGATGTAAATATCATCACACAGACTATATACATATATAATTTAACATAGAGA
This sequence comes from Cassiopea andromeda, assembly GCA_018155075.1. NCBI lineage: Eukaryota > Metazoa > Cnidaria > Scyphozoa > Rhizostomeae > Cassiopeidae > Cassiopea > Cassiopea andromeda. The sequence continues at coordinate 579,969 of WIPJ01007880.1, read as the reverse complement.
GAGAGATTTAAAACACACAAAAAGATATCATAATATTGGAGAAGATTTGCGTGCAGTAATTTCTTAAAATAGGAGCCCTCTCAATAGATAGACCTATCGAGGAGAGAGTTTCAATACTTTTGTACCTTGAGCATACTCCCTTTTATCATCATCTCTAACTATTGATGTGTCATTTTCCTATATCACATTGATTCGGAATAATCGAAGCTATTCGGAATAATCGAATATATAGAACAGTATGTGAAAGCTATTGAAGATCAAAGCTGCAGAGAAGTTAAATGATGTTAATGAAAAATCTCTAATGACTTCTAAGTCTCAAAATAGAATTTATTACCCTAAAAGTGCATATTGTTACTCATCACAACTCTATTGCGTTTTGCCGCCATTAGTTAAACGTGGAGATCTGCATTTGCCTCGTGTCTATCTTTCTACGAGTACGAGGCAATATAAGCGAGCCAAAAAACAAAAATGGCGACGCAATACGAAGCTGCAGCAGGAGAAGCTGAACTTCCAATTTCGCACTTTGATGTATGTAGACCTTGTAACGATTGATAAGATGTGATTTTGCATAATATGAGCATATACTAGTTTTGGTGGCTGCAGGTCAGAGAAGTACAGGATGCATCTGTCGGGTGAATAGCTAATGTATATATGTATATATCAGAACTATTAAGTTTTTATTTGAGGAATAAAAACTTTCTAGTTTGAGTATACATTGGCTATTCATTCGACAGAGGAGAAGCTAACATGATTCAGTGTAATAGTAATGGCCATGCCATTGAACAGTAATGGCAGGTATAGGATGACAGACGTGTAGAAATTACCGTATTTGTGTATAAAGAGGCATAAACTTATCTTTTCGCTACTTCATTTTCTGCGCGGGGTTGGTAACTTTACATGTAAAATAAGGGGACGTGTAAATCCACCCATTTTACGCGTCCTCCTATTTTACACATAAAATTACCAACCCTTAAGCATTTTCTTAGCAGAAAGGAGATTATGAAGATGACTCGGATAGCGATGAAGAACAAACAGCCAATGCACCCGCAAAGTCTGCTGCTGAGAAAAAGAAAGATTATATGAAACGGTTGAGGGAACTTCACATGAGAAGGGTAACAATTATGTATTTTTCAAGTCCAAGATAGTTAGGCATAAATTTTATACTTTTTCTCAAGGTAGCTAGACAAATCTTGTCAATCTTACCTCCACATGCCAAATGTCTGTTTTCTTTTGGTAAATTGTACAATTTCAAAATCTATCTCTTGATCATAACTTAAGCTTTGAATGGGGAGTAAATTTTTGAATGTACTTGCTTTTTGCTTGATATAGTTGGTCATCAATCAAAGAAAGTGCTTGCTTTTTCCTCAATTTACAACACCAAAATGCTTGTCTGCAATCTTAACACTTTTAAAATAAGCAGTATATTTTTTGGTTTCTAAGCTGTTGTAATGGGTAGAAGTCACTATTTGGAATTGTTTCACTCTTCCATAGAATGAAGCTAGGAAGTTGAACCATGAAGAAATGGTTGAGGAGGATAGAAGGAACAAGCTACCAGCAAATTGGGAAGCAAGGAAAAGAAAAGCTGAGTGGGAACTGGCTGATCAAGAAGCTAGAAAAGTAAAATTATAATTTTTTAAAGAATTTGTGTTGGTCTTTGTTCCTAGATCCATTGCTTTTTGAAAAAAAATAACCAAATTTAGAATTATCTTAGCAGTTCTTTACAAATTTAATTCAAGACCTTTTTGAATATCTTGAGGCTTCTCTCTCCTCTCTCCTCTCCTCTACGCTGATTCGTCAGTTCCTGACATGGCGATCCCGATGATGCCTTTCCAAGCTTGTCTGTCATTGGCTATCCTGAGAAGTTCAGTGATGTCATTTGTATGTAGGCCAACACATTTCAGGTCACTATTTATGAGGCCAAGCCAAGTTAACTTTGATTTTCCTCTTGGCTTTTTTACTTTTCTCAGGGATTCATAAA
>WIPJ01007880.1:558141-574124 GCA_018155075.1 Cassiopea andromeda | reverse complement strand
GCATTGATGCAATCATGGATTGTCATTAGCATTAAGATTGGTAGCCCTAGAACAAGCTAGAAAGTGTTCAGTAGATAGACTTGATTTCTATGTCTGTAGCTCAGTGCAGTATTGGAGTGATGACCCAGTGGTTGAGTACCTGCCTCACAGCCAGAATGTCGCAGGTTCAAGCCGTGGCCGAGTCTTACCGAGTCATGCCGATTGAAACATTATACCCACTGCTTTCTCGCCTGGCACTCGACTTATGAGAATGGAGTGGGAAAGTTTAGTGCACTGGGCTACCACAGTAGACTTCCACTGTAGACGTCACTGCATTATCATATGTGTGGCCTAGGGCTACGTGAGATGGAGATAGGCGCCGCCCTATGTGCCATTGGCGTGGGAAAGATTTTAACTTATGAATTCAGTATGCCTGGGTATCTAATAGCCTAATAGATGCCCCCTTGATTAATTTTGCAAAAATTCTCCACCAAGGACATTCTTATTCCAACCCCCGGTCTACTAATCTTTTTAAGTATGATCTTAGCCAAGGCAATATTTAGAGAAGATACTTTGGCCTGCAAGTACAGCCTGTCATTAAGAGAATTACGCATGTCGTAGCAGTTATATAATTCCGTTATTTTTCATTCTGTGAACTTGGCAATGCTACTTTGACATAAATTTGTGACAAGAAACCATTGCCTTTTCTAATGCATTTTTGGTCATTTTGTAACCCCTCCCCTGTTTGTTCCATCCTCCCCCCATATTAGCTCTTTGGGATTTTTCCAACTCTCCCATTGATTCCAACCTCCCCTTCTATTAGGCTCCTAAGATAACAGTAATGTTTTTAACTGTTAGTAAACGCATTGAGCATTTGACTGACGCTCATACTAAATTATTTTCAATACGTTTTTTTCCAAGTAATTATGAGTAGATTTATGGATTGCTTATATTGCTGTCAATAGCTATTATAGTTCATCACTGGCTTCTTGTTGCAGATTACGCAGCTGCACAGCTACGACAGTACCAAAGATTAACACGTCAGTTTAAACCAGATTTGGAGGCATACAACAAAATAAAGGAGGACATGTTAGTTTGATTTACTCATGCTAGATTTTTTCAAGCTATTTTTGAGTAATGAGTGATTTTTGGCAATAGAAGAGAAAGTTGTAAGGAGCAGAATAGACATTATAGAATATTAAAAGTTTCGTAGTTCTAACCTTTTACACTTAAGTATACTCTTGCGAGAATTGTGGTGTATTGCACTGGCTTCTTTATATTTTCATGCTGTTTGCACATGCATCGGTAGTGCTGATGTATGTTAAGCACCATATAGTAGCTAAGTTCACTCGACTGGTTTACTTAAGGGAGATTAGTTTCGTTGAATTCAATACAACTTTTCTGAGTTAAAGTAAACCAGTCGCGTCTGTACACAGGCTATATGAATGTAGGCCCCCAGTGGACATCTTGTGGATCCCAGTATAATATCCAATCTATTGTTTTGCTTCCCAGGGGTGAAAATGCATTTCCAACGGCTCATAGTCTTTCGTATGGTGGTGATGGCAAAGTCGCTGAGTCAGCCATTGATAGAATGGTAGAAGACCTAGATAAGCAGTAAGTTGTACATTTTTCTCTGGTGATGCATGGCTGCTCTTCCAAAAGTGAGTTTCACTTTGGGAAGAAATCAGATCGATAACCCAGAAAGAAATCATTCTATTTTCTGCACTTTTTTGAAAATATATTGGCATTGTTTAACTTTCTTTTGATACCAAACTCGATGTTATACATTTTTTGTATAACGCTCTACCTCCAGAGACGTAACGTAATTTCAAATTTGAAGATCTGGAGATCAGTCGAAAGATTAAATCAAGTTTCTTCGTTACGATGTCCATTGAGCTTACTGATAAGAATAATTTGCTCGTAAAGTTGCAGGTGTTTCTTAAGTAATTTTCATCAAAAACATTGAAGCTCCTTTTATGATATTAAATACTAACCAATATCAAGATCTATAAGAAGAAGTGAAATAATGTGTGCAGCATTGGAAATATGACAGTTTTTTCTATGATGATTGCTTTGTTTGGAAGTAAAAAGACGGCCTTAAATATTGCGTAGAGACAATCGACTAATAACACATGTATCGCCCCGCAGATAATATTTCTTTTTGAAAGAAAGTACATTACGAAATTTTCTGTGTCATTAAAGGAGGAAAACTGAAAGAGCCTTGGAGTTTGGCTAGGCCTCTCTCCTGTGAATTGTAATTCGACAGTTTGATCTAGCATGGAATAAAGTGCAAGTATAATAATAAAATTAGTAATAGTAGAGGCTTAAATGCAAGTATTGATAAATTAATCTTTTCTTTTTGCCATTAATATTTGAAGAATGGTGTTCACCATAGTTTCTTACCGAAGATATGCTCATTCTTAGGATCCAGAAAAGAGAAAAATTCCATCGAAGACGGCAGCATTTTGACGATTCTGACATCAATTATATCAACGAGCGAAACAAAAAATTCAACGAAAAAGCGGAACGGTATTATGGCAAATACACAGACGAAATTAAGCAAAATCTGGAGCGTGGAACAGCAATCTAATACTAATTTATGAAATGAGAAAAAGCGGATTGTTTTCTTTCATGTATATAATAAGATAGAAGGAATTTATTCTAAGTCATCTATGAATGAAAACTATCAGAACGCCTGTGCAAGCATGATTTTCATTTTATTGCGGATTGTTTTTCAATTCTTAAAATATTGAAAAGCGGGAATTTTTTGTTGCAAAACATATTTTAGTGTCGTTTATGCCCCATGTTGAGCCTGTATAATTTCGTTTATATCCGATGCGTTGCACGTTGGTAATTTCCTACTCATATATTCCCCACCTGATGATTGTTGATTTAACACGTAAAGTGAAATGTAATGAAATATGCTTTATTTGACGCCTTTGGTGTAAAGTCAATTAATCCTGTATGAATAGTTATGTTCTTTGGGAACTTTTGTAGGAAGTTGCTCTCACTTTTCCGTTTGTATTTGCAATTTCCTTGTTCTTTCATTTTACATTTGTAATGAAGGTTGACCTTCAGCTCAGTAGGTTTAAAAGCTGCCATCGGCATTTCAAGTGGTCTTTTTTATGAACCTGAGATTAGGGCCTCGCTTTTAAGGCTGTTTAGATTTTATTTAAGTGAATTGTTCCTGGTGTACCCAAAACATGCAGGTCTCTTTCGAGATAGAAATAAACATCGAGCTTGTAAAGTCTTTTATTACCGCTCGTACAATGATGTGATCTTCTTAAAGGAAGTTTCTATACACCCAGGTCTTTTCAGCAGCGAAATGGCTATGAGCAGGGGGCTGCACCACTTAGCCTACGTATTTTTCCTAAAAAATTTTAAATAGCTACATAACGGCAAAAACATTTGCAAAAGAAATGCCACTGGGAGCACGATAACCATGCCTACAATAAATATAGCAACCACATCCACTTGTTTAAGAGGTTGTAAGTAGCACCACACGTCGGAAAGTGTACCTTTTACCCCCGCCCCATAAGAGCGTGCCTTCCATTGTACTCTGAGTTGTAGGTATTTTTCACAAGAAATCTGACGAGCTCATTCATTTTTCTCATCAACTCCACTGATGGTATGAAGCAACTTTTAATTGAATATTATGCATGACGCATCAACAGTTAATTGAATGAAACATCAATAGTTGCTTGAGAACCTGCTTTGCATTTTAGCTGATGATTATGGAATCCCTGAAGATCTTTCTTGGAAAGTCTATTTGTTTCGTAAACTGTGTGTGATGCTTTCGTTTAATCTTTGTGATTAGGTATTGCATGATTTCAAGTCATTACACAACTCATTGATGCTCTACTGCGAGGTCTAATTGAACGTCTGCCTCTGTGAAGCTCACATTTTCGTGAGGCAAATAAAACTTGTATTGGCAAATATTTATAAGATATTTGTTGCCGCAGCTGGCAAACTGTACCTGATAAAAATTAATTTTGATGGAGAATGTGTTAGGTGGATTTAGTTGCTAGTAGCTTGTGTCAAGGAGCAGCATGCATGATTTTTGAATCTTTGGCACGCCATATTTTCTGAAATAGAAGCCGCCTTTAAATACAAGCCACATATAAGGTGAAAAATAGTTAATACAAGCCGCCCGAAATGATAGGCCGTGGTTTTGATATAATACAGAGGCCGCATTTACTTATCAAACAGTGAAAAGAAATAACACAATATTTTGCTTGAGCTATCGCAAAATGATAAATGGTTTTATTTTACAGAAATAGCCCATTATCACATTGTAACCCGACTCGTAAAAATGTTTCTAAACAGTACCATATGAGGAACTACCAACAGCAAATTAAGGCAAATAGAAGCCGCTGTCGAATAAAAGCTGCCTTCAAATAGAAACTGCACTACACATTATAAAAAATAGAACCCACGGCTTCTATTCAAGAAAATACGGTATTTTGAACAAACTTAGCATTATTCAATATTTAACGGCATCTTTGTAAGTAGAATGTATAAATTTGAAGTTCAGGGACTCAACCGGGATAGTACTCTTTGCTATGCGGTAACGCTGTGACATTACCTTGTCAGAATATCTTCTTTAAGAAATATGGTTCAAATATGCTGGAATTGTTGAAAAGTTTGGAAATGGTAAAAAGCTCAAGGCTTATCATGACAGACTTCTCGCTCATTTCAGTTTCGTTTAGACTAAGAGCTATACAGCAGATGCAAAGTTTATTGCTCAGTTCTGCTCTTGCTTTGATGTTATGATGAAGTAGGAAAATCAAAATGGCTTGAATCTTTTCTTTAATTTCCTTGCAATTTTTCACTTTCTGTTACTCAAGAATGTGAAAAGAATCTTAGGTTCAAATAAAGAAGCTATTATTGCTCAGTAGGAATCTAAGAGCTTTTGTCCCAAAAATTGTTTAATGCTTTGCACTTAGTAGAATGCCCGAATGGGCATTCGGATCGCTTTTACACAGTACTTATCAGTCCATTTTTATGATACATGATTTCATCAAAGATTCTATTATCTTTGATTTAATCAAGTATTTTGACATTTAGTCGAATGTAATTTAGCCCTGAAGCCCTAAGCAAGTTCTTAAAGATTGTGTTGTCAGATTTTCCATTGCCACAAAACTTCCTTTTGGTGTCGAAAGTAAATAGGTTTAGCAGCTATGTACACAGAAATATATTATGGGCTACCTCTATCTTACAACCGACGTAACAGTTACCATGTGTAAATCATTCAATTCAATCAATTTATAAGTAGCAATAAAATCAACGTAGTAAGTTTGACAGTACAACAGGTTCAATAATTGATACCACAACAATTATATCAACCTCATACGTTTGATACATTATATTGAAAGCAAACTTGTTGACTATTTTGTATATTTCTTGCATGATATGCTTCTTACGATCTCTTTTGACTCTCTATAGCTTCTTTCCAAATGATATTTTGGAAGCCACTGAAGAAACAAATCATTATGAACTTTAATTCTTCTTGTGAATAATGGATGTTAACTTGTAACACAAATGTTTTATATTATATTTATTTCTAGTAAAAAGTATCAGCTTTCATGCATAAATATTGTAAAACAATTTTTGTTTAATGTCAAGTTCACTAGCAAAAATTGTCTAACCGTTTGAAGCTAACCAGCTGAGCTGATAGAATACGTCTTGAGAGCTGCTGTTCGTCTTCATATAGTGCTAATTTTAGTTACTTTAAAACTTTGTTCTAATCTTGGCACTAGATAAATAAACTACCGCCTGTTATTGACATATCATCTTTAGTATTTTATCAAGATTGCCACCATGAGGCTTCTATGCTATCTTATCTGTAACAGCTACAATATAAATAGACTTATACTAAAAACAATTTCAATAGTGCCTGCGGCAATGTTGATTCTAAGATTAAAGGTGAAAGTAACATTGCTAACAAGAAGTCCAATAATTATACAAATGAAAATATATTGCTACTTACGTAGAAGCCTTGGCTCAGTGAAAACATTTCTACTAAAGTAGAGATAGAGCTATTTCAAAATGACGTCAGAAATCCAGTCAATAGAGAAAAATTAGCAATTTCGTCACTCACCGTTGGCAAGAGCGCCCGAGTCTACTAGTTTTTCTTTTTGCTATCAAATCTTTCATAATTCATATCTACTCTCTAGTCTTTTCATCAGAAGGCACAGTTCACAAGATTAAATGCTAAAGAATATATACAATACTTATATTTTTATCATTTAGTTTCAAAACTCAACACGAATGCCAATATGATCTAGCTTTTCACATTTTCGCGACGCAATCCTCTGCCTTATTAAAGACCTGTTTACGATACCAAAAAGTTACCCAGTGTGAGCCCAAGTAGGGTAAATCCACGTAGAATTTTGTAATGTAAATGCACACCTACCCGGAATGAAACTGGGTGAACTCAACCCGCCTTCATAAGGTCTTTCAGTTAGCCTGGGCTCAGCCCGAGTAGGTTGACGTTTACACTACAAAGATCCTACGTGGAATAACTCTACTAGGGCTGAACTAAGGCTCACCCTGGGTAACTATTTTATAGTGTCAATAGGGCTTAAGCAACCTACTGCAATGATCTTGATGCAATCAAGTTATGTCACTCCTAATGCTTTTCATGTCTAGGATGAAGGAGTCAAGTCATCAATATAAAGAGCACCGGCATAGCATACGCCAAGTTGCAAGTATTAGATTGGCAAAATTGTTTACTGCCTTTGTGCAGCTAAGCGTCGTACTAAGTGGAATTACTATTCCATTACATGTAAATTGTAATGGAATAGTAATTCCACTTACTAATTGCAAGAAAATAGCTGTCTTCTTCTGGCTTTATTGTTTAAACAGCGGCACTATGTTGCTTGTAAGAATTCTAACCTTTATGCAGACGTAATTAGTAGTTAAAATTTTCGACTGGACATGCGTCAAAGGGAAGTGAGAACTGTCCTTTCTAGTCATTTCTAGTCATAAAAGAGAGAGTGTATTCAATCCACTTTTAAAGTACTCACTTTTGAATGAAAGTAATACCTGACTGCACAAAAAGCTAATTGAGTGCAATACTGGATTCTTGAGATCTAGCAATTTGACAGGTGATATGAATTTCATATTTAAGTGTAATCTGATCCTAGAATGAGTAGCTTTTGCATACTGAGAACACCTTGTGAATAAAATAATTTTGACATGAGTCTATTCTGAATATCTTTAAATATGCAAAAGCTGCTTATTCTTGTATCAGATTACAGCTGAATATCTAGCGTATAACAAGGCTTTTATAATTGCTTTTCTCAAAACAGCTTTATTATGTTGTTGGATAAAGCTTGTCAGTGCTACGAACATCAGTACAAGGTTTTGCACCAGTGCTTTGGGCATTCACAAACCAGTTGTGAGAATGCGCAGAACATCGGAGTTCAACACGCTTTGCAAAGAAGGTCTTGATAAATTTTTTGACACTGAAATCATAAAACACTAAGAAACGCCCTATACTAGGTCATCTTACAACATTAAGAAAACTCCAAAAATGGGTCAGGAGCACTGTTCTACATCGTCTACAAATTACCTCTACGTCGTGCTTCATTTTCTATTCTAAAAAATCCGCACCGTCTAAAAGACTAATATATGAAGTAAGAAACTATTTACTGCCTAGATGCTCCATATTGTATTACAATGATTCTATACACATTTGCATTCTCTTCACTTAAAAATTCCAAAAATATGAGTAATAGCATAATTCCACAGGAATAAACAGTCTGAATTCCTCAGGTTTCGCTCAGGTCTATACACATTTGCATTCATACAAATGGAAACTCAAATTCCAGGATATCAGTATTGAAATTCTACATGGATATACATTCAAAATAAGTTATCGAATTGAGTTTTATGCCTACTGAGGGCGATCACTGGTGTTTGGATCTGTTGACATGAGAACCATGAAATGACGTACCTTACATCATTTCTTGGCCTTCGAAGTATGAAGTTTATGGTTTAGAGAGGGTGCTAGTGATCATTGCAGATTGCAAAGAAAAAGTTGGGAGTCAGTCGATGTGCGAGCAGATAGAAGATGGAATTAAACGGAAATTAAAGTGTACGCCTTGAATCTAGATTACAGCATATCTTTATAGGTTGTGTTGATCTATTCCAATTTATTCTAATAGATAATGATTTATGCTAATAAATTAGGCAATATGAGAAGCCGGCCTTTAAAAATGTTAACAAAAATTCGATTTACATCCACAAGCCTTCACCTTAAAATCGGGCTTATATTGATCTGATGCTGGTAGTCATTCTCAGGACATCTAATTATTCAATGGTGTAGAACATTTTTGATCTGGCTGACCACCATAGTCTCATGCAAAACATTAGGACCCTCCCTTGCACAAACGAATGAATTTTACTCTCTTTTCATTGCTATCCCCCATATTCCCAGAAACACAATAATCTAAAGTGCAAATATGAATGGTATGTTGAAAAGGTTTAATTCAAGTTATTGATGCTCTTTCGCAAGCTGACATAAAACATATTCTGCAAATAACTGTAAATAACAAATAATGCAAAAGTAGATTCCTAACATTTTATGCCATCAAAGCACCAAACAGCTGCTCCAAGATAGCGCAAAAGAGAGGAAGTAATTATCTCGTTATTGTGACATGCGTCACACCGGTGTCTTTTGAGCACAGCACAGCAAACCTATGCCAGTCCGATTAAATACAGCTGACTAATTTGCTGTTTTGTGGCTTGATGGGCGAGACTGCCACCTTCAAGGAAAACACGAGCACAACAGTCAAAAGCAATAGTATTCATTAATGTGACGTCACGAAAATTCTATTTTCAGAGTATTTTAATTTTGGTTTTACAATGTAAAACAACACTCAAAAAGCATTATTATTGGCAAATTTCAGCTCGATCTGAAAAACCATGGCCGAGATATAGGCAATTGAATGTTGACACTGTTCCTATCAAATCATTGCATTTTGGGACTGGTTCTAAACGTTTAGAGCCAGAAGAATAATACAGTGGTTTGTATGGCAAATTTTCAATCGTTAAATAGTCGTATTTCATCCCATTTTGACAATATGCCCCTAAAGTTGTGTGTTTATTTTATTGTAATCTCACTCCATACGGTTAAAATACAAAGGTTCTAAAAGTATATTGTTACGTCATCACTAGTGAACTCTAATTCTATATTGGAAACATTATTTGCAGCCTAATGCTTTTATCAGACAACTAAATGCTTTTACTTAATAGTCTCAGGTCTTGCTCAGAGTACATAGACAAGAGCTTGCATGTAGTCAAAGAGGTGTTTGTGGGGTTGTGACGCTTTACACTGCATACAACACTGCAAGAAAGTTGGCCTCAATCCAAGAGACTTAGCATCCACATGGTCACAGAGTTCCCTTGTGCTATTTGATAGTCATGGTTTTTCACACTTTTGTAAAATTCCCTCAAAGGAAATCAATTAGGGATAACTCTACATGCAATGCAAAAACTTGTTTTCCAACCTCCCTCAACTCTGATATAGCCATATTCAAATAGAAATTGCATTTCAACATCTATTTGAGCAACTGGTTAAAATACTTAATCAAATATTAATTCAGACCAAGAAAGCAGCTGTTTAATTTTTCATTGTAGGCGCATGAAACAAAACAAGGCAGCTTAAATAGGAATTATAGTTCCCTGTGGCTATGCGATGTCGTTGGAGAGCACCACAAGGACATTGAATCGCTGTTGTACACTGTCAGTCTACACAATCCTCCGTGTTGTAGTTGAGATTTTTTGCTGATTAGAAGATAGCGTTGTAGCTGAGCTTCTAGCTTTAAAGTATTTGGGGATTTACAAAGACTTATATCACAAAAATACTTCTTTACCATTCTGGACTTCTATTTCAATTCGAGTCGTAAGTACCTTCTCAAGTGTCAACTTTATAACATATTTAGTGAGTTCATACACTTGTAATTGAGCTGAAATTAACACACTCGTAATTGAGAGCATTGATCTCGACATAAAAAATGAGATATTAAAATTGGTAGCAAGTAAAGTCGGTTTCAATTGATACAAATTACCCTCCATGCTAATGCTCTATTGCTCCAAGAAGGACTACCTATTCGGTTAAAAGACAGTAAAATTGGTTGCTGGTGGTAGTTTAATAAACTAGATAACACTGTGTACCTGCTGGTTGAAAGCAATGATACAATACTGGCTGGTTGTGGTGCTAGCAAGCACTAGCTTGACCATTTCTGTTCTAGATTCGCGCTGCCTGTACTTCATTTGCATTCATAAGAATTCAAGAAGGCCATCCATGCTAGTAATATGGAACTTATTGTTTTCTCATATGCTGCAAGGAATCTTCGTCGTGCCTTTTTACATAGTCAAAAGGCTTGATCTGAATGACAAAAATATCTCCGGGGCTGTTTGCGATACTTTCCGGTTTTCTTACATGGTGACAAATTATTCATCTTGCTTGTCACTTCTTTTAATAAGCACTGATAGAATGTTTGCAATTAGTAAGCCTCTGCTGTACCGGACCATTGTGACCAGCCAGAGAATTTCTTGTGTTATTTTGCTGTGTTGGCTATACACTGTGATTCTATGTGTCATACCGTTTATACCAGACTCGGATAATAACGGTAACTGCAGCTACATCCCTCAAAGAGAATGGACAATGGCTATGCTGATTTGCAATACGATGTTTCCTTTCATAATCATTGTGTTTTGCTACATTGCCATATTCAAATCTGCCCGGAGTTCAAGAGTTTTGCGGGACTCGGTATGTGTCAATAATTCTTCTTCACGTCTCAACAATACACATAGAGATTCAGAACTACGCATTGCGAAGATTTCATCAATAATCGCTTCAGCCTACCTTGTTTGCTGGGGTCCATCATTTGTATATTATTTCCTGCTCGCCGTGTGTCCAAATTGCTTTCGTGCTTCATATTTTGATTCTGAAGCGGAGCGTATCATTACGTTTGCAATGAAGTACCTTACGTTTTTAAACGGCATCATTGCTCCAGCTATATACTGCTACAGATTTGATGAATTGAAGAGTGTCCTGCGCTGCTTTAGACCAAACCGTATTGCACCGACCTTGGAGTGATTGAAGCATAAATTGCATGATACTTGGAATAATAATTGAATTCAGCTACAGTACTTCCTCACTTATCTGGGGACTAATGGACCCCACCTTTTAAAATGGGTCCGGATAATGCAAAAAGACCGGTTAAGCTAAATTACCCTTTGAAAATAGGTACACAGGAAACAAAGCTAAGATGACTAAATAATGTTATCATACCAAAATGAAAATCTTACGAATTTGCTAAGAAAAAAAAATCAAGTATACTATATCAACCAAGAGGCAAAGTTCAGCTACTTTCGTGCAGCAGCATGCCTCTCGGAAGCCAACTCATGGAGTGAAACTAACGTTGAAGAATCTGCTACCGCAGCTTTAGACCGATTACGAATGCAAGTAAGCACTTATAAAACATTTTCATGGTCCATAAGTGGAAAATCGGGCTTTATTAAAAAATTCTGGCTACAATTACATAAGAATAGCCATGGTCGGATAATTGAGGGACGGTTAAACGAGATATGGATAATTGGGGAAGTACTGTACATACTTAAAAGTGGCTTTGGAATTAGCTAGGATTTTGATTTACCCCTGCAAGAACCTTGGTATCAAATATCTAGAAGTGACGACTGAATGAAACATAGCATGTACCTTTGCATAACAAAATCAATTTAATGGAGTTAAAATAAATCTTATCTTGGTTGAAAGAGCTATTCGTTTCGGCCGTGTTGATAGATTGAGTTATGGATGCTGAAATGGCTTATGGAGATGTGATACATTAAACTACATTTTAATTGAATGTGAACTCCCTGTATTTCTTTTCTTTTTCAAAAGAATATCGCTTTAAGAAAGCGAAAGCTTCGCAGTATTTTACGTAGTCTCTGGAACAAGATACAAGATATTTAAATAATTTGAAGTTATATATAGTAATCTAGTTGAACAAATGTACAAATGTAGTATAATCCGGTTGCAACGTACTTCAAAGGACTCGTTCATTGGTGTGCAATATCAGAAGTGTGGAACAGATATCTAGCAGATCACTATACTTTATTATTATCTATTAAATGATGTTTACATTATAGGTACCTTTGCGTCATTTTCAGGCTGAAGTGATTGAGCTAAAGACTTGAATACGCTTCTCCTGTTCTACTGTACAAAGTTGGAAGATTTAAGAATTTGTGGCACATTGATAATAGAGCACTTTTAAGTATAAATATCACGATTATCTACTCCAGATCTGATAGAAGTCTGTAGCATGTTTTTGAACAAACAGTATCAGGGAGCTCTTCGTTTTTGGCTCTTCGTTTTTGACTCGAAAAATCGAAAATATTTCTCACTTTCTAAGTATACTGCTTTTCAAAACTCTTCTCATTCTCATGCAAGGTATTGAAAAGCTTCCTGCTTTTAAGCGATTCCGCTATAAATCTCAATTAGTGCTCTTAAGGAGAACATCACAGCAAATTTATCAAGAAGTATGTGTGATATAGTGAAGCATGAAAAGTCCATGCTCTCACTTTCTACTACTGTAAATGACTGGAGTATCTTACCTCAGCGAAACAGGTTGTAGCTACACCAAGAAAAATTCAGCTCAAAGCATAGGCAGTAGAGAAAACAGGTTGGAATGATAAGTATTCGATATTCTGTAAGAGTAACGTACGATCTCTCCCTGAACGCGAACAAAATAACCAAGTCGTAATTGATATATCAGGTTGTAAGGAAGTGCAAAGAGGTTTCGATTGGAAAAAGGTAAAGATGAAGAATTCATTGTAAGAAGTGTATTACTTAGCGTGTATCTTGTTTAGATAGAGAAATTGGAAGAAATGGGACACAATAGCATTCAGCGAAAGAGAGTTGGGTTTAAGCAGTTAACGTGTCGATAGCAGCTTAATTTGTTAGAATTGAGCTAATTAACTGAGAAGAAAAATGCAGAAACTACGCTCTTTTTGTAGAAATCTCGTTCTTGCACACTTTTGTGCAGGACAGTCTCCCCACTTTCCAGAGATTTAGCACCTACTGGCTAAAGCGCAGGGGTGGCGCCAGTTATCCCACATCGGTGGGGGGCCTTGAAGCTCATTCCCTTGAACCACACCAGTTGAATTTTTAACCCATTTTGCTTCAAGGAAGTGGGCATTTGTACCATTCGGTAAAATAGCGGGCAAAAAGGATGTAAAAAGGCAAGATAAAGACCAATGGCATGGAGTAAAGAGCAATTACATATTGCTAGAGGTGCCTCTCCCAAAAAACTAACATGTCCTCATTAAATTTAGATGAATTATAGGATCCTCCCGGTGGGTTCGCCGTAGGCTTTAGCGTCTATATCGCATATCAGACAAGAGGTATAAAGAACCATTCTGAATCTCTCTCAGTTATATGGATATTCCTAATTAGTCACACTTGGGGCTAATTAGACGCATCCTATCACATTAGCCGCATCTGGATATATATTTCGGTTAACCTTTACGTCACTATCCGACGTTTTCATACTCTGATGAGTGTCGGACGAAAAAGCCTTTAGTATGTGAAAAGAATGTTGCCACTTTTTCGTGCTGTGGTAAATTTCTGTAGTACCAACAGGCTATTTAGGTAAGGGTTTTAAGTGATAAATCTTCAATACATTGTTGATTATGAATAAAGTTATGAACTATCACAGAGATTGGAGAGATCATAAAAGTCCAGAAAATGGTTTGATTTCAAGGTATGATCTCATTAGGACTGGCCTGATGAAATTATCACTTAAGCTGCACTGTATTTTTCTGAAGTTTTAATCAAAATTTGTGCATAATTCTCTCGTACAACAAGGTGATTTGCTGATTGAGTTTATCGATAAAGTTCCTTTCGAAATTTCAACGCTCTGAATTCAACGCTTCCTAATAGATAATTCTCCCCAATAGTTCCCTATTGCTTTCAACTAAGCTTCTCATACTTTTATCAACTGCCCGACACTTATCTCCACTTAGAGAATACCCAGTGAACAGTTTCATGGTAAGCCACTGATCCCCAATATCCAAATCGAGGCCACTAAGGTTAGAAAATGCCCATGGTTCAATAGGTAGGATTTGAGCTCATGTTGTTAAAAACCGTATAACATTGAAGAGTAGATTCACAATAGAGAGTAGATCCACAAATCAACCATGATCCAATCAACTGCACAGCTCATCGACCTTGAAACATGGTTTATGGTTGAATGCAGGCGTCAAAATCAAAACTGGCCTTACTAAAAACAGCCCTGAGATAACAAGCAATAATACTCATAGTCCATAGTTAGATTTTTCATGTTTCGGGTTGTTTCTCTCGCTTGGATTAAACGGGTTTCGGGCTGGAGTCAAACTATTGTAGTACGAAGATATCACACATTCTACGCATGAAATGCACAACATTTAAAACAAGCCTAAACACCAATTACAAACACGTGGAAAGACCACTCACGTCTCTAATTGATGAAGATACAGTGAATCTGGAATATCAAAAGCATAAAGAAGGTTTTCATTTCTATTGATTTGCAAATCTGTAAAGCGCAATTGAAATCAAGGCAGTGACATCATTAAGACTCTCTTTTAGGTGCTTTTCATATTTTAGGTGCTTGGACTGAAATATCTTAAAACATATTTTTAAAAAACCTGTCTGTGTTTACAAAACATTTGTCAGAATGAATGAAAATACAATAAAATATCACCAACCTTTATCACAATTTGGCGAAAGAAGATCTGCAGTAGAATCTACTGTATTTTTGTATGGCTCGTAATGTTTTACGTAGCTTGATCTTATCTCCTTATCTTCTGAAACACACTCATTTTTCTTTCTGTTGCGAGCAATGCTATAGAAACCAGGTGCCTCAACTAACATTACATACTAAACAAAGTTAAACTGCAATTACAGTGACTTAACAGGAACTAATGTGCAAAGGGAGGGTTTGTCGAAAGGAAGCAATTAACTAATAAAACTAACAAGTATATAGAATACAGATATTAATTATGGCGAAATGCAGTGATGTGCCGAGACACCTTCTGTTGGGGGAGGGGGTGCGCTTTGACCAATTGACCAAATACTGCTACTAAAAACAAGAGGTCACAGAAAATGCTGTTGTCAACTCTATTGCAGCATGGCAGACTTTTGACTGACTTTCTTGCAAATTTGAAAATATTAGGGGCACAACACCCCCTACGCCTCTAATCGGCACATCTCTGGCGAAATAATTGTTCTTCTTTCTTAACTTCCAAGAAAAAAGCAGAGGGGAATGTTTATGGGATACCCAGAGTCCAGGAAAAACCAAGCTTTCCTCTGGCATCCATTTCTTAACGTGTAGCCTTCCTCAAAATACAAAATCAAAATGCAGTTTTCCATGTTCTCCATCCATCTTTCCAAAGCCGAATTGTCTCGTTTGCATGCATCAAAATCGTCCTAAAAGCCAGATTTTTTTAAATTTCTTGGCCTTCCTAAAAAATGGCATAAATATCAAATAAATATTATATAAACAACCCTCCTATGGCTCACAGCCATGGAGCCGTGACATCCTCCGGACTCTGGGAATACCTTTCTTGGAAGAGATGCTGAACTGCCGGTAACTGGTTACTTCATACATACGTAAACATTAGTATTGATTTTCAAGACACAGGGATGAAACTTAAGGGGAGGTATTTAGGCTGAGTCACCGCTGGGGGAACCTTGAAAATTTGCCATTTCGTAGAGGAAAAATGGCAGTACAAATTTCATTGCAGGTCAACTTACTGGACGCAGGACCATTTGATCAAGCATTGTACATGCATCATAACGCTTTTGAGAGATCATCCCCTCTTTTTTCGCAAACAATAGCTATCTTGTGTTATTTATGTCTACAATGTAACTTTCATATTTAATTTTC
The DNA here is from genome assembly GCA_018155075.1 of Cassiopea andromeda. Classification (NCBI taxonomy): domain Eukaryota; kingdom Metazoa; phylum Cnidaria; class Scyphozoa; order Rhizostomeae; family Cassiopeidae; genus Cassiopea; species Cassiopea andromeda. Next base: position 558,207 of record WIPJ01007880.1, on the reverse strand, counting down.
CTCCTCCTGATTTGTATTTGAGTGTTCTATAGATATATAATGGAAGTCAGCACACACACACACACA
>WIPJ01007880.1:532502-556113 GCA_018155075.1 Cassiopea andromeda | reverse complement strand
TATATATATCATGCAAATGACTATATTACTGTTTTTCTACCCAGTTTCGCATGACACCTATTTTGGAACTGTCTTCAGGTTAATTATTAATGCCACAGGGTTGTTATGTAATCCTATTCTCCCTGTGGTATCCTTGCATCTTGTATTCCATGTTGTATTTGTAATGTAATTGTAATTGTAATTGTCCATGAGTTGGAGTTGTAACTCTTCATGAGCATATAAAAAAGACAACATTTTTGCCAGGCATTTCTCTAAAACCCTCTAAGATATATTGAAGTTGCGCCTCTATGAAAGAGTAATTGCGTACGAAGCTTACGCTTTCTGTTGTTTTGCTTGTATATGAAGGGTGAGCCGCAGGGCATGTGCCTGCAACCGAAATCCATTAACATATCTTCCAGTTTATGCTTCTACGGAGGAGATTAAGCTATAATTCAAAGGAGAGGCTTGCTCAAAGATTCTGAATGGAAGACTCTTCTTAATCGAAATACGGTGTTGCTAGAAATGATTTCGATGATCCTGTCATTACTGTGATAACAGGAAAATAGATAGATTTATGTAAAATCTAAACCGAAGGATTACAAACCTCAGTATAGACCAAGTCGATAGCCACAAAATGAACGAAAATAATCCTTTTGGATCCATTAAATTTCATCTGAATAAAAACATTGGTGAAAATCTGGTAGGTAGTTTTTTAGCAGACAGTGAATTTTGCTTTGAAGACTTGTACTGCTTACTATTTTACTGAAACCCACGTGAATGTGATGATAATTTCGAATAAAATTCCTAAGTTTGAAGCTCTTCTTAGTCTAGACGCTTCATTAGTTCGAAAGGTCAAGACTGTTGTTAAGAGACCAAAAGCCAAAGCTATCATTGATCTCCGTGACAAAGTCCAATTATTCATATGGTCCTGTAACTTGAATATTTTTTAGCAAAGAGGCAACTAATGAGATTACTAGGACTCATAAACGCCTACTGAGAGCTTTAAATGGAGATTGTGAATCTACATTTGAAGAACTTCTAGATAGGGAAAAATCAGAGACAGCACATAAAAAAATTTTCAAATACTTATATCTGAGACATATAGGACAACCAACAATCTAAACCCTGAATACATGAAGGGGAATTCTTTACAAAAATGATGTGCCCTACAACCTTTGTATTAATGAATTAGGGGCCAATCGCTTCGTAGCGAATTTAGTACTACCCTCCCTCGTTGTTACATAATACGTCAAGTCTTTAGACCCCCGTACAATTGCTTTCGTTATCTGCTCATGTTTCATAGCATTACCTTCATGTAGCAAATAATCACTCAAGTTAATGTTTTTATGTGAGAGAATGATATCACAGGGCCAATCATTTGCACACAAGATTACATTTTTGGTCATTTTTGGTGATCTTTGGTAATTTTTGGTCATTTTTGGTACCTTTGTGTAAGTCCAGAGACAAGATATAATGACAAAATAATGTTCTTAAAAAGTTGAGGATATAAGCTCAACTTTTTTTAAACATTGTTGCGGCACATGCATACACAAACAGTGTTAGATTTTAAGCTCAAACTTGATATAATAGCAAGAAAGATACATTTCAAAAAAGTCTCTGTGACATAACAAAAGAGCTATGACTCCCACACCCATAAAATTTTGCGCACAGCCAGTAACAGAACTGACCATACACCCACCCCTCCAGTGTTAAGTAATTTTGAATGGCTCCCTATTCAAGATCTCGTCCGTGAACTCTCTACGCTACGGAATGGGTTACCCATCATTTAGAGGAAGTCATTTGTGGTATACACTAAGTGATGACATAAAATTAGCAACTTTCAGGCTAAACATGATATCATTGCTCTGAAAGTTTGCGTTGCTCTGAAGATTTCGCCTATTCAGTTTTTCTCAAACATATCAATGACTTCATCCACCACTTTTGATCTGACAGGATGTATCTCTACATTTGATAAATGAACTTTTTATGGCTTAGATAGGCCTGCTTCTCACATATTTAGACTAGACTCCATGCCTCCTTCCTCTCCCGCAATTTTTGCATGCTTTCATATAACATTTTCACCTCTCCAGCTCCACCCCCTCTCAAAATGTGCTCTTGCATCAATGCCAGCTATTTACATAAGCTACAGACAGCTTCATGGAAGTATAGCCCTAATGAAACGTTTATGAAGCCAATTGGTTGGAGAAGAATTTAAAGTATGATAAAAAATGAAGTTCAAGATTCCTTTACGAGATTAACATGAGGGCGTAGGCAATAATCCCTTCGAGAATAATTTGCTTTGATTCCTTCCTACGAGTCATTCCTGCTAATCTTTCACATGAACTTTATGCAACTGCTACTGATCTGCAAATTCCAAAAGAACTCAGATACAAACAAAAACTGTTCTCGATCCGTAACGATAATTTGCAGAAATCCATTAATTAAAGGCAGCTTAGACTTACTGGATTCAACATTTTAAAAATTTGCACAATAATAAAAACTATATATTTTCAATGAGATAACAATGTTTGTCTACACCCATTAGACTATGAAACGTAGGATAATGACCTTTCGGTTTCTGTTCTACAGTGCTTTCTAGTGTAATACGTACACCTTTTAGCTGATGGGTTTCTACAATAATTCCAGAATTATGGCGGCATTGGGAAATTTCAAAAGCAACAATCTTTTTAAACTTCATTTCATTCATCAGTCACTAAATGATACAATCATACATCTCACTAGAGCAGTGATTTTCAACCAGGTTTCCCCGAAACCGTAAGTTTCTGCCAGCACACTCCAAGGGCTCTGCCAGAGGTTATTCAGGTGCTACGATCGACAGCATATTTTAACTCTCCTGTGCAGATATGTGTACAAGGGTTCCTCGAGCTGCAGTGACACATCTTTGGGGCTACGATTCACTGAAGGTGGCAAACCACTGCAATAGAGTGTAGGCAATGTATAATTGGCTTGCCTGTTAATATTGCATAGAAAAGAAATACAAGCATATAAAGAAATGGTCAATTGATCTACAAAAAAAGAAATAACAATAAGAAAAAGAGTATATATGTATGTATGAATATGCAATTAAACTCTTAAAAGTTTAACAAGGTTTGGTCGGTCCATGTCTTGTTTCTGCCGCAAAATATATAGTACGTGGACCTCACCATAATGTTCATAATTTTCTTGCCTATGAAATTTTGGGCATTATTTTCAATACCTAGGACTTTCGTTATGGTAAATATCTTGTCGCATGACGCTTCATATATGCAAATGACACTCATAAATAGATTTATGAAATTTACTGTGCGATACTGTAAGCGTAAGTATTGTAGAAGGTGATCTTATTTCATAATTTTGCGCTTATCATTTAATTCAAAATTTGCTTCGAATCCCCCCGTTAATTCTAAAATATGGAGAGTATTGTCGGGAGAAATCAAAGTCAAATCAGGCCGAAGAGAGTCACCGGTGATTAGCGAAGGTAATGGGAACGATGAGAGATCAACGTATAATCGGTAGCGCTGTAAAGGACAAAATGAGTTTGGAATATCAAGTAAGACTGAATTATGACATCAGGTGTACCTTCCATCCATTAGGTACGATTTACAACTCGAAACAACGAGCTGGAGCGTTTCAGAATGGAGAAAACAGAGCTGGAAAATGAATTAGAAAGAGACACTTTATAGATATTCTTGAGAGCTGGTAAAGTGTTTTTTAGATACTTAATCATGAAATATTAGAATCCTTTTTGGAGAATTCAAGTTTTACTTTTTGAATATGCAGGTCTTTATCACTTCTAGTGCAGTAATTAGGTAAAGATGATCTAAATTAGAATACATTCCATAGGCTTTCAGGGCATGGCTTTTCGAGAATCATATAGACTAAAACTGATCGATCAAAGTGAATAATGTTCTAAACATTTAGCCACTTTTAGGCCACGGGATCTCAAATCTTGCACTCTCGATAAGTGATAGAGCCCTATTTTGCAAATACTGTAATTTTTGCAGTTCAGCCGACTATAGACTTTCCCATACTACGTTTCCATAGCGTAGGTGACTCTTAAACAGAGCACAATAACCATAGCATAGCTTGGATTGGGAAGGATTGTAAATATATTAAACCTCCTGCTAGCTTTCCCGTCAATGATTTAAATTGATTCTTCCACTCTAGCCCGTTGGTCAACATTGACACCAAAGGATTTGACTTTCCCTGCACGTTTTATTTCATTCTTAATAAGTTTGAGCGGAGGAAGGTCGTTCGTTTCATTTATTCAACGTAGGTGACCAATAGCAATAATTTTTTTTGGAGTTCACACTTAGCTTATTCACCCTCATCCAATTACTGCTATATAACAGCTCCTTCTTTTTCATGCTTACGAGCTCTGTTATATCATTAGATGCCATTGTTTTATGTGTATCGTCAGCATACTTGTCTGCCTTAGAGAATTCTAAGCAATTCTCAAAGTCGTTAAAGTATGTAGTGAAGAGAAGGGGACCTATGCATGATCCTTGAGTAATGTTGCAAATAACTTTTTCAATCCTTGATCTTTGACCATTTACAGTGCAAAATTGTTTTCTACCACTTAGGTACGATATAAACCATTCACCCCTTTTCCATTGATATCGCATTTCATCAGTTTATCTATCAATATTTTGTGATCAAAAGGATCACATGCTTTTTCAAGTCTAAAAATATCGTCATATTAAGCTTGTGATTATTAGCATTTTGATGCCACTACTCTGTGCTATTTACTAGGGATATAATCGTGGAATAAAATGTCCTGAAGGCATACTGGTTGTTTGTTAAAACGCAATTTACTTTAAGAAACACGTGCAATTGTCCTTGTACAAACCTTTTAAATATTCTTGAGAAAATTAAAAGCACTGATATTGGCCAATAGTTGCTGCTGTCGCATCTTTTTCCAGAACTAACTGTTAGAACTACCCGAGTGGTTTTCCAATAATCGGGAAAATACAATTCTTCATTGATGAATTGTAAATGAAAGTAAATGAGTGTGAAATGAACTTGGCTGCATCCTTTACCAGGTTTGTAGATATTATATAGGGTGCAAGTGCTTTGCAATTATTTAGATGCTCTAAGTACATTAGGACTCGAGATATAGTACCAGGTTTTAAGACAAAGGTAGCTGATCTGATGTACTCAAATAGATTTTTGCTTTGCGTAGATGCAACATTTTCTGAAAGTGTAGGGCTATTTGGATTGCCTTGGAGAATCTTACGACTTCTCCAGTAGCTCAAGAAAGATAAAAAATATATCCAACTCTCGTTTGAAGATATTGCTGGCAGGACTTTTTGATGTATGACAAACCGAAGGAATATAAAGTCGCACGAAAGTATGGTAATGTGGTTGATTTTCATCTCATGCAAAATCTTGAGGGATGGAACAAATGTGATCGAATTTTATATTTAGCAACTATGCAGATGAATAACAGATATCACTATGAGACAGCACATATAAAGAGTACGGGATTGTATCAGTGCCAACTCACTCTCCTCTCTTGGGGAAAGATTTCAGAATCTCATGCTTTAAAATCTCCTGAGCACCGAAAGAAAACGCAGTTCTATCGCATTATACTTATTCCCTCACTTTGATATGCGACCTTTTAGTTCTATTATTGCATATTTTTTGATCATTTGGTGAATCTTTGACACTATCTGATCTTCAGGATTCTTCTTTTCCTTATCATTTAACTTGTATACAACCCAGCGTTCACATACCTTAGCTGTTAAGTATGGAATACTACTAGTGATTTCTCTATAATGGAGTCAAAGCTTCTAGTTATTGCAATCGATGACATTGGTCTTTGTCAACTTATAACATTGAAGTAGAAGTAGACTTATCATTTATTCTCATGTAAGAATGATTTTCTTTGTATGTGCTGTATCTTGCAATACAAAGGAATGAAATTCAATTATACTATATCGAAGGCAGATTTCAGTGATACTTTTGTGGTATGTATCAGCAAGTCTGTTCAATAAACATGCACGAAAACCACATGCCCAAATACCAAATTGAAATGCATAGCTACCAAGTATGGGCCTAATTGCAACAAAATGTCTCTCCAATGAAGCATTGAAAGTACGCGGTGTATGTTCATCAAATAAGTAAATTAGATGATTAATCGCGGAGTTTTCTATCAACAAGTTTCTAGAAATAAACGAAGTCAGAAAGTATTGCCTAGCCATAAAATATTGAATCTTTGAGCACAAAGATTGTGTGATATATTTGATTGAATTTTGTTTACATCTAGCTCAATTATGGATGTAAAGTTAAGTCAATTTTTAACAGGGAGCATGGTGCATTTCGTAAGATCGCTTGACACAGTTTTTCTTAACAAACTGATTTTCATATTGTCAGCATGACATTGATTTCTGCCAACTTGCAAACAAATTAAAGATTTTCAATTGAGACGGCAGCATTCTTGGCAAGCAGAAAAGCAGAACAGTAATCAATAAATAAAGGCCATGATACGGAGAGTAGAATGCTTTATATTGCTTTCGCAAAGCTGGTCAGGCTTAAAGCATGCAGGTATTATTATGCACAAGACCCCTAGGGTGTACATCAATTGTTGACACATTACAAATGGCTGCATTCTTTGCAAGCAGAAAGACCTGAGCTGAGTGAAAAGATGCTTCTGAAGAAAAGGTGTTTGCAGTAATTTTGAATACAACATCATATAAAAAACTCAACGGAATCTCTTTACCAAAATCAACTTTCCAGAAGGATTCATAAATTGAAAGGCAAAAATATGGCTCAGATCTTGGAACAATTCTACACTATGCCCAATTTAATGCATTGAAAAGACAATCATAATTTACTTTCAAACATCTAAGCTTCCTTTAGGAGATTCTGGCAGCTACATTCATTACGTGCATAGTTTTGCATCTATTTATAATTAAATTTCCAATGTTTTTAGAACAACAGCAACAACGCATGCTCAGGAAAAGTATTTCAGATGTATATCTGCCTCCTTTTTAAATGAAAGTACTTCTAATGCTGTGTTTACTAGTATATCTCTTAATTCATTTGAATTATTTTCCAAATAGAATGAAAACTTTGCATATCAAATCATTTTTCTGTGCATGTGACGATTGATAGAGTTATAAAAGCAATAGAAGCATAACTATAAATGGATGCAAGGCTATATACACGATGTGAGCAGCTACCAGAATCTTATGCAAGAAGCTTCAAATATCTCTGCAATCTTATTTACCTTATTTCCCAATTAGAACTTAATTTCATTCTTACTAGCTAAATACCAAGAAACATTCAGCCAGAAATGTAAAAAGCACCTTTCGAAAGAAACACTTCAAAATGCAAACAAAGCTAAATTTCCAAGTAAATAGTCTGTTGGTACTACAGAACATTACCACAGCACGAAAAAGCGGCAATATTCTTTTCACATACTAAAAGCTTTCTTCCGTCCGACACTCATCAGAACATGAAAACGTCGGATAGTGACCTAAAGGTTAACCGAAATATATATCCAGATGCGATTAATGTGATAGGATGCGTCTAATTGGCCCCAATTCTGACTACTTTAGACCTATTACCGTTGTTTACTTGAAGAGTCCCAATGAGAAAACAAACTCGTTTTGTCTACATAAGAATGGATTTTGAGTCTTGATGCAAACAGATTCCAAAAAACATAAATGAACAGACGATCTTGCTTGCCCAATGATCCGAAAATTGTCGTCTATATATATTTTGGCGCATTCTGGATTTGCAATAAGGTGTTGTTCTATGGCCTACTCACAACTAATTTTAGGCTTGTTGTTTTTACATATACGAGGTGGCTGCTCTCTTGCAGGACAACTTTTCTTCCTGATGCTCGTTGTTTTATTTTATGTTGTTTTATTCTGTCTGCTAGTCTCTGCGTAGTGCATCCTACGTACCGAGCTTCACATCGGCATGAAAATTCATAAACAACACAACTTTTTTGAGTGGTAGGAACGCAATACAGACGACAATTTTCAGATCATTGAGCAAGCAAGATCGTCTTGTCATTTAAGTGTTTTGGAATCTGTTTACATCAAGACTCAAAATACACCCTATCACATTAAACGCATCTAGATATATATTTCAGTTAACATTTAGGTTACTATCCGTCGCTTTAATACTCTGATGAGCGTCGGACGAAAAAAGCTTTTAGGTTACATTAGTAGATAACTGTCATGTTTTCATGTTAAACTGCGTCGCGTTGGTAGATGTTATAGCAGTGGCGGATCCAGACCAGGGCTACCAGGGCTTGAGCACTGGTCAGATTTTCAATCCTAAATAGCTGGCTGAATTAAAACGGGAATTATCAAAAGCAGTCACCAGTATTTACTCCTCATGGACAAAGCTAATAAAGCCATATCGCTACTTGTTTCAGTCTTTCTCAGAACAACCACCTCTAAGATACCAGGTGTCCTTTGCGGACGCAGAATGAAGTATTATCCAATCAGTTATCGCATTGGGAATAATCAGTTATCCAAACTCGTCAAATCACTAGTCAGCTTTTCTATCACATGCTGCATTCCTTCCGAGCCCTGGTGAGTCTGTAATATACAGAGGCTCAACTACCCTGGATCCAATCAGATCTCTCTATTTTGTAAACAATTTTAGGACGAGCCCTGGTCAGATGTAAATAGTCTCTTTCATCCAATGAAAAATCGCCCTGACCAGGGCTCAATTTCTCTTAGCCAATCACATTAATCTGACCAGGGCTCCCTATGTCAACATGAGCACTACACGTGTTATTGTTGATGTTGAAACAGCGCCCTCGTGGCGAGAGAGACGGTGTTGTTGAGCAGGGGCGGATCCAGGGAGAAATCTGACCAGGGCTCAACAAAAAGATCGTGGGCGTGGCTATATGGGTGTGGAAAATATCCCATAACTATGAACAAATAAGGTCCAGTTGGTCCGACATTTATTATTGACATGAAATTCGATATTCTAGGCTTCAGTAAAGAAGCAATCAAGCATGTCATTCACTTCGTTCTGCTGCTTTGTTGACTTTATAAAAAGGTTAAAACCGCACACGTTTCTCTCAATCTGTTGAAACTCGCAAGGTTGGGGTATTTCCAACATGGGTGTGGCAGTAAGTGTGAGGCTTGATAAACTTGACTCGCTGAAATCCAGCACCTGCTCAGTTCAATATCTGACTTCGTCACAAAAACAAACAGTTGACAACGGAAATAGTGTTGGGCGGAAGTAAAATTCAGCGCAACAGCCAAAAGCAAGGAATTAGGAAGCATTCAAAATGTTGAGTTCAGAGGCAAGGGGCACTCTCGCAAACAAAAGAGACAAATCTATAAGCTGCAAAGGGGGACCTTACCAACAGTGTTATGAAACGTGGGAGGGGCAAGCGCCCCCTTTACCCTAGGGCTCCTACAGATTTAGTAAAATGGCCGTAATATTATCCAAATAACAGAAGCGACTTACCTCACTGGTGTTATACTAGGGCATTTGGTTTCTTGACAGGCAGGGAACTGCAGCTCTGAGAACTAACTTGGATTTCTCTAACCGATTCAGACATTTCTAGTACCTCAAACTAACTGCCCATTCTCAAATACAGCACTCAACACCTACTGTCTTTCTCGCCACGAGGGCACTGTATCACCTGTAGTGCTCATGTTGACATAGTCGAGCCCTAGTCACGGAGTATTATGATTGGCTAAGAGAAATTGAGCCTTGGTCAGGGCGATTTTTCATTGGATGAAAGAGAATATTTACATCTGACCAGGGCTCGTCCAAACATTGTTTACAAAATAGAGAGATCTGATTGGATCCAGGGTAGTTGAGCCTCTGTATACTACAGACTGACCAGGGCTCGGAAAGAATGCAGCATGTGATAGAAAAGCTGAATAGTGATTTGACGAATATATTCCCAATGTGATAACTGATTGGATACTACTACCTTCTGCGTCCGCAAAAGACACCTGGTATCTCAGAGGTGGTTATTCTGAGAAACACTGACATAAGCAGCGATATGGTCTTATTAGCATTATCCATGAGAAGTAAATACTGGTAACTACTTTTGATAATTCCCGTTTTAATTCAGCCAGCTATTTAGGATTGAAAATCTGACCAGAGCTCAAGCCCTGGTAGCCCTGGTCTGGATCCGCCACTGTTGTTGAGTGCTTTACGTGAGAATGGGCAATTACTTTGAGGTACAAGAAATGTCTGAATCGGTTAGAGACATCCATGATGCTAATTCTCAGAGCTGCAGTTCCCTGCTTGTCAAGAAACCACATGCCCAAGTAAAACACCAGTGAGGTAAGTCGCTTCTATTATTTGGATAATATTACGGCCAATTGACTACATACGTAGGAGTCATAGGATAAAGGGGGCACGTGCCCTTTGCAGCCTATAGATTCGTCTCTTTTGTATGCGAGGGTGCCCCTTGCTCTGAAGTTTACTTCCGCCTAACACTATTTCCGTTTTCAACTGTTTATATTTGTGACGAAGTCAGGTATTGCAGGTGCTGCATTTCAGTGAGTCAAGTTTATCAAGCCGCACACTTAATGCCACACCCATGTTGGAAATACCCCAACCTTGCGAGTTTCAACAGATTGAGAGAAACGTGTGCGGTTTTAACCTGTTTCTACATTCAACATCAACGAAACAGAAGAAGTGAGCAGCGTGCTTGATTGCTTCTTTACTGAAGTCTAGAATACCGAATTTCAAGTCAACAATAAAAGTCGGACCAACCGGCCCTGTTTGTTAAGAGTTCTGAGATATTTTCCACACCCATATAGCCACGCCCACGAGCTTTTTGTTGAGCCCTGGTCAGATTTCTCCCTGGATCCGCCCCTGGTTATAGTATCCATCAGAATTCTCTCCTCTCTCTTATAGTTCTACAAAATGCTATAAGTTCTATTGAATATGAAAATATCGTGCTGCGTTATCTGAAATTCAATAAACAAAGATTTCGTTTTAGATAATGATGCTATAGCGGAAGATCAATCACATTTAGCTGGAAAATCTACCATTTTCATTGCAACAAACTAAGTTGATTGTTGTGAAAAGCATAAGGTTCTAAAATAGAAATGTCAATAAATTTAATTCATTCTGTTTAAATAAGAAATCTTGTTTCCTAGTATTCAACCAATATGATTTAAGAACCTGTCAATAATAAAAACATTCTTGTGTGCCGCGCAATATTCTCTATTGCTTAGCTGTCAGTTTTCTTGGCTTTAAATTGAATGCAATGACTTAAGTAGCATAGTAGCTACGAATAACGTAGATTAAATTCTAGCTTGATCTGTATTGCTTTCAAAGCGTTTGAACTATATTTACTACGCATGACAGTAAAAGAGTCATGCTAAAACATGTTTACATCGGCTCTGGGTAAACAGAAAAGGTCGTCATGGTCATCGCCAGTTAAGCAGCTATCAGAGATTCTGATTGTCTCTTCCTGGACAAATATTTCACCTATTCTTCTACATAAATGTCTAAATCTGAAAGGAAATGACCTATAGTGTTATAAATGAAGCTGCGCAGAGTGCGACATAAATTTGCTTGAATCAGGCTGCAGGTTGGATATTGAATGTGGTTGATTTACTAGACTTGTTTGTCAAAAATTGAAGGTGCCATTGTATGGGTAGCAAGAGTTGGAGAAGCAAGGATGAAGCAGCTCATTATTTGAGAGCAATAAGAATTTCTGAAGACAACAAGACATTGTGTATAATTAGTACAGTCCATTCTTCAAAGCCAGTCACTCGAGAAAAAGAATTCATTCGAAGGATTACCAACAACCTGGCACTTGGGTATTGCGAACAGCCGAAAAGGTATCACTTGAACATAAATGTTATTGAAATGAAATTTTCAACAATTCTACAAAATCTAGGATTAGAAAACCAAAACCTGAATGCAATGGATGTACTGCTTTTCAAAAGATAAAAATCTCGCATTAAGCAATTGATTTCTTGGGATACTCGCTGTGTCTTGTGTAACTTCTCTGACCGAAAGACATTCCATTGGCCAAGTTTGCTTTATATCAAGCTCCTTTGTTGGTTTTACGTAACAAAGATCATTTCATAAAACTCAATGCTTATTCTTTTTGTCACTACTGTTGCTATGATTCACATGGGAGCAGGAAAATCGACGAAGGATATTGGTTGTGGAGTAAAATAAAGACCAAGTTCATATTTTGATATCAGAATTAGTTATTCGCACAGGCTTTGATCTATTTCAGGTAGTGCTATAGTTTGTATGAGGATTAGCAATTCCCTAAGGCGGATTAGAGTCTTTTGCTTTCTGGCATTGTATGCACCAATTCGCGAATTGATGACTTTGTTCAGAGATAATTACATGACTGATTACATGACGACACCCATCAGCTGCAGTATCATTTATCTGTTTATTAAGTTTTTCAATGGAATTGGCATATGGGAGATTTTTCATATTGGATCACTCACAATACGTTCGGCTTAGAGTTCATTCTAATCTTCATTGTTTGATAAAAACAAGCTCGGATTTGGCTTTAACTCAGGTCAACATTGCTGTAGCAAAGTTTCTATGTTGTTTAGTTGAAAAGCTTCGAGCTAACGGATCTAAATAATCTGAGTAATCCAAACAAAGGTACGCACCGTTCAGCCATTTCCTAGTCTGTCATATAATGCACCGCTTTTTAAAAGATGAGGAGGATTACTTTGTTTGCCAATTATTATCTCTGATATAACTTCTAGAACAGAAGAGAATAACTTTTCTTTGCATCATTGATTTGCGGAGAGAGAAAGTTGAATGTGTAGTCACACTTGAATGACACAAATCATTTAGCCATGGAGAATCAGGTGTGGGTACTGGTTTTATTAGTGATCACAAGTATAGTTATTCTATTCGTAAATTCAGTTTGTTTGCAGATGACACGGAAGAAAAGAGGATTAAAAAGGCCCTCGTCCATAGCAATACTTAATTTACTTTGCTGTCATATAGCCCAAGGAGCTGTTGTTATACCATCTTACATACTAAAAAGAGCGGAATTTGAAGACAAAGAAGCTGCTAGCCTTGCTTGCGATAGCTTCCGATTTTCCTACATGGTAACCAATTACAGTTTATGCCTGTCAATTTTATTCATAACTATGGATAGAGCATTTGCCATAAAAAAGCCATTCCTTTATCGTTCTAAAATGACTAGCAGAAGGACTGTGTACGCATATGTAAGCTGTTGGATATACACTGTGATTCTTTGCGTCATACCATTTATACCACTTGCAGGTAATTCTTTTAAATGCAGATACAATCCTCAAAGAGAATGGACTCTATTCATGTTAACTTGCAATACAATGCTTCCATTTTGCATAATTGTGTGCTGTTATATTGCCATTTTCCAAACTGTCCAACGGTCTCGAGTTTTTAGAGATGTATCTTTGAAAGATAATAACAAGAGTTCACCACCAGGATCAAAAGACTCAGAGTTGCGCATTGCCAAGATCTCATTTGTTATAGTATCCGCATACATCTTATGTTGGGGCCCATCATTTGTATATTATTTCCTACTTGCTGCTTGCCCAAGCTGCTTCCGCGCGTCATATCTTGCATCAGAAGCGGAGCCAGTCGTAACATTTGTAATGAAATACTTAACATTTTTGAATGGTATTATCAATCCTGTCGTTTATTGTCTTGCCAACAAAAGCTCGGGCAGAGGAGCAAACCTCAGGCGAAAGAGAAATGCTGTTCGGAAACGTGCCTACGCAAGTGAATTGAACTTACAGGCTGCTCATATTTCTAAAGACCGAGCATTTACTGTTAGTCAAGTCACTCTAGAAGAGAGCATATAGTAACATTGGTTTGCTTTTAGCTAAGTAACCAAAGTTCTACTTTCGTGACATTGCGCTGGATGCTGAAATATTTCCTATTGTAGTAAACTGAAGGTATGCCAGCCCTTGAGACACAATGCGACCTAAAATAGCTCCAAAAGTTGTTGGGGGTACCTATACAGCTTTAGAACTTTTCTACTACCATCTCTTTTCAATGGCAGTAATGGTAATAAAGACTCTTCCCCCTCATATAATATTGACTCGTTAGAAAAGACCCGTAGCTACTCTAGAGTAGCGAATAATTTAAGGGTGGAAATATTTGGGTGTTAAAATGTCCTGAAAATTTATAATCAGTGGGCATAGAAGAAATTGGGGGCTGGAAAAATTTTTGACAATTAATAATCTGGAGCATTACTCGGTATTAAAGAGTATTTCCCTATCATGTTATTTATATATTCCTACTTATAACTGCATTGTTTTTATATATTTCTACTTATAACTAACAATCGGGGGGAAGGTGGGGTGTAGAGGGATGATTGCATTTAGCTTGTCGATAGCATAATTCATAGAAAGTGCTGGAAAAGTACTGGCAGGAGTTGTAGCTTGAAGTCACACTTCCTTTTTGGGCAACAGTGGACTTGGAAAAAGAGATCGTAGAACTAAAATCGCATTGCTGCCAAAGAAGGCATTTTAACTGCAAATTACGCAAGACAGGTGTTTACATTTGGTAAAGGCTAGTCTGTGACTAGTAAAATTAATTGACAACTATTTCTGTACCTAAATTGTGTAAAGCCCTTATGGACCCTAACCTGCTATGTTGTCGTTCAATATTCACCGTTCTATGCTCCACAAAGATTGCTTAAGTTGATTAACAACTTCTTCCGTAACAATTAAATAGAATAATGTAGATGGGGCGTTTGTAAACGCTGCAATGTTGTAGTGAGATTCGTGTAAGATTATCCTAGTGCAGATTTTTCCATTCAAAATTTGATGTTATTTCTATCATGTTTTTACTTTTGTATTTAGCGTTATGTAAAGTTCTTATTTATTTATAATGAGCATTAATATTACACTAGCGAATGCAAAGCGTTAGGTATTGCCATTAACATACTTTCTGAATAAAACTCTAGAGCCAAGTTCCTTGTTGAGTTTGAGGTGCTGCTAAAAGAAGTTGCAGAAAAAATATTTCTTCAATCTTCTACATTAATTTTTGGACTTTCACAGTTAAATTGCTATTTCCGGTGCTTTGTCCATGTGTCCTTCTATAAGAAGGTTGCAAGCAGGTCACACAGGTTCTGGAGGGGATCAAACACAAAGTTTAGCTTCCGTTGGTTATATGTTACGCTCTTATTGTCAGTACTTTAATGTAGGGCTGAATAGCTAGTATGTAATAGAGTATGTTAGTTCAATCTAGTGCAAGTAAGCAAATTATAATAACACCAATTATTATTGACTCTTATTGAATCAAATGTTCGCTTCACCGTTTCCGGATCACAATCATTCTGCTTTGAAGGTGAGGTTTATAGGATTGCTGAATTCATCCGTTTGGTTTGGTAGCATGATAGCATATTTTCCTGGCAGGGCAAAAGTCACCCACCTGCCATCTCTCAGGAAATCTTCTTGAAATGATGCTGGTGAATGTTTGCAAGGTAAGGAAGGACGGAAACATGCGAAGAATGGTCTTTTATATTTTTCTTATACAAAAAGCAATGTAACATTACAAAAAGTCTATAAACTACAATAATACTTCATTACGCTATCTGCAGCGAGAAAAGACACACATTCCCTAAGTCCTCACTGCAGATGCCACTTACAATTTCTTTTTAATAACACCACTGTAACCAAGGGTGGAATCAATGTAAGCTTCACTGTGTGACTTCAAAATTCAAAGCTATAGTGAAATCTATGTTCATTTAGGGAACTGAAATTGACTCTAAGCCTTGTTAGTAATTTAACACCCGGTATCATACCCGATCACAACTGTTGTAGACTGGTTTCTTGCAGCAAGTTATCTACATTTATAAATCAGAAAGAATAGCCAGTTTTCATTTGTGTATTGCCATCGATGCATCCATTTTACTAACATTGGCACACCAGTTACCTTGACATACCAGTTATTTATCTAATCTTCAGCCAATAAATTATAGCCTGGAGCATGGAAAATAATTGTAGCAGTAGAAGGAAACTCATGGACTGCTCAATCCTACTGATTCCACTCATAAAGTGTGCTATTTAATATGAGTCGGAATACCGCTTTGGTCTGCTTATATTCTGCATATAATTGTGGGTGCTTCTAAAGTCATGCTCAGTAAACCTTTACTCAGGAATTTCTTGAAAGAGGTAATCTGGAGTTTTAGATTTAGACAGTAAAAAGAAATAGCATAATCTCCGTGGCTTTCTTCGATCATATGAATTTTCCTATCCAAGCTTATTAAGAAGCCTCAGCCTGCTAGTACCCTTCCACTCCCCTGAATGCTTCAATGATAAATGATTCAAAGATGATCAACTACAAGGGATGCAAGATTTTTCTATAAGAGTGTGTTATAAGAAAACGAAAGCCAAAAGCTAGCTATGCTGCCTCTACTGCCGGGCAGGACAAAAATTGGACCTATGTATAAACTCATCATTGGTTGGTATGCTCTTTCGTTACATCAACAGTTCTGCATAAGCCAGTGTCATAGGCATTACTTTACGATCTATTTACTTGCATAGACTTATGTAAATACTCGCAAATATTTGTGCAAAATCAATGGCCTATCTTCGAAAATTCAGCCAATTGAAATTGGAGTGCCACAGAGCTCTGGTCTTGGGCCTCTCAAATTCTTGTTACTCATTAACGATTTACTTTTTACACTAATAAAAGAGTACGCTTCAATGTATGCTGACAATACTACCATCTGTTACTTCCTCTTAACATGGAGGACTTACTTGCCGTTTTTAATGCAGAAATTTCACGCATTAATGTATGGCTTTAAGGTAATAAACTTTGTTTGAACACTATCAATACTCAAGCTATGATAACTTGGCCTAAACAGACACTCAGCCACATGAAAAAGTCATCATGTCATTCCATAAAGTAATCCTGAGATAGAGGATCTTGATCTTGTGATCTTGGCTTGATAATAATTGATGACAGTCTAGAATGGGAAAGCCAAATCAAGAACACTCAAAATAAAATTTCGCTAGCCCTTGACCTTTTGAAATGCGCCAAGTAATATACTCCACTTGCACCTTTTCATGTACAATCTCTGCCAAAATTCCTTGGAACACCAATTACTTAATGCATAATTTCCAGGGGCGGATACAGACGGTTGCAACCGTTGCAGCTGCAACCGTCAGATTTCCAGCGATGCAAACCTCGCTGAAATCTTCAGTTTCTTGGAACACCGCAGTTCGTTATTGGTTGAGTAAAGATTCCTCTTTTTCAGAGTTCTCAGAATCTTCTTTTCAGAGGGTATAGTATCAATACATGATCTAATACATGTAGATGAAATGGTTTGCCATTTATTATGACAGTTAATAACCCGATCGCTTATGCTTATGGCGCAGTCCTTCTTTTGACTCAGCCCTTCTAGCGTCATAACAACATCTATTGGGTCTGGTCTGATGATCACCAGTCAAATTGAAGGGGAAAAGACAGTTGGCGGCTCTGTTCTCAATAGCCCCTTAGCCATTATCCGGAGTCCCTCATGCTACTACACGACGCGAACTTCGTCATCTGTGAGCTAACCAATGAAAAGCATTTCTGAGGGGTTGCAAAATAATGGCGGGAGCAACAGTCAGTTTGATTTACGGTTGCAAGCCAATGGCAAGACACCTTGACCGTTGCAAGCCAATGGCAAGACACCTTGACCGTTGCAAGCCAATGAAATATGATTCCTTACAGACAGAAGGAGGGCCGAACACAAGGCATCAAGGAATTGAAAAGATGTTTTGAAGAAAATCCAACATGGCGAATCTGCTGGAACGCCTATTGGAAGCTTATGCGAATTCATGTTCAAGTTCTGTTTTTGATGAAATCTGAGACGAGTGCACAAAGAAGATAAACCTTATTAGATCTGTTGACAGGAGGCGGCCAAAATTGCAGCTCTGTGATTTCTCGCGGATGCAATTTCCTGCCAGTCAATACAAAAGGGAAAGACAGTTGCTTCCTGATGGTAAGGCCTTCGTATGACCTGTAAGTTAAGGCCTCCGTTACGTGAGGCATAGAAATAAGGAGAAACTTGTTACATTTGGGTTTTATTGAAATTCTTTGTGAAATCGTGCTTGCATGTGCAGAAGTAGAGTTCAACAAAGTAACAAAGTCATTTTAACTCTGTAGGCTACTAGCCTATCTTGTATTTATGCTTAAAGTGATGGAGGATTTAACCTTCTCATAGATTTTGATAGGAGTGTCATAAACTGAAATATATTTTTTTCTTTATTAGTCCAGACTAGGATGTGTAGTAACTATGTAATTAAATTGGTTTTTGTTATTGCTCATTCTCAGAGGAATGTTGTTTAGAGCTTGAGTTTGAATGCCAATACTTTTGTTTACTTTGAAGCAATGTCTCTAGTCCAGTGCTAGTGCACTCTTTATCTTCCCAAAGAAAAGTGCATTGTGTGATCCTTTTTAATCACAAAAAAGATAAAAGTATTCGAAATTGCAACTATTTTCACTAATAACAACGAGAACAGGATATGAAATTTTGGGAAATTTGACTAAATTCTGGAATAATTTCCGAAGCAAAGTTTTGTTTCTTAAAATGCAATGATCCATAAGGTATTGCACTTTATGATAAGGCTAAGGCAGGGAGCCCCTTTAGGCCTTTCCTGGTATACCAAATATCCTTCGTGGTCCCCGAACCTTCGCTATCGAGCGCGAATTGCAACATACATTTTAATTTATTTGCCAATTTATTGCTGTTTGTTGGTTGAATATTCTACAGAAAAATGTCTTTTCTTTGGCGTTTGTAAGTATGAAAATGGCGTTGGTTACGTCTATAGCAAAAGCAAAGGGCGTGGTCACGACAATTTTTTGTAGGGAACCCTCCCGTTTTCTCATTTGCAACGGTCAGAAAATATCCTGAATCCGTTCCTGATTTCTGATAAAAATGATTTTTTCATCCATGTCGAGCGAGTGAAGTCCACTCCCCCCTAAAAGTAATGTTGAATTAAGTGTTTATTTGTCAGAAAAGGGTCCGCGAGCATAGCGGCTTTTTCTGAACATGTCAACACTGTATTTAACAACATTGTTTTGAGGGGAGAGGGGGATACTACTAAATGAGCAGTGGAAATAATGCAAATGTTCCAATACTATTGGCAGAAAATGTAGGTCCAAGGGTATAGTGGAACGAAGCTTCAGCTATTACTAATTTGTTTGGAGTTCTTGTGGAACTACTAAGCTAAATAAATTACAAAAAGTACAAATAGGGCAGCGAGAATAGGAACAAAAAGTCTATTTGATTCTTCTACAACATCATCGCTTCATGCAACCGGAAAGCTTATTTACTTTGAAGCAGTGGCGTAGAAAAGGAGGTGCCCGGGGGGGGGGAGAAGGCACAGCCTCCTACCTCTATAAGTTTCTTGGGCATAAGAGCATGGAAGAATCACTATCTAACTAATAAGACTATTTTAGACTTAAAAGGCTGTCGAAAATTCTTTCTTTACAAGAGATAGGATATTTAAAATGCATTGGTTACTGGCCGGCATTATCATTGTCTTATACAACTGGGTGAATTAACTTCAAAGTGTCTTGTAAAGATGCACACAAGGAAAGTACCCCCCTAGCTACCAATTTACTTCTAAACCACTGCCATGAAGCATCAGCTATGGCATATAAATATTTGGACATGCTAGCCCTAAATACTGTTGTATTTCTAAACATTCTGCCTACACGATTTTTATTTTATAAGATAATTTTTTTGGCCAAGTACTGAAGCTATCTTAATTTTTTCACGATTCCAGTATCAAAACTTTCTTAATATTTTCCTAGCAATAAATTTTTGAATTTCAGTCTTTTCCACCTGCTTATGGGAGGAAAGTGAAAAGCATCATGTACGCTTAAACTTATAATAAATCTTAGTGAACAGCATCAGTTAAGTTGTTAGAGGAAAGCCAATAAAGCACACATGACATTTTGCACACAGATAAATCACGTTTAATGCAGTTATATAAGCTTTTTAATGTTCTTAGGTCTTAAATATCAAGTACTGAATTTTCTTAACTTTCTGAGCAGTTGAGTATTGTTGAACCCTGTACAATAACTTTAGAATGAATAGAAAACAAAAATGCCGTGACGTTGTACTGCTACCATTTTAGATGTGATGAGCCGCTGCGCTTGCGCGATAGCTTCCAAGCCGCGCGGCCTGATATCTTACGTGAAACGGCCATTGGTAAAACAGGCTCGGAGAGATACGCGTATATCAATTTGGTGCCAAGGTAGACGAATCGGAGAAAACAGCAGATTGTCATATGGAGTTTGGGAATTGTTGTGAAGAGCAGCGGATCAATGATGAAGACGTCGGAACGGAAGAGGAGCTAATAGAGCTAGTTAAAGCATGTCCGATATTGTACGATGTCCGGCTTAAGGTGTATAAAGATAGGAACATGAAAGATAGTGCCTGGCGCTCAATTTCTGAAGCCATGAAGCTCACCGGTAAGATGACCGAGCAGTATGTGCAATAAGAAGGTTATTCGAAATACGTTACATTAAGCCGCTCGTTTCGATTGCCAATTTTATGTTGAACTATATATTGCAAACGATACTCACTACGGTAGCCTACTGTTTATATTTGACGCTAGATGTGGTATACATAATACTGTGCCTCTTATGATAATGTATATGCACGAGAATCATTAATTTTCGTAAACAACCTCAGGCATCAAGCATGGTAAACAACAGAAAAGCCAACCACGGAGGCTTTCTTTATATGAAGGAAACATTACACAGGATTCAGTCTGCAGAATGTGGCAAGTGTACATACAAGAATTTCTGCGGACAATAGTCCAATGCACACCGAAATATGCGGTTGCACACCAGTAACTGATTCAATGATATTTCATTTCCGCATTTCCATTCATCAGCTATTAAATCTGAAACAGGTTGGTGTACTCACACTGCACACCAGCTTTACTTGAACATACACACATGCTTAAATTTATAAATAAATAAATAAATAAGCGAACAAATATAGATATATACATATATATATATATATATATATATATATATATATATATATATATATATATATAAAAGTTGAGAAACAGATAAGTTGACTGTGCTATAGCCAACTATTATTTGTGATGCTGTGTGACCCTAGAAAGACTCTGCCTACCTAAGAGGGGAATGGGCACCACCATGGAAAACTTATGATAAACTACCTACAAATATGATAAACTTAGAGAGCAATATCTCAGCCATGTTATAATTTCTGTTTCTAAAAGCACCTGCTTAATATCTATTTCTGATTTATGGATTACTTGATTCTACTGGCAATGCCTGTATATCATGAAATAGGGGCCAGATTAGTGGGGTAAAGTTTCTATGTACTTGCTTATGTCTGGTCCAGGTTAAGAGCCTAATGGGGCAAATGCCCAACTAGTAAAAGTTTTAAATCACCGTTTAGCAAAGAAAAACTTGACCTATCTGCATATATTTCTACCAGACAAGCAAAATCATTTCTTTCCTACTTTTCTGTTGTTTAAGTTTTAGGAATGCTTAAGATTTCTTCTCTTTGTGTGAGAGTGAGAAATTGCTCAATACATGAGACTTGAGAGCTTTGCATGTCCAATACGTAAGACTTGAGAGCTTTGCTTTGCACACACAAAAATCATTTCAAGAGCTGTCATATTTTGCAGACTGGCACAGGGTGGAGCAAGGACCATAGGTTTGCATGCATGTTAATAAGATGAAAGACTGTGGAGCTAATCACAAGGTTTGACTATATAGTGTAGGCTAGTGCTGTTAGCATCTGAATAGTCCATACAAGGTTACATTAATGCAGCTTTTCTGAAATGGTGGGGCATGATACAATGCTATAAGGGGCACTTATCACCCCAGAGAACAGGTATACTTATGTAGTTTCTATAGACAATGGTCTTATGTGTAGTGAATGTGTGATGTGAAATATTTTCTCTTCCCATTGGGGGCTTTGCAAAAAGTAAGGGGAAGCAATGCATGAACCTCTCTAATGGAGTTGTCATTTTAGATACTAGGTATAGGGATGGAAGTTTTTTTGCAGCGGTGTCAAATATTTTTACATTGTTTTATTTGGTTATCAATTTTTTTGCCACTTCACGATGAAGCATCAAAGTTTTTGAATAAATCCCCACCATAAAAATTGTTTGCTTGCTTTGTGCAAAACATCAACTTTTTCTAAACATATTTGTGCAAAATGCTAATTTTTTCTAAACAAGGCGAAAGCTGTTTAAAATAATCAGTGAGTGTTCACTCTGTCTTTTATTCCTGTATTTTTCCCACTTTCCTTTCCTCCATGTCCGATTACATTCTTTGGCACTCTCTAACCTTACATTCAATGACATAAGTAGCAATTATATTAGGGTATGAAATTTTCTCAGCATTTCAAAACAGGGTCTTCAACTACTGTTGAATATAGTGAATAGGGTATGCAAAAATTGTTGATTTGTCTGAAAACTTCTCCCACTCCTGTATTTAAAATGACAGATCCCTAAAGAAGATTTACTACAAGGCTTCTCACTTCCTATTTACTTCACCAAATTAGTCTATCTCATTTCAAAAAATGACAACTATGATTTCAGATTTTAGTTCATAGAAGTGTCTGCAAATATGAGAATATACATATTGTTGCAAATTTTCTTTATGATTATTCATTACAGCATTTCTTTCTCTCATGTTTCAATAGCAATTTTTTCATTTCATGCTTCCTATCTTCTAACATTTGATATTTACATTCTTGTAATTTTTTAGTTTTGGAGTGCAAAAATAAATGGAAAAATATCAGAGATGCTTATGTTAAGTTTCTCCATGCAGTTAAAGAAGAAAATGCAACAGGAAAAAAAGTGAAGAAAAGATACAAATATGCTGATAAGATGAAGTTTCTTGACAGATGCATACAACATAGAAACCCACCTGGTACAATTTCTACCACAAGGTCTCGGAGAGATTCTACCCCTCAACACAACAGTGTTTCAATGGTTGTTGATTATCTAGATGAAGGTGCAGCTTTACATGAAGATGAGGCTAGATCTCATACAAAGAATTCTGATTTGGTCCTGCCAAGTAAATCAAACCAAGATATTGCAAGGGAGGACCTTGGGGAGGAAAGGTATGGGAAGGCATGTAAATTGGACTCTGAAAAACACAGTGATGTCAGTCACCCTGCTACAATTATAAATGAACAGGATGATTCAAAACTGTTTTGTCTCAGTTTAATATCAACACTAAAGAGATTAGATTCAAGGAAAAGACAGCTTGCAAAGATACGGATCCAAAATGTACTTTATGAGATTGAGTTCAATGAGCCATCTGATTCATAGGTGCATGCATCAATGGGAAGTTGGTGTTTTACACACTATTTAGCAGACACTCCTTTTTTGGTGTTGAAAGTTTAACTGTTGCCAAAATGCAACAGATTTTAATAGAATTGCTGATTTTTAAGGGTTGCCTATCTGGATACACCTATTTTGTACTGTTATTCTTTATCAAAGAGGTGATCATCAATCGCACATGTAAGAGGATAGACCTTTAAGCCCATCTATACAATGTATTCCTAGCTTCTGATGGGCCATAGAGATCATGGATTACTGTTTATATTCTCAAGGTGCTTGTTTTACAATTAGATATATGATTTTAGATATAAATCAACAGCTTCCTTGTCCATTCCCTATATATATATATATATATA
>WIPJ01007880.1:508691-530488 GCA_018155075.1 Cassiopea andromeda | reverse complement strand
ATCAAATGTTGAATAAAGGTGCCGAGTGCGATAGTGTAATGTCCGCAGAGGCCCACAAGGGGTCTTCATAACCCTAATTAAGGAAACAGGTCATACTGATAGAAAATCCGGTAAGGCCGGATTATCCGGCCGAATTTCAATATAAAAAATCCGGTAAATCCGGTTCCGGCCGGATTTTATAAATAGCGATCCGGTACATCCCTAATATGGGCCATGAAAAATGTCTATAAATACACTCAGGATATAAAAATATGGAAACGGAGGGCCTTAAAATTTGTTTTCAGCAATGGCGTATAAATTTGTTTTCTCCTATTTCTTGGTAATTTAAAGAAAATAAGGACATAAGCATGGTTAAAGATTGTGATTTATTAGACCGTCAAAGATTAGCAATGAGTTATCTCTCTTTTATTAGCCTTTCCAATCTTGAAATTGGACACGTAATGATGCAAAATGTTCGCAATATTTGCAGTTTTGGAAATACTTTGAATTACATTCAGTGGAAGAACAGAGAATGTGTCCATCTAAGAAAATTTTTTGAATAGAGGAGAATGAGCTGTCAACAAATGTTATAGATAAATGAGATTTTCAACCATGAGTAAAGTAAAAGTGGTAGCTTCAAACTAATTTTCCACCAGAGCAAATATCAATATGGCTTGTGAAAAGAATTCTGCACCAGAATGGCATCGAAAACTAAAAAAAGAAAGGTTAAGCTATTTGTGACTGCATGTGTATGTTGCAGAGGACCACCATTTCCATACTTTTTGTACCTTGTACCCTGAGTGTATGTGTTTATGCGTGTGTATATATATATATATATATATATATATATATATATATATATATATATATATATATATATATATATATACATATCTGCCATTCCATAGTGACTCAAAGGCACATGCATATATAGTTGACTGCTAGCATCTAAATAGTATTATATACTTTCTCTTGCAATAGTAGTATGCTTATGAAGCATTTTATGCATTTACATTGGCAGGTTTAAAAATTCACATTTATCATGCAATTTTTCATGATTATCTAGTGTGACTTGCGTGACTCTCACATTTACAAAATCTGTACCTGAAGTTGCTAACCTTAATTTATCTGAGGAATTATGGGGTCTTTTTAGACAAAACGTTTTGAGAATTATGCAATGATAGCTGAGCTACAAAATGTGCAAGACTTTTTTCACGTGGTTCTGCATTTTGAAACAAATGAACAACTGCTATGTGACTCAAGTAACCCAATAATGTGACTCTTGTGACAGCTGAGAGATGCATAAAGTAGACTCTGTATAGATGAAGTTCTAGGTCTTCCACAACAGCACAATTGGGAGTGAATTTCAAATTTTGAAAAACATACCACAAGTCCAAGCTAATTGTTTAGAGAGCTAATTGAGAAATGTGGCTCGGTGAGTTTTACATTCTCTGTTTTTCTATCAATTCCATGTACATATAGAGTGTTGTCTCTCTTTAACTGAAAACGCCGTTTCTTGAAATGGCTTTGCTACCGTCATGAGTTACAACAGTGTTTCCCAATCTCCCTACTACTTAGCATGACGGCACCTTTCACCAAGCTTCTCGAATCGGGAACCCCAAGAGGACTAAATATAACAGCCTAAGGCCTAAAGTTAATGATGAAAGCCTGAAAGCCAATGCATGAGAATCTACGAATTGCAAACGATGGAAACCTTTTGCATTTCCCTTGAAGTATGCTGGTATTCTCAAAGGGTCTGTGGCCTCAAGTTTTGGAACCATTGAGCTACATATTTCGGATTAGTTGAGTACGTAAGAAAAATCTAGAAAAGTGACTCTGGAAGTACCTTGATCTTACGAGCCAATGCTTTCAGGTTTTTAGAGCCACGTGTCTGTCCATTTGTCATGAAAATCAACACATTTGACTCTCCTGGTGTGTTGCATTTCTTACGGCAAATAATTCATTTCGTGCCAATTTTAGAGCCCTATATGTACGTCTTTTTCCTGTTTGAAAACAAAAGATAGTTATTACGGCTGGGAATAGTTCTTTCAAGCCGAAAACAATGCCTGTTGCAAATTTCAATTGAGAAGGCCTGCCGTAAGTAAATATGGAATTAAGAAACATCCAAGCATCCACCAAGAAGATGAATGTTGTATTCAGAATTGGAGTTCAAAGCAGATTCAATAACTTAGAATTTTAGGATTTATCTATCGAAGGGCAGGACGTTTTTACAATATTCTATAATAGTGTGCTTATGCAAGTTGTGTGTGTGAATGAACGTGTGCTTGTTTGTTTCTTTCCTTCTTTCTTTCTTTCTTTCTTTCTTTCTTTCTTTCTTTCTTTTTGTGTCTGTTTTTTGTACCTGTGTGTAAGCTTGGGTAGGTGCTTCTCTACATAGGCTAAAAGCTATGAAAGCATTTCAGCAGATCTAGTTTTAGTATATTGGTAAAAATGCTCTTTTTCTTCCAGACACAACTTAATGATTGTAAACTTGGCACCATCTCTTACCCCTTAAATAAGAAATATTAGCGATCCCCTTTTTGGAGCTCTGGTCCTTTATGATATCTATAATTGAAGTAGGCAAATTGGAATTAGTATAAGCTACCAAACGGGGATAGAAGAGCTTGACTGTGAAAAGGACATTGCAAGATATTTTCTTTCAAAGGGAACATTCTATCAATCTAATCAGAATGTGGCAATTGTTCTCTCAAAGATAGCTTTTTGTCGCACAGCATATTGAGAACTCAGCCCCGCCCCAAAGACTCCAAATCCTAACCACTAATGTATTTTGCTACTTAGTATAACTGGCCCATGGGAGAGCTTGGAGTTACAGTTATATCTCAGTTCTCCCAAAGGAAGACTCAACGCCCCGTCCAAGAATTCCTGGCGCTATCCCTTTCCACTAGTTGTCATATCTTACCCGCAGAATATTTGAAAGTTATCAAAACTCTCTTTTCTTGATATATTCATCATAAATGGAGGAAAATCTGCACATATTATTGACTTCCCCAAAAACAGCTACGGTGATATGCCACGCCTGCGATCTTTTGCAGGTGATGCAATATACGAAAGCACAGCAGAAGTGCGTCTTACTTTTTGTAATGTTTCAGTGCGTAAAGCTTTGAAGAATTACACTAAATGAGCTTGCTTAAACTCAAATATGCTCCTTTGTATCAATGAAGCAAAGGTGTTTTTAAAAACAAGCTGCAGAAACGGGCAAATTTATGTCAGCTGAAGAATTTTGTCAGTCCTATTTTCAAATTATATAAGATAGAAATGCATTTAATATTTATTAAAAAATTGGAACATGTCTTGTGTCTCTTGGTGTCGATTCGAGTACAGAATTTTAGAGTAATGAATGACATCGAAGCGAGTATCAGATGGTCCACTTGTAAAATAATCACTCATTCCTTGGATGTATGACTTCACAATGTCAAAGCTCTTAATTTCAAAACTGGTTGAGGAATGCACGACTAATCCAAGGTCGATTGCCTTCTTGCAAGCTGCAGAAAAAGCAGCATTAAAATAGCATTCTTAAATGTGCACGAATAGCTAGCACCGAAAATAGATTAAGAAGAAACTAGCTGAAATTCAGCTTTAAAACTAATCTTGGTAACTGGGGTATCATTCTTCTATGAGGCATAAAACAACGGATTTCAGTGAATAGTTGTTTTTATGAAGTATATTTCTGCTTTAACGCTGACTTTTCTACTTCTTTTCGCTTCACATCTAGTATGCGATATGTTTAATGCGAAGAATATCTAGTATCTCTAATTTTCTTCAAATTATTTACTACTGATATTTAGCACAATTTAGACGAAGGCAGCCCATGATTTTCGCCCAAATTATATGCCAAGTAGTTGAAAAAAAGTATTGTTCTGGGGGTTTCTATGCTAAACTGATCTTGTAAGGCAAGTGATACTTTGATAGATAGTATAATCTATGGTGATGAGAATGAGTTCAAGATTTCCCCCCTGTTTTCATGAACGGCCATAGACTGGACATTTCTTCTTCAATCACTCATCTTGGTCTTTCTATTTCATCTAATCTCACTTGGAAACCCCATATCAATTC
Organism: Cassiopea andromeda; assembly: GCA_018155075.1. NCBI lineage: Eukaryota > Metazoa > Cnidaria > Scyphozoa > Rhizostomeae > Cassiopeidae > Cassiopea > Cassiopea andromeda. The sequence continues at coordinate 526,435 of WIPJ01007880.1, read as the reverse complement.
CATAGCAAAGCATAAATCTCAGAAACTTGGCTTTCTTTCTAGAGCCCGTGGCTATTTCTCACCTTCTCAACTACTAACTATATGCAAATCCCAGATTCGTCCTTCTCTGGAGTACTGCTCTCATATCTGGGGTTGTGCTTCTAAATCTTCTCTCCATCCTCTCTCCCATCGTCGTCCTGCTGCAGAATTTTCCATTTTCTATCGCTATTTTCACAGAAATTGCTCTCAGGAAATCAAGAATATTATTCCTGATCCACTGAGGCGTGTTCGAACCACCAGAAGCTCTACCTAGTTACACCCTTTCCAAGTTACACTACCTAATCCACGAACTCTATCTCACAAATCATCTTTCATTCCCAGAACTTCTCAACTGTGGAACTCATTGCCACCCACTACTTTCCCTGAATCCTACAATTTTTCATCTTTTAAATCTAACATCAACAAACTTGATCTTGTCTCCTTTTCTACTTAAACTTCCCCTCTTTTTCTCAGTTTTTCCTTTGTCGAGGCTTTGTTATAGGCCCTATGGCCTTTCCCCGGCATTACTTACTAAAAAAAAAAATAAATTGTGTTATGTGCGAAATGATGTGCCTAAAATACGCCCAAATGCAAAATGTTTAAGCCAAATTGCGTAGCATTAAACATTGAAAAATGCTTCCCACATCAACATCGTTGCCTCTGAAGCTCAATGTAAGCATCAACATTTTGTGTAAACATCGAAGTCAAAATAGCATTTCATGTGGCAGTAGTTTAATTTAATGCAGCTGATGGCTTATGCTTTGAAAGGAGTACTAACAAATCTCATTCATAACAGGCATGCCATACCTCACTCTTGAAAATATGAAGATTTCAAACGACACCTGTGACTTTGGTACTCACATTTTTGGATAGGTAATAAACAAACATTCACGTTATGAATATTGAAAGTTTGCAAAAGGTCCATAGGTTTTGTACTTTTCAATAAAAAAGCTTGCAAATATTTGACTCTTTCAGAATATTGAAAGTGTCTTCTCACACCATTTTCTTTGCAGGAAATTTATATGATTGTGTCGTTTGTAATTCTTGAAACTTTTCCATCTGAAAGAGCTTTATATATGCCTACAGTGAGAATACTTTTTCAGAAAAAAATCTTCCATCCTTACTTTTATGGTGAAAGTAGTACGCAAATGTCACATTGTCACTTGTCACGCCGTGACAAATTTAGTGCAAACAAGTTGCATCTGACGCTATGCAATAGCATTTGTATCATTATATTTTATGGGTAAATAGAAAATGTTGTATTAGAAAATATATGTAAAGAAAGAAGTTGAAAAACATTTTAAACTTCTGCAATGGTGCCACAAACCTGGCCAAACCTTGAAGTCATAGCGTGACCACTCACATATCTGACCCTATGTTTTTCTTAACAAATTCTTAAATACTCCCAAAAATGTGTTAAACGCAATTTGCAGAAAGCAAGAACTTGTCTTGTTCTTTTGCATTCATTTTAATGTAACATGAGTTTGTTGACTAGCCAATGTGAAAGTTTTCTTGTTTGAATAGGTGATTAGAAATACTGTCCAAAATGCTTTATGCACGGCTATTTCTGCAGCACCAGCCATAAAAGGGATCTTCAAAAAGGGGCATTTCTTGTAGGCTAAGTTTTAGGGGCCTTCATCTCTGGATTTACCAGAAAAACTACTCCAGAAAAATGACTTTTTCGAGCCTAGAGATTTGCCATTTATAGATGCAATGAACTATATATATTCATTTGCAATGAATTATACATATTCCAAATTCAAAATTTTATACATTTCTAGAGAAGTTCAAGGGCCAATGAGGGGGCATGATAATTCGAGGTTGTGGCCCCCTGCCCCCACCTCCAACATGGAATCGCCGAGGACTTCAAAGCTCATTATATGTGATACACAGATGTTGAAATTGAGTTAAAGCCACATTTCATTACCACATACTTTGACAACAAGCTCCTTAAAGCTCCCAATCCTTGCATGTAGATTCTATCTATATGAAGCCCGTAGCTTTCGAGCCGCGTATGGCTTTTCACCTAGTTTCATACAACTCATACACTAATATTGGAATATGTCTTTCTTGTACATGCCAAATTCATATGATTTCAATCAAGTATTTGTATGTTAGAGGCAGGGATGTGGATGATGTTCGCGTATGTCAACCATTGATGCCCACATGTATGATGCGACTGTCTGTGGTAATACAGCGTAAAATGTGGCTCTTAATCTCTCAATGCTTGACTGCCCTTGTACTATATGATGTTCATTTTACTTCAATATTGAGTTCTCTTGAATTTTATCGGCTCATATTACAGCTTTGGCTAAAGGGCCGTAAAATTAACTGTGCAATTTCCTGCTGCTTTCCGCAGAGTTCAGTCCTTGAACATCTCCTTTTCAATGCATACATGAATGATCTTTCTTGTTGGTAACGAAACTGCAATTTGCAATTTTGCCGATGATAACACCATATCATATGAAGACATGTTGGGTTAACACCCTATTCATTCACTCACCGCGTAGTAGCTGCCCTCAGAATAATGCAAAACAATGTATAAAACGATACGCAACACTTCTATTTTCTTAATTTCTTTCACCGTTCCCTCATTTTCTTGATAACTTCAGTTGGCTTAGCAAACTAGATGTATTTGAACACATTTTCATGCTATACAGCCTAATAATAGAGTTCATATTCTACAGGACTTCTGACCTTGTAACAACCTATCCTAAATTTCTCTATTGTTTTTCTTTTGTTCTGTTTGCAACTTTCCAGCCCGTGTCTATTGTCAATGCCTTTACTTCCATTTCGTTTGGAGTACATATTTATTTCAGCTCAATCTGGTATAAAAATTGGTGGGATTGGTTTTGAAAAAGTACGGAACTTTTGAGATTGAAAATCTGTAGATTTTCGACAAATGAAGTTACCTCGTCAAGTTGCGGATATGGCTTTTGCTCGCATTTTGTAGCAGTTATCATTTATTTTGTGCTGCTTACAATCTTTATCATATTTAGTTGGTATTTAATCTGTAGCATGTGAATCCTCGTATAAAATAAGCGAAATAAGCTGTGTTTATTTTAGTCACAGTGCATGCGCCATTTTGAAAAGGACAACATTACGCATACGTAAGCATATGACCTAAAGAAAGATCCGATAACGCAAATGTCCGAATTCTATCAGCAATGTCTCTATATTTTCGCCGTCGTCACGCATGGAAGCTGATGCTCTTGTCTTATCAAAGTGGTTTCCTGAAAATTTTATGAAACTAAATGAAGGAAAGTGTCAACTGCTAACTTTTGGGACAATCCAAAGTAATAGTAAGATCAAAATTGGAAAGGCTATTGTTGGAGAAAGCTCTAAGAACAACTACTAGGAGTCACATTAGACAAAAAATATAATTTCAAAGTCATATTTCAAGCTTATGCAAGAGAGCTAGTCAGAAAGTCAGAAACTGCATGCCCTTGCTAGAGTACCCACAGCTGAGTTACTTTCATTTTTTGTACTGTTACATGATATGCTGCTCGCAATGTGTGCTTACAATAGCCAGGCCGCCAACTCAGTAATTCAAATTTCAACTGCCTAAACATCCCCAATTATCATCTCATAAATCCGTCCCTGACTCTATTTGCCTGCTTACCTAGATTCTAGCATTGTTCATGCCAGATCTCATTTAGCGGGCAAACCCGCTTTCTCGCAAGAACAGAAAATGTATTTGGTATGAGAATTAGGCAAGATCTCGTTATGTGAAAACTAACGGCAATTTTAAAGAACACTTCTAACCAGCTATCCCACCATATCAATAATACTGAATTGAGGAGCAGAGAAAATAATACTCGAATGAGAATTTTCTGCCGGATTGAAATCGTATGCCATAAATTCTTAACCATATATTATTCTAACTAGTTTAGCATGTCACTACAATGAAATATTGGCGATCATACGTCAAGTGATATATTTAGCTGCTTTTTTGTTAATGATTAATTGTTAGCCCCGTACAAATTGTAAGTCATAAGTTATTGACATGGCCCTTGCAAATCAGAAGTATAATCTGAAAGGTTACCATGTAAAAATAATTGAAAATAATATGAACTGAAATTAAGTCTCTTCATAAGAAGTGTTGTCTTTCCCTGCAAGAAGAAAAAGATCACATTTTATCTAGTGACATTACATAGGTGCTTCTTTTTGGTTAAACTGCAATGGGAGAATGGTGATGTAAAGTGGATCGCCAATAGATGATCGTTGTGACAATCATCTGAAAACTTCGCGACAACACATGGGTCAGGGCCTCTTTTAATATATAAACTAGGGGAAAATGAACACGCAGTTCTTATGATTGATCTCCTAGTTACAGTAATTTCAATGTTTTGACCCTCAGTAGATGGTCCCTCTTTATCTTTGATGCTTTGCTATATAAATAAAAGATGAAGTGAAGGCTCTCACATAAACGTCAATAACTTTTCTGCCACTTTTTCAAGAAGAGTGTGTCTTTACATTCAAGAGAGGCGTTTCGCCAAGTTCTGAGGGATGTAATTCTGCAAAATTTCCATGGGATGAATTCCTTTGACCCCAATGTAAGCTTAGATACAGTGAATGTGTGGAAATGTACCCTTTCAGGCCCATTTCTTTCACCACAATGAGAATAAAAATGCTCCGGAGTTGAGGGCCTATCTTATGCAGGTGTTTGCTTGATAAAGAGTAGAGTTATAGCAGTAAGAAGGTGTATAAAGTGCTTTAACCAAGTATTTTTGAAATGTGCTTCTTGCATTATATTAATTCCTAGACAGCCATATATTGCACTTGATTGCAAAGTTATTGATATCTGTTAAAGACCTGTTTTATATTTTCCTTGGTAGCAAATGTTGACTTTGGAAGCTTTCAAAAAGCAAGGGTATCCTCACAAGCAAAATTGTGAGGTGTAAGGTGCAATGGGCAATTTACTTGTAGAGTTCTAGTCCCCTGTCGCTTGTGTTGGCTCCACAGTTTTGACAACATCTAATAGAAAACTTAAGATCCTTCAACTGTATTTGCTCACCTAGTGACTGTTCCTTACAAGGCTATGGCATGCGAAGTAGGAATCAGAATCAACAGAGAGATCAAGCAAGTTCTACATTCGTCGGATATATGACGACTTCATTCAGGATGTCATTATTAACTATACTTTCTACAGCGCATCGTGAATTTTTTAGACGATTTTTATTACGAAACTCACAAAAAGCGAATAGTGGACATCACTCCCATACATACGGTGATGCAATTTGTCATTTGAAATTTCCACACTTTTTTCTTGTGGACCTGTTTTGACAAGTGTACCGGGAAGAGATGTAACTTTATATATTCGTAGAAGATTTTGGACTTGTTCAATTACTGTGGAGTATACTACATCACCTCATTGCAACTACGCCTTGAGTCTGTCTTGGAATATTACAAATAAATTAGATTCTAGTGAAGAATAGCTAGAGTGTACTCACTGAGTAAAAAGCTTTGAATCGGTATCACAGAAAAGCGAAAAAGTGCCTTCAAGTATTGATCAATTAGAAAGGACGCCAAATAGTATCTATTCGTTCATGTCTGCTTGTTATTAGAGACAAGTTCTACTATTTAAATTTACAGTTACTGCATTCAACTGAAATGTAATTTTTTTTTCTTCCAGAAATTTTAATTGCAATTCCAAAGAAGATAGCCAACATTGCTTGCATGTTATTTTTATTTCCATATTAGAAATAGGAAACGAGCTGGGAGAAACTTAAAAGTAAACACATTTGTTAACAGTAGAAGTAGTCATTTCCATCTAAGGGGCTACTGTAAGGACCAAATGGCAAACATATTAATTAGCCAAAATGATTATTTACAGAAACACACTCCAAACTAGCTTGCTGTAGTCTTGACAGATCCTATCCTCTACTTCAATATACATGGATGCAAGCCAATTTTTATATAACTATTAGTTCACAATCTGTCTGATAATGCATTACCTCTAAAAAACTACGGGTGAACAAAGAGTACAAACTTAAAGAGAAAAAAATAAGACTTTGTAGCTACATCATTGCTTTCTGTTGCACAAACAATTTATGAAAACTAATAACCTACCATTTCTGCACTCACTATTAAGACGCAGTACATGCTTGCACAAGGATGCTCTCAATCTTTGCTTTCAATTGTTCGAAGTCAGCAAGGTGGAATACGTGCTTCTTCTTTGGAATTGATGCAATTAACTCCAATTCAGCATTATCAATTTTGTTACCAATCCCAATAGACAAAATTGTCACATCATTTTTCTAAGAAGAGGCAAATTTAGTGACACTTGCAACAGAACAAGCTTATGGAAGCAGAGATAAAGATTCCTAGACACCTCGATGTATAGCAAGGAAAGCTTGTGGCACACACTGGCTCTAGTTTTATTACAAGCGTGAATAAACTATAACAAAACCGGTTGATATATTGTTTCAAAGTATACTAAAGCCAGTTCATGTGTTGCATAGATGCAGCAAAGCCAGGGGATGTCTTGCATCACAATATTGAGGAACTCCAGCTCTGCTTAGGTATGAAAAAGTTAACTTGCTCTTTTTCATGAAATTCATTGAACATCTGGCAGGTGGCCTAATTTTGCTATTGACTTTGTCAGAAAATTTTATCTTGTGTGCCTGGTTGTTACACAGCTAGGCGAGTTTTAAAATTTCAGTTTTTCTATCAATTCAGTCCAAATCAAGAGCACTGTCCCTGCTTAACTGAAAGCTTCACTTAAAGACATTTTTGAAATGACTTAACTACAATCAATAAATTGCATTATTAGTTCCCAAGCCTTTACCTAGTGGCCCTCTACACCATATATCTCGTATCGGGATTCCCGAGAGGGCTAAATAAAAATCTAAGGTAGAAAGAGAGGCCTAAATGTAGAAGCCTATTGATTAAAACTAATTATGGATGCCTATAAGCCAATGCTTGAGAATCTACAAATTGCAAACTATGGAAATCTCTTGCAGTCTTCTTGAAGCAAACGGAGGTTTCGATACGGGGCCACTAACTCATGTTTTTGACAGACTGAGTTGCATAAATCGAATTAACTGATTTTGAAAATAAAGCTAGAATAATGAATCTTGGATAACCTTCATTCCATTTGTTACTTTTCCCAGGTCTTTAGAGCCACGATTTGTCTTTCCATCAGTCATGACAATCAAAACTTTTGGCTTCCCTGCTCGATTGCATCCACTACAAAAGAATTGTCTCTCTGCCAGTTGTAGACCCCTATCTGTACGTGTAAATCCTATTTGATAAAACGAGATATAGTTACTGCTGGTATGATGTAATTCTATAACGCAAAAAATCTTATGGCTCTGCAAAACTCAGCTGCATACGCAAACAAACTAATAGAATTGATATTATCATTCCAACCATATGCGAATTCTTCATATATACGCTCTTTTAAACAAGAAACATTTCTATGAGAAACTTGAGGTTGAAATTAGCCAACAACTAAGAAACAGTTAAGAAGCATAGGCAGGCTTAGTATTAAATTTTTTTGCTATCAAATTTTTGATCACAACTTCCAAGAAAATATAATGAACATTCATTACACTCCTCAAAAAACTTGAGCATCCTTTTTCTTGCATTACAATTTCCTAATCTGTGTTGTTATTGTTATTGAAAGTCTTTAAATTTAGGAAATATTTAAGAAACTTTTCAGGATGAAAGTAACTCTACTCTTAAAGGAAACCTGCAATGCCAGAACAGTTTTCTAGTATATAAAAGATAGCACCTGGAAAAATGCATAGCACTAAAAGGTTTGGAAAAATTCTTTCTAGTTATGAAGTTAGAAGTAATTTGAAGCCAAAAACAAAAATTCTCTTATTTCAAGCGCTTCCAGGAACTTCACCAAAGGACCTGACGTCACAGCTACCACATTTTTTGCTTCCACTTGTGAAATACAGTAGCTAAACCATGATGAATTATAGATAGTACTTGTTTACTTCTCTCATTGTGCCCTTTGATTGCATGTTGAATTGAAATAAATTCTGAACAGTTAAACTGTTTATCCTGGGTATGACATAAAACTACATCCGGTTGTAGAGATTTGGCGTAGGATAATGAGGTTACCCTTTGCTACAGCTACCTCCAGATCATCCTTGAGCAAGGTTTAGCAACTGTTAGCTCTCCCCGAGATCTCGAAGTACCGGGTTGGCATTCGGCGGGGTTAGTCTGTCTCATGGGTAGAGGGGACTCTCTAGCCTTGGTTGACAGTCTCCCTAGTGATGGTGTCACGATAAGAAACACTGGTGTTAGTTCAGCTTGACTACTGCCAAGAGGAGGAAGCAATGGAGAACTAATCCTTTTCTCTACGCATCTCCAACAACTCCTGAAAATTATGAAAGAATTCATGAAATTGGATGTATTACCTTCAATGAGCCCCACATGCCGATTGGTATCTCACAAGAACCTGGGGTAGAGCCAAAGATCGAAAAGAGTACTACTGCCTTAGTTGATTACTATTAAAAGCCTGAATGTGTAAGGATGAAGGAAAGAGCAGTCTAAGGCTTTGTAAAAAGAAAGAAAAAGTAAGAATAGTAAAAATGATTACATCAGAAGGAAAAAGATACGACTTGAAAATAAAAAGAACACCAGAACACAGATGGGCAGGAGAGGGGCATTTTAGACCACAAGGAGTTGGTATGATGATCTACTCAGGAGCAAAGAGCGCTGGGATGTGTGGAGTAGGTTTTTATCTCAGTAGTGACAGGAAGAAAGCCCTTATGGGATACAATCCAGTAAATGAAAGAATAGTGCTAGTACGTATTAGAGGTAGAGATAGAAACCTTATTATTATACAAGTGTATGCTTCAACAACCCAAGTAGATGATGAAGAAATAGAAGCTTTTTATGAAGGATGCAAGTGACTATTGAAAAAGTAAAGAAGAGAGATGTAATAGTAATTATGGGAGACTTCAACGCAAAAATTGGTGAGAATTTGGGCAGATTAAATTCAAATGCAATAGGGTCACATGGGTTGGGAGAAAGAAATCTGTGAGGAGACAGACTGGAGGATTTTGCTGTAGAAAATGACCTGGTGATTGCAAATACTTTATTTCAGCAATCAAAGCGAAGATTCCACACGTGGAGCTCACCAGATGGAAATACAAGAAACCAAATAGATTTCATACTTATTAAATGAAGGTGGAGAACGTCAATGTTGAATGTCAAAGCCTTCCCAGGTGCAGATTGTGGCACAGACCATGAGCTTCTCTCTATGAGCATGAGACTTAAAGTAATAAAACAAAAAGCAGACCATCGTCCCATTCACTTGATTTTGAAGCTGTAGCCAATGAGTACGCAGTAGAAGTCAGAACAGATTTTCCAATCTTCTGCAAGACATAGATGAAGAGGAACCTGATGCAATCCCGAACAAAGCCAGAGAGGTATTAATAACAGCTGAAGATAAAAATCTTGGGAGAAAAAATGGGAAAAGACAGCATTGGCTATCTGACCAAACATTGGAAAAGAAAGAAGAGAGAAGAAAGTTGAAGGGTAAACCAGATTTAATAAGTAAACAAAAGTACAAGTAACCTAATAAAGAAATAAGGTTACTTTGAAGAGCATATAAGACAAAATACATGATTACAAAATGCAATAACATACAAAAACACTAACTGAATAACAACTCGTGAGCAATGTTTCAAGAATTAAATAGCATAGGCAGAAAATTTCAGCCACAACAACGTGTTATCAAGGATAAATTGGGAATTATTTTGACAAAAAATGATCAAATTCTATCAAGGTGGGAAAAGTACTGTGAAAACATTTATAGATGCAATGGCGGAGAAGAGGAAGAAGAAGTATATATTGATGATCTTGAGGAAGATAGAGATAGAGAACCATTAAGAGAAGAAGTTGAATGGACTATAAAGACTTAAAGGTTGGGAAAGCACCAGGCTGTGATGGATTGACAGCAGAGATGATAAATTTGAGTGGAGAAGAGGGAATCGATGTTTATCACTATCTTTTTAAGAAAATTTGGCATACAGGTAAATGGCCTCTGGATTGGAAGAAAGCAGTGTTCATTCCTCTGCCAAAAAAGGAGATCTGAAAGAATGCGCAAACTATCGGACAATATCCTTAATAAGCCATGCAAGCAAATACTTTTAAAGATCCTACAAAGGAGAATGGAACGGAAGGTAGAGGAAGAAGTAAGTGCCACACAGGCAGGATTTAGGAGAAAATATGGTACATGTGACCAAATCTTCAATTTGAAATTGATCATTCAAAATTGCAGGGAATTTAATGTTGATCTATACGTATGCTTTATTGACTACTCCAAAGCTTTTGATTGTGTTTCACATAGCAAACTTTGGGAGACACTTAGAGACATGAAGTCAAGCTTATAAAAGAGCCCTATAAAGGGCAACAATCTGTGGCTCGAACAATCTGTGGAACAACAGAGTGGTTTTCACTAAAAAGAGGAGTTAGACAAGGGTGCATCCTATCGCCATATCTTTTGAGTATTTATACTGAGTCAATAAAGAGGGCGGTAGAAGACGAAGGCATTGATGATCACTTTAAGGAATTTTATATACATGGGCATAAGTAATGAATCTTCGATTTGCAGATGATACTGCTCTTTTATCACACACAAATAAAGGCTTACAAAATCTTGTTGAATCTGTGAAAACTCAGAGTGAGAGGAAACATCTTATACTTAACGTCAAAAAGGCTATATGAACAAATATGAATATCTTGGCAGCACTGTAACTGAGAACGGTGGTGGAAAAATAGAAATTAGAAGGAGATTGGCAATTGCAACCAACAAGCTAATGAATATGAAATTTTTTTGGAAAGGAGAGTCTGCTCAAACTAGATTGAAAATATTATGGGCTTTCATTTTTACTGTTGCAATATAGGGGTGCGAGACGCGGACCATGACCAAAGCTTTCTCAAAGCTTATTGACTCCTTTAAAATGAAATACTGCAGGCGGATATTAAGGGTATCATGGACAGAACATCGGAAAAATGAGTCGATTAGAAATGAACTTGAGGTCAAAGAAAATTGGCTTAGGAGTTATGTACTTAGGCAAAAGTTAAAGTACTTTGGTCACCTTAAAAGGCATGATAGCATGGGATGGATCATCTTGGAAGCGAGGAAGGCCTAGGAGACAGTGGGAGAAGGACATAGAGGATGTTCTGAAAATGTCAATTATTGAGGCTGGAAGACTGTCCAATAACAGGGATGAGTTTCGGACAGCTGTCAGAGGCACCACATCTTCTTCAGGATAAGCGGATTAGAAGAAGTTTAAAAATCGTCAACCTGATATCGAACCAACTCGTGTTATCGACCCCCATATGTTTGAGCATGTTGTTCATCGTAACTCATATGGGCCTAATAGTAACCGGACTCCGTCTGACTTATTACGAGACGAACATTACTTAACTATTTAAAGAACTGCAAACAAAAATAAAGATTGGCATTAAAATGCTTTTATAATACTTTGCCTTTTCTTGAAATCACTACTTTTCCAATATTCCTGTCTTCGGTCATGCCATTTTCATGCATTTTCCAGATAGATTTCTATGTGCAAATTGTTGTCAATCGATGAACTAGTAGTTCTAAATTGATAGAAAAGTACTTCATAGGAAAAGCAAAGCAGTGCAAAAGTATAGTCGACTCCTTATCCTTTCCATGCTAAACTCTGTCTTAAGGTAATCGTCCTCTTGCAATTCGTCGTGGCAAACAGTAGGATAAGGCATGCATGCTTTGAAAACATGATTTGGTTCCAGCAGTAGCTCCGATCGTTTTTTAAGGGAGTGACATGTTGCTCGAAATGACAAACCAGTGTACTTGCCAATTATATTTCCCCTTTCGTTTTGCATTTCACTTTAGGGGATGAAAAATCAAACAGAAATGCTGTTGCATGTAGATCTAATTGAGGGCTATTATAAATGGTAAACATAGCAATTTTTCTGAATTATTAACTGAGAATGGGATTAGGTAATCCCAAAACGTCGGAATAATGGTATTGCCACAATAATTTGTCTTTTAATGGTAGTGTCACAATAACTTATTCCTGGTAGTGTCGAAATTAAGCTGGAATTGTCAATAAAAGAAATCAGTAGAAAATGCTGAGTCTGTTTGTCCTCGAACTAACTTCATAATGTTCTTCGTCGTGGCTATTATTCTTAAATTTATATTGAAGCTACGGTTTCCAACTGATGTCTCAGTCTGCTTAGCTTAGAATCGTCGGGAAAGGAAAGCAGGCACTTCCATGTTCCAGTTGCAATTAAATGCTGCTCATCTTCCCATATTCCCAAAATATCGATAGCCAAGATAGGTAGCTTGACTAAAACGAATTGGAATCCTATTGGCATTCTCATATAGATAGTGGTCGTGCGTACGCGACTCTGTTCGAGAACTTTTGCATGGAATATATGATGTCACGCAATATATTCAACGACAATGGCCGAGAATTTTGTAACAGACCAAATATAGTTTAAAGCAGGATTTGCATAAAAAAGCGTCGTTATTTTGAAAAAGATAGCACTATGAATCAGCATCTCTATTTCTACTGGATGACAAAAAGTCGTTTTGCCTTTGCAGTTCTCCTTTAATTAAACAGCAGCTGTGCATGTATTAAGAAAGTTTCCAAGGCCACGCCGTGCTGAGATAGACATTTGCCACATCCTTCACAAAGCTTTCTGGTGGCCACACCCTCCTTCTTCAAGCCTCTTAGGTTTTGCCTTCTACTACTTGAGGCCAATCTACAAGTTTTCGAATAGGTTTTTTCTAGTATAACATGAAGTGTTGCACAAAGACCTAGCTATCATAGGGAGACGAGGATCTTACTAGAGGTCGCGTCGGTACGGATTGGGGATTTACAATTTTTACCACAGCACGAAAAGCGACAACATACTTTTCACATACTGAAAGCTATTTTCGTCCGACACTAATTAGAGTATGAAAACGTCGGATAGTGACCTAAAGGTTAACCGAAATATATGTATAGATGTGATAGGATGCGTCTAATTGGCCACAAGGGTAGCCAATTAGGACCTAGTAACCGTTGTGTACTTGTAGAGTCCCAATGCGAAAACAAGTAAAAAATGGTTAATAGGTCCTAATTGGTTACACTTGGGACCAATTAGACGCATCCTATCACATTAACTGCATCTGGATATATATTTCGGTTAACCTTTAGGTCCCTATCCAACGCTTTCATACTCTGATGAGTGTCGGACGAAAAAAGCTTTTGGTATGTGAAAAGAATGTTGCCACTTTTTCGTGCTGTGGTAAAGTTCTGTAGTACCAACAGACTATTTATGCATTTAAAATCCGAGAATTGGCTTTGTGTTGAAATCTGACTTAACTTTTCTGATCAAAATCCTATCCAATACGAATTTTGCCTGTTCCGAATTCGTTCTGATCGGAAAATAATAAAGGTATTTTTAAAGTTAGTGGAAATGGCTTTACGACTAATGTGTACCAACTATATTGAGACCTAGTAGCTCAAGAACATATTGATAGGTGCAATATTCTCCGTTTATAAGGCTTAGTCATGTGTCTGAATATCGAGCATAGCATGAGAAATATGACTAAATAGTCCTGTGCATAGGGATCTGGAGAGAATAGGATAGAAAATCTGTCCAGCTTTATATTATTTTCATAAAACTTTATGCGATTGGTGTCTTTTACTGCATTTGGAGGTCAATTCAAGAGCATGTTCTCTCTAAATGATAGAGAGTTGTTACCATATGGAATATTCCTGGTATTATGGAGATGTGCATGATCTCTTTAATCTAGGGTGTTAGGTGACTTGCTGACACTTTAAGAACTTTCTAGCTTTGGTTGTCACATGAGCAAAGTTAGAAAAGTATCTTAGAAGAATAACAAACAGTCTATTACTAATGTTTATTTGTTTCATGAATAACTAACTTACTTTATTCTGAAATTGATAATTGACATCCAATCGGAACCATTCCGCCTTCGAAACACAATTTTTGTTCCGTAATCCCATAGTATCAGATTCGAATTCAGATTAGATTTGGATAGGAATTGCACACCTCTATGTCTTACACTCCCGAACAATAGCTCAACCTTTAAAACATTTATGCAAATTGCGGTAATATCTAGTTTCAGGGATACATCTGACATAGCTTTGATCATTCAAAACTTGCCAGTCTGAGGGTAAATGCATTGTAAAATAAAATTGCTCATTTCCTTACGTGTCTAATTGCTAATTCCTCTGAAAGTTCAAACTCTCTTAATTTCTTATTCGTCATAGAGCATAAAAAGTGAAACAGAATACTCAGTATTGTAAAAATTGTGGAAAAGGTAATCTACAAACGGTACTATAATTCAAGTACATTATTCTTAAATTTTAGCGATTCTGAGTCCATATATTTGCTTAAACATTGTTCTTACAAAGAATGAAGGTTGCACTACACTTTCCTATAAGTTCAATATTATTAAGGATTATTAACCTCGAGAATCATCTACATCAGTAAGATCCAAGTCAACATTATCAATTTCTAGGAACTTGATCAGCTGAAAAGATTCCAAAACCATGAACTAGACTTCTAAAGCAACTGATTGAAGCCAATGCACATTAAAATTTAACCTTTTGACATTGGGTCACTGTTGTGCTTCATTCTACTAATAGGTAACTTTCTCACCTTTTGGTGCATTCTGTGAATTTTTGGTCATTAGTTTAAAGCTTAGGCTAAGGAACAGCAATGATAATACATTTATGTAAGTGACAAGTACTATTCATCAAGCAGCTTTAATCAGCCAGTGTTCTTTTACGAATGTTTCTCTCCAAACGCATTGAGACATTCATTAAACGCTCCCCTTTCTAGCTGGCCTTACGTGGCATCATAGACTGGTCTCCGTACACCCAGCACATTGTGAAGCATAATACAGAGCCATTTCATGCTTGAAATGGTTTGTGTGTAAGGAAGATCCACACCCTAGTTGAAGTTATCTTATCACAGCAGAACTCAACGGATCTAGGGGAGTAAGCCCCGAAAAAGTCCATAACTGAAGGTGCAAATGGTGCTGATGGGTATATGGTTTCAACGGGGTGTAATCACTAACGATGCTAGATAATCACTACCATTGAGAATTAGATGAGTACACCAAAGGCAAAGGGTAAAGGTCCCAAATACAAAGATTCAAGGCAGTGACCTATAACTATGGTGCCCAGGGAAACTACCCCAATCAGGGGTAAATGATCTGGTAGATTGAACTAGAAAGTCCTTGAAGGCAGCTAGATTAGGAGAATGCAACTATGATGTAAGGCATCCAGCTATGGACAAATGGTTAAAATTTCCAATGAATAATTCAAAGAATAGTTTAATATAATAATTTAATAAAATGAAATTGTTTCAAGTTTGTTTTCTACATAGCTTTTATAAGAAACTAATTAAGACCAACTATTCACATCAACATACTCTAAATGCAACAAGATCGTTAGAAAGGGAAAAAATAGAGAGAGAACGAAATTTACACGATGTACATAACAACTTCACTATTTACAAATTGAACCCAAGGGTCTATGCAACAAATAGATTATTGTAAACAAGAACAGAATAATTTTCTAAAGTTTCAAAGTTCGTCTTGAACTTCAAATTAGATAGCTTTTCAGTTTTTAAAGTTGTATGGGGTTTATTGTAAATTTAGGTTCCCTGGTAGAAGAAGGTATTTCGTACTGTTTTAATATGAGGGAAAATGTGGTTCGTATCAATCCCTCTAGCTCCTTTCGTGTGCTTTTGCTTACGAAAAATATTCAAACAAGTTTGCTGCGACTCTTTTTGGGGTCATTCGTTTTGTAAGTACACATCAAAATGGTGAATATTTGCTCCTCCCATGGTATGGAAAACTCGTTACGAACCCCCTATTGCGTACGTACTCTTACCCATTTGATCCCCACCTCATTTCTAACGGAAGTGCTGTAGAACATCTAGCCAATAATACCATAGAGAAAAAGACTCTAAAACATGTAAGAAAGCAATGAACTAGGGTGCTACAGAGGCCCCATTACACATTTTGTGGCAGTGAGTTTTGATAAAATAAACCTAACGATGCAGAATTTCAAGGAACACAGAAAAGGCTTAGATGGTAGCAGATCCTAATCAATGTGTACATAACTTGACTTTACTTTCAGCAGCATCGAGGGCTCCTTTTCTTTGCCAGACACATTACACAATGTTAGCTCCCTTTTGATAGCAAATATCGCATTGGCTAAGTCTCAGGGTATTTTTCAACATAGAGACTGGTGGGAAAGGTCCCCACCAGCTCCTTTCATTGCCCCATCAGTGGGACATGTTTGCCCCACCACCTATGTGTCCTTGTAATTCAGTGACGTACATATTGATTCCCTATTTGAATATTTGTGGATGAAACATGTTTATATGTATCTTTTCATAAGAAAAAAGTTTATAAAAAAATGGGGACAAAATTGCCAAAATCTTAAGAAATATTAGGAAACTTCCAAGGCTCAGTTTCCAAAATGCAGATTGTTTTGCTTACCAAAATCAGTGTTTCGTGATTTTTACATTCAAAATAGTAAAGACAGAAGTCAAATTAAAGTATGCAAGGTTAAGAAGGAAAGAGTAAGTCCGCATTAGCCAGTTTGTTTCAGTAAAGACTAGGAAAATTGAAAGAAAATCTCAGGCTGTATTTTGAGATGTTATGATAATTACTGCTCAGACAAAAAGAGATTTGCTTGTAAAACAAGAGTGCAGCTTTCACAGAAAAGATTTCAAATTTCAATCCATTTACCTGGAACTGCTGTACTTTTATAGGTGATTCTCTTTTTCATTCACAATATAGGAGATGGAAACTGATAATCAGTTTTTCATTCAATGGCTCATAGGAATATTTAAAGAGTAATTTTGAAAACTTGTTACCCTGTAGCTTCTGCATTTATCTAAAGATGCCTTTTCTAAAACGCCCCACCAGAAAAAATTCCAAAAGGCTATCCTGCTAAGAGTTATGAAAGCATTTTAGCTTATCTAGTACTGCTAACACATTCTTCTCTTCCAGAAGAAAGCTACAGATTTGATTGCAAACTTAGCGCGATGTCTTACCTCCTAAATAAGCAATGTTGCCAATCTTTTCCTTTAGCATTGCCTTTTCATGATACCTGCAATTGAAGTGCAGAAAATAGAACAGTTGTTTAGGGGTTCGGCGCACATATAGAGATCCAATTCAGAACTGGGAGCTCTTGAATGCCACAGATCTGTGCCAATTGATGAAAACTTGTTAGCCTAAATAGTCTTGCCATTGGAATTGTGATTTCAAGTGGGGGCTGGTGCTTTCCTTACAACAGACTTTAAGGCAAAGCCCTGCCCTCCCCTAAAACGCTGGAAAATGTATTTTTGCAAAGCAAAATGTAACTGTTTTCATTTTTAATCTCTTTATTGAGAAGAAGGAACTATCCATTGGACCTTGTTTTATCGAAGTTTTCAAGATTCAGAAAGAAACCTTGCTAGGTTAAAAGCTACTCCAACTTTTCCTTTAAGCTGACGTATGTATCTGTACCAACGAAAGATGGAAGTGAACCTCAAGCAGATCCAAAAATTGAAGCGCTAGTGTCTAACTCTCAAGTAACTCCTCTAACTCCAGTTCTTAACTGACATTCTTACAAAAACTTGTGCCAAGACTGAAAGAACAATACGATCGCCTTCATACAGCAAAATTGGGACATATATATATATATATATATATATATATATATATATATATATATATATATATATATATA
>WIPJ01007880.1:492529-508550 GCA_018155075.1 Cassiopea andromeda | reverse complement strand
ATATATATAAAGAGAGCAAAGAAGTTTTTTTAAACTTCATATATAATATCTCGTTAAATATTACAAGTGCAAACCTCACTAAAAAGGCAATCTGTACTTGGCTGGCTTACAAAAAAAGCAATAATAAACATAATAATAATGATAAAAAGGAGCTATAGTTTATACAATGTTGTTTCAGTAAGAGAGGAGTTCTGGGTCAGTCCATGGTTTGTTTCTCATGCAAAAAATGTAATACGTGGTGCGTATGATGATGGTGGTCATTTTCATTGTTATATATTTGAGGTGAGGTTTTTCAATGCAAAGCTCTTTGCACATGTCAAAGAATGATTCAGATGTTTGACCAAAAATACCAAGAGAACTTGTTGATAAGTTTATAAACTTTACCTTACGGTATGTTTTTTCTAAATGTTTTATGAGAGGTCGATACTTAATCTCTTTTCGTTGAGAATTGCGTTCGAGGTTAGTTTCAAAGCCGACTGTTAACTCTATAATATAGAGGCATTTATCTTCTGTACTTAGAAGCATGTCAGGACGAAGACTTTCACCAGTTAGAATAGATGGCGATAGGTAACCTGGCAGATCTACGTATAGTTTAGATGGTTGTAATGACGGCAATGTTTGGGCCAGGAACTTTAGCACTTTATTGTGCCTCCATGTATAACGACCTTGTTCTAAATACGATTTGCATCCAGCAACAACATGGAGGAGTGACTCAGACTGAAGACAGAAAGAGCAATCAGGTGTGGTGGCAAGTTCCCACAGGTAGAGGTTTCTCTTATTAGCAAGATATATATATATATATATATATATATATATATATATTATATATATTTATATAGTACATATTTATATATATTATATATTTATATATATATGTATATATATGCACGCCCAATCTGGACGGAATAGAAGCAATTCTGAAACAGTAAAAAATTTCAGTTTGAAACACTTGAACTCATGGGGGAGCAATATTCCCTACCCTCCAGTGTCTACTGGCATGTACTAATATTTTAAAGCCAAATTGGTAGCTGATGCTTAAGTCAACAGGCTTTTAAGGCCATATTTCATTTATGGGTCTCACTAGCTCAATCATCCTAGTCTTCATTCATCTTTCTGAGAGTGAATTCCGAGTTGCAAAAGATCAAGAAGCAAACAAAGAGACAATTATTATAAACCAATAAAACAGTGACTGATTGAGGAATTTCTACAACTTTGTGATCAAAGACGGAAATTTCGATGTTCATCTTTTCCTCATTACGTTCTCTATTGCAATATGTGACTGGCAAAAAGGTTCATGAGGGCAGTATGCTGCTCAGTACTTCCTGCGCCTCTGAATGGAAGATGATTTAGGAGGATCTGCCCATTGGCATAGTCAACTACCCGTAGAAGAATTCCTGGTGCCATCCCTATCCACCAACTGCTTTTTAAATCACGATAAAATATGCAATCAAAAACAGCAACAAGCAGCAACTTTGAATTTCAATATGTTAGATTAGAGGTAGAAAATATTCGTTATGGGGCCACCTCTGACCCAAACATAATTAGTCAATGATTAGATTTAATCACGGTAAACATACATTTAAACTACATTACAATGCATTTACAGTACATTGCATGGGGGTCATTTAAATGTAGGTAACTTATAGAGGGGGAAGGGGTATGCTCAACTTTGACAAGTTGATGCAAAATATATAGGTGATGAGGGTGGGAGTGCAAATGTCTTGTCTTATCCTAAGAATATTCGAAAAGCAGTAAAGGTTCTCTTTCTGTGACAGGTTTTGCATCTTAAATGGAGGTGAAATCTACACACAGAATTGACTTCTTCACCAGCTGCTACACTATGCCTGTAGTTTGGGATGGTTGATGCAAAATTCAAATTGGAAGTGAAAATTACTTTCTAATTTGTGCTAAGCTTTTATTGCTTGCAAACCTGTACTTTGACGGCAAAGTGCTAATGCTTTTTATCATAGATACTGCTAATTGAGTATGCTTACTCTTTGGCACCAAAGAGTAAGCATACTCCATTAGCAGTTGCAGATTTTTGAAAATTTCACCACCCATTTCCATTTATTAAACAGCCCCCAACTAAGCAATTTTGAAAATCCAACCACCAATTTTACTAATCTATAGATTTCAAAGTTTCAGAAAGGATAAGTACATAAAACACATTGACTTCGTGAATGCAAATCAGTATTAACAACCAAGGGAATAAAAAAAAACTTTATACTTACATAATGTTAACGATTGTTAAATGCTCCAGTACCCATACTGTCTATAGAATATTGACCCCCAACTATAAGCAACCCCCTAATCTATGCATTTATAGCTAAAGTACTGACCCCGACTTTCTCATACCCCTTTCTATCTCCTACCAAGGAGTAGATTCAATTGCATTCCTTTGCATATGCAAAGGATAGGAATTTTTTAAAATAGAAGCTGCAGAAACCGGCAAATTTATTGGAGCTGAAGAATATTGTCAGTCCTACATTGCAATTTTAAAACTAGAAATTTATTTGATAAAAACAGTGGAACATACCTTGGATCTCTTGGTGTGAAATCGAGTACAGGATTGCTAGAGTAATGAATGACACCAAAGCGAGTATCAGATGGTCCAATTATAAAGTGATCACTTATATTTTTGATGAATGACTTGACCGTTTCAAAGTTTTTACTTCCAACACTACCTGAGGAATCCACAACGAATCCAAGGTCAATTGCCTTCTTGCAAGCTGCAGAAAAAGTAGTAACAAATTAGCATTGCTAAATGCGTACTAATAGCTAGCACATTAAAGAGATTAATAAATGAAATTTAAATTCATAATTTAGGTTGCGTAAACATTGCTGATACTATATTTAATATTGTTAGACTCTATGAAGATACTGATCTTGGTTAGCCATCGTTCATAAAATATCTGGAACCTGCATTCATTATTGTTATCTACTCATTGTCTCGCTGAAATTAATTTATTGAAGTACCAATTCGATGCTAACAGCATCATCCCTACTTAGCATATGGAAATTCTGATCAATATTGAACAACATATGAATGCTTATAGAAGTATGAATCGAATGGCAATGCAGGGTATTAGTTCTTGTGGCGCTGTTTTACTGCTTCTGGCTTGTCTTAGGTTTATCTCCAATTGGCCAGTCCATGTCAACTTAACAAATGTTCCTTAGAAAATATCATAGACCTTAATAAAAGTATCAGAAAATTGCTACATTATGACGTTACAACCAATAGAACTATATGGAGTATGTACTACATATCAATTGCTTTTTAAAAACTTAAGACGATCTGACCCCAAAATTGTTTTTGGTTTTAGCAATCAGATTTTGACTTTAGTTTTTAGCTTGAAAAATATTTGCTACTGATAGCAAGCATAATTTTGACAAGGAGAAGTCTTTCGCCTTTGCTCAAAATTGCATCCCTAGTTGTGTAAATATAATGTCATTCTGGGGTCTTGTTACTAATCTGGACTTGTAAGACAAGTGATTTATTGATTGCAGCTGTTAGCATGCTGAAGATTTAAAGTGCTTTAAGCACAAAATATTGATTTCAGTTCCTTAGAATGTGTCCAGGTATCAAGCGTATAGATCATATTATGTCATATTGAACAGCCAATGGTGGTTTACACATTGACACCTTTGCTTCTACGATTTTATCTACTTCATATCCTAATGGATCTCAGTATAACTGGAAAAGAGCAACCTTATTTTTCTTCCATTTTATGCCATAAATGATAGATAAGCTATACAGCACTTTCAGCTTGTATTAGATTGCTTGCAATAATGTAAATATGGTCTCTGTATTGTCTTCCAGCTTTGAATTACTTATGTTTAAAATACTTTTTTCCCAAACACTCCAATGCTAAATTGTATTGAGAAGTTGCAAATCTAATGATGAGACAGAACTGCTTTGAAAGCAAAAACTACTGACAAAAATTTCATATTAATTGATTGGGAGCTGGGAAGGCTTAAAAAGAATTGTAGCAATTTTTATTACTTTTGACATCATCGAAAAGCTACTTACGGTTCAGTTCCACTAATTGATATATATAGTTTGTACTTTCCTTTCCAATGCATTCAGATTCTATTGAATCTACACAAGGGTTGTAATCAACCCCAATGCAATTTTCTGATTTCCCTTGCATGTCAAATCTCTCTGTAGCATTTGGTCCAGACCAGCATTCCCCATAGAATTGCAGACCAAAATGTGTGTACTTTTTCTTTTCAGCCAGCTCTGCGCATTTACAGTAGATCCTATAGGTGTAGAGAAGAGATTATACGTACTAGCGTGCCATGCTAATCTCACAGAGACAAAGTTTAATACGATACAGATGAAAAGCTTGATTTGGAAAAAATTTATCTTTGCAGACGAAATGCTTTTCATCAACATTTCATGTTCTTCTCATAGCTTCACAAATTCTGTATCAGTATAGGACAACATATTTTGATATGCATGTTGAAATTTACTTGGTTCGATCTATATTCTGATATAGTTTTTTAAATGTATATTGATTTATTCTTTGATGTATTTCGACATGCATAGATTTGAAATGTGCATAGCAAGAAGATGTCCAGCAGGTAAAGATGCGGCAAATATGTAATAAATAATAGCATCACTTGTACATACCCTTGGAGAGATTGTGGATAGTATCCCCAATCGATTGTTACCCCATCATAGTTGTGATTGCTAGGATCCCTGCGATTGAGCAACTCATAGGGCAATACACGCTTTTTCACATTGTCATGGAAGCAACCAACCTTCTTCCATTTTCTCTCACACTGCTGCACCCCTGCTGCAAAAGAAATAAATCAAAATTGATAGAACATTCAAAACAAAAGATCGAAAGACGATTTAGAGATTGCAAAAAACAAGCTTCCACTAGATAGGTATTACTATATTTTTGGATTATGAAAAAATGGTTCTTTAACCAGAATTTGAGCTTATTTTCTCATTGGTAAGGTAATTCAATGAATATGTATTTTTTTACATCATCTAATATCTGGCTCTTCTGTCTGATATCTTCAGTTCATGTTATTGCGACATGGATGCCGCGATTCTGCACAACTATTTACACAAAGCGTAGACCATCTACCAGAAATTACAATAGAAATAAGATCAAAGTTAAGCTAAGATCAATAGAACTAAGATAAAAATAAGTAGCTAGAAAGGGACTTATACCCTCGGCATATACTCAGCAACAAGAATAAAATTATCCCAAGTGCTTTTCTGAGTATTAGGAAAATATACTATCTATTTTAAATGCATTGGTGGTACCTTGAGTTTTTCTATCGTTTCACCTGTGCTACTTTTGCAAGCTGCTAGTACCTTAAGCCCTCTCAAAAATGCCCTACCACAAGGGTACAGCTAATTTTCATTGCTGTAACTCGAAATGTTTTAAAAGGGAAATTCTTTATCTAGAATTCTATTAACAAATGGGGTTGGTTTTTTGCACTAAGTTGCTGATAAATCTTGTATATGATCAAGTTTGATTAATTGATTATAAAAAAGTCTTATCTTCATGGCAAAAATCATTCACGTCTTGACTTTAACTCAACTTGTATTGCAATGCTGCAAAGAACTTGCTTTTGCCATAAAGAGCCAAATTCCCATTCCAGATTTTAGATTTTAGAAAAAGTACTTAGTCAAATGCATATTGAAAGTCATTACAATGGAAATCAAAAAGACAGGCGCATACTTTTCCAATTGCAAATTCCTATTGCAGATTTTAGAATTAATGCAATTAGAGAAGAGAGCAGAAGCGCAGGTGCATACTTTCGAGTGCGCATGTGACTATCAAAGTAAAATTCATGATCCTAGCAGCGTGAATAAGCAAGTGGGAACATTTTTTGTATTCCAAGACTGATTTTCCGAATTGTCCTGCTTTTAGCGGGCTCCTATTTACATTACTAACAGCACTAGCAACACGTACGACAGTAAAAGTACTTACTGAACAAACAGTACTTATGAGGACTTGGTGTTATAAATAAAATATAAATAGAACGCTTTTAACTCCAATAAGAGTCTCAAAGCAAATCTTCTAAAGGTTGACAGTTTTGCTGTAGAAGTTATGTATGGTTTTTCTGGGGAATTCCAAATTCTGCGAAACAGATTTCTAGAGACTGGTAGGTTATTAAATGTTTGCTAACTTCCTATTGCAAGTTTAGTTTTAAAATTAAGGACAAAAGTCGCAATTATACCTATACTAGAAGTCTCTGCAAGAAAGATCAGAGGGGTAGGTGCATACTTACGAGTGCTCATGTGACTATCAAAAGCAAAATCAATAATTCCATCAGCGTGAACAAGCAAGAGGGGGCATTTGTTTCTTTTTCCAAAGTTAATTTACGGAATATACCCGCTTTCTGCGGGTTTCCTTTAACAGTTTATGATACTAATAGCACTAGCCAGTGCTTGAATTACTAACAGCACTAACAAGACGTATGAAAGCAAGAGTAATTAGAGTACAAGCAGTACTTACGAGCCTACTGCGGTTGACTTAAAATGTAAAATAGAAAGCTTTTAATTCCAATCAGAACTAAAGAAAATATTCTAAACATCACCAATTCAGCATAGCACTTAGGTGTGGTTTTTCCTTATGAATTCCAAAGTTTTTGAAGCAGGCTTCTAGAGACTGGCAAGTCATTTAATGTTTGCTAATTTCCTATTGAAAGCTATAGAATAAAGGAAAAGCAACCAATCAAGATTTATACTAGAAGTAACTGCAAGAGAGAACAGAAGGGTAAGTGCATACTTGCGAGTGCGCAACTAACTGTCAATGTCAATAGCACAATCAAGAGCATCGTCATTTCTCTGTGAGATGTCTCTGGTCACCTTCTGCAGTTTGTGAATTGCCAGGCTTGTGTGTATGCACCTTGTTTTTTTATGGACTTATATAGGTTACGACACAATTGTCTAGGAAATATGGAAATTAAGTCAAATACAATCTATGATAAGGAAGCTAGAGGGAGGGACAGAGCTAGAGGCTTTCAACATTCTCATTGGGAAGATCCGTTATCAAGTCAAAATTTACCAAAGTCAATTCAAATAGAGCTTTGATTGAGATGCTCTATTCATTTATTTATTTTATTAATTGAGATGCTCAATTTATTTTGTGAATTAACTGACTGCAGATTAAGAATAGATCTCTTCTTCAGGAAAAAAGAGGAAGCTAAATCGCAAGCTTATGACCTTTGAAGATTACTTTATATATTCAAATAATATATTGTAAGCCACCTAAATTTTAATTATCATAATATTTTCCAAGTCACTATTTACTGCGACATTCCGCTTATCTCTATCTTAAGATTACAAGTTGCAATTCAGAAGGTAAGCTTTGCCATGTAAAGAAGAAATCTATTGACCTGTGGATGCTCATTGCACTGAAATTTTGCCTGTCTTCACTACAAAGTTATATTCAAAATTTCATCTAATTTTAATACCTTTTGAAGCTGTTAGGCAATTAGCTAGCAAAACATAATTTACTCCTCAAAATTCAATTTGCTACATCATTCCTCTTGAACCCAAAGACTATGAAAGAAAAGAATTTTATGTTAACACTCGTAGATTCTTGAATATTTCCAAGCAAGTCAGTATTTTTCTCCTAGAGATAACAAATTTTATCTTGGTACTTAGACAAGGTGTGTTGAGCAAATATCATGAAAATAGACGCAGCTCTGGAACAAAAGTTACAAAATCAATGATAGAGCTTTAACAGGTATGATTAGGGAGCCCAATATGCAGTTCGTGATTTTAAGGTGCAATGGGTTCTATCCAAAAATTGTTCCATCAGGTTAGGACGAACTTCAAATGAGGAGGACAACAAAAACGAAACTATTTCCCTTTATACCCTTGTACCTGTATCAAGATTGTCCGGTTGGCCAATAGAGATAAAACGATACGATACGATGAAGAATTATAAAGACTCTCCAGTTATATTGATACACTCAATAAGATGATAAAGTTAAGCACAGATCATATTAAATTGAATGTAGCTGCTCTAAGCCATAGCCTATACATTAAAAGTGAACTGCGTGCTGACTTTATCATCTTATAATCGTCTTCACAATTCTTAATCTTATTGGCTTTACCACCTCAACTACATTCTCTTGATATAGCTCAAAACGATGGATGTGTTGCATGAACAAATAGCTGTTGAGATGCATCGATAAAAAGGTTTGGCATCTTGATCCCTGGGCTTAGTGTTGATTGGAAGCAGATGCACCTAAGGATCAAAGATGCAAAGGTCATGTAAGAGCCTGCATGCGCAAATAAGCTTCCAGATGCACAACTGGGAATTCTTCGAAGATGCAAGAAATGTCTTGCTGCACTAGCAGAAGGGCTCCTGAAGTATTTTTTGTACAACCAATTAATGAAATATTTGATACTATTACATCCAAGAGTAGCAATTGTTGGAAACATAACGACATTTGACCCATTCCTAACAAAATTACAATGCATCATCCCTCCGAACCTTCATCAATATGTGGGTGCCCATTGGATACAGTTGTTACAAAGCAGTGAAACTGTGGATGGGGTAACAGGGAACAATAGTGAAATATTTACAGCAATTGAATTATAGGTGAGACAGATAGAAAAAGTCTCTTTGATTTCACCACTAGCGACCAAGTATTTTTCATTTCTAGTTTCTCATGCTACATGTGAAAGAGCATATTGTAAAGTTGACTTGTTCAAGACCAATCACAGAAAAAGATTTATTTTTCTATGGATTGCAGTCTAAATTTTTGCCTAGGAAGGTCTGTGTGATAATGATAAAATGATAAGAGAAGTTTACTAATTTTCAGCCAAAGGAAATTTTGGGCGCAAACCTGGAAATTCATCGCAAAAAAATTGAGAGACCGATTCGTTTAAACTCAGTTAGGTTCACCATAACTTTCCATGAATGAAAGCCACGAACGAACCTAAATTTACATACCTCCCCTTATTTACATCCGGCATAAATTTCCAGCTACTATGACACTATGACTTAACTTAGGTTTAACGAACTCTTCACGGGACAATTGTTTGGTAGTCTAGAGAAAAAGCAGTCCTAATGCACCTTGGTTGGTTGTGTCTGTTGCATAACCAGCTGTAAGTGCTATCTCTCAATTTAAGCATCAAACTTGCGAGATTTTTTTATCTCATGTATAGGAATCTTAAGCATTGATAGGTAGTTTCTTATCGCATACTATTCATTTGGCATTGTAAAGGAGATGTCATTTAAAGAATCTTTGTCTTGCAAGAGGTACCAGTCGTTAGAATGCAATTTATTCAATGAGTGTTAGAATCTCTGCCACATGCTTTATGTAGCTAACACAGCACAATAATCATTGTGAGAAACTAGTACAACTTTTTTCAATGGCTCTTTTGCTGAAATAAAAGAGAAATGAGTTTGAAACTGTTCAATCTTTGAATCTATAGCATAGTGTAATGGTGTATCCGATACAGAAGACAGTTCTTGGGGTTAAATTCCCCAGAATATTTCATTTGCATGCATTTTGCTGTCTACAATATACCGGAAGGTATTCCGTGTGCCAATTAATGTCTACGGATTATGTCTCTAAATAAAAAGGCATTCCGAGCCTCTGTACCAGGGGTGAGGGGGATAAATTCTTCCAGGGGCACTCTGACTCATTACATCAGAAATCTAGGCTGTACATGAGGTCTTACAATTGCTTCTCTAAACATGAATGGTCTCCTTAGCCATTATGACGAGATTCAGTTGCTATTTAGGGATCATGATATTCACATCATAATCGCCATTGATGAGACTAAATTAGATCGTAGCTGTTCCACACAACTCATCAGAATGAATGATTTTGAGCATGAGTGTAAAGATAGGACGTCCAATTGATTGTGCATTGCTATCTACAGTAAGGATTCCCTTAGTTGCGAGCTGCGAAAGGATGCCCCTTATAATGACCTCGTATTAATCTGTGTAGAAATTTTGCCTCCCAAAGCAATGCCAAGCATCTTACAAATATTTATGAGCTTTTTATTTTCAAGCAGCTTATTACAGAACCAACCCGCTTCACAGCAAATTCTTCTTCTATTGTTGATCATATTGCAACAACATCCCCAAGGAGCATAGCAAAAGCTGGGGAAATCTCAATTTCTTTAAGCGACCAGTTTATGGTCTTCTGTGTTCGTAAGTTTGTAAGTAACTGGTCCAATCTCTTTTCATCGGTCATCGAGAAACATGCCCCTGTTCAAAAGATGCGAGTCTCGGATAAGTATTGCCCCTTGGTCAATGCTGATCTTAGGGCACTTATTAAGTCTAAGGATGAGTTAAAGCTAGTGGAATACAGTTACATCCTCAAACTGGCAATGCCTTTTATTGAAGATTCTCCTATATATCTATTTAACACATCCCTCGAAACAAGTCAATTTCCTGACCCTTGAAAACTGCTCGAGTTTCACCAATTTTCAAAGATGGTGACAAAACCGAAGTCTAATGATAGGCCAATATCGGTGCTACCTGTTATCTCCAGGCTCTTTGAAAAACTTGTATTCAACCAGTTTTACCGGAATCTGAATGATAATTGCTTCACAATTCTAACCAGTCTGGTTTTAAAGAGCTTCATTCGACTGCTACATGCTTACTAAAAGCACTGATGACTGTTACAACGGGATGGATAAAAGAAATATGGCGGGTATGGTCTTTGTAGATCTTAAAAAAGCTTTCGATACTGTTGATCACAAAATTCTCTGTAGGAAGCTGGAATCTTATGGCTTTCTGCATAGAGAACTGGCCTGGTATGGATCATATTTGTCAAATAGAGTGCAGTACTGCAGAGTAAATGGAGTCGACTCGCAAATGTAAAATATCGAGATTGGGGTGCCTCAAAGATCATGCCTTGGCCTACTCCTTTTCTTATTTATATTGATGATCTACCAAGAGCAGTAAAATATTCCACCACTTCCATATATGCTTATGACATGAGTCTGTGCTTTAAATCAAAGGATTTATCCCAGCTAAATAAGGCTTTAAATGAGGACTTCTCACGTCTAGGTGCTTGGTTGATTAGCAATAAGTTATCCTTTAATGTAACTAAAACTAATCAATTTTGTTTTCTACCAAAGCTAAAAAGGAAGCCCTTGATAGTCTAGCCAGAATCTACAAGTAAAAATTAATGGAATGAGTAATGGAACGGAGCTTGAAGTTGTTAGCAAAACGTAGTACTTAGGGAGTGGTCTTATTTATGACCGGGCTGGGGGCCGAAGAAGAAGAGCTGTGCTAGGTGGCGCAGCAAAAGCTCTTTGAAGACAAGGGTAGGGTAAAACAAATAAATCATTTTTAAGTATGAATGAAAGTCTTTATATGAAACTCAGTTTAAAAGTCAACACTACAATATCATTGTTAAAAGAGGTATACACATGATAATTGTAAGTCAATGTCTCAGGGGAGTAAGTTAGTAGGTTTGGGGTATGGAAAAGTGCCATTGCTTAGGGCTATCTTTATGGGTATCGGTTTCTGGAACTGTGGTTAACATTTGAAGACGCATGCAGAATTATGGATACAATTTGGAACAACATTACCCATTTATGAGGAGAGAAACTTGGCATTAATAATATGAATATCCAGCTAGAAATAAATTCAGTACACTAGCCAAGGCTGCCGTTCCCAATACATGGCTAGGTTTTAATTTCATATCCCCAATCTCTGAACCAAAAATATAACGTTTATTCCCTGATGTCTGTTCCAAGCTGAGAAAAATGGCGTTTAAGAGGAATACAAAATGGTCGATATTTAATGCCAGTATGATGCTGAGTGCATCATTTTGGTAACTTGGCTATACATTGACCAATCTGCTGACGGATGGTCTCATGTGAAAGAGCATGTGAAGACCTATCGTTTAGTATATAATTTGTGTCAATTTCTCTTGTAATTAGCGAGAGGTCTGAAAGTGCATTAGCACCAAAAAAGCACATGCCTTTCACCATAAAAGCAATTCAAAGTTACTAGGCTTCTTTCTTACAACATCAGGGTTTGAAGTAATAAGGACATTAAAATTATAATAAAAGTAACTAAGCAGTAACAAAATGACACTGAATAATTCACTAGTAAGTTCTGGCCTATGTTTGTGTATTGAATTCTTCTGTGAGTTGGCTTCATACTGTATTCTTTATCTGCTTCTCTTGTTCAACATCTCCTTGAACGTGATCCTTCTATTGAACTAATGCTGTTTCCTCATTTTTGAAATGTAAAAAGTGTGATAAGACTTCACTGAGCGTAGCGTGGCTCTCTATCTGTAAGCTAAAGGACCTGTCTTAAATGTCATATTCTGGCCTACTAGCGCGTGAATTCCAGCATGGAAGTGAGGCTTCCAACTTCTAAAAACCGGAGACTACCCTTGCAAAGGTTTACAATGAAGACCCACATCTACCTATGAATTGGTAAGGATACATATTTTATTCCTATTTCTTTTTTGATATGCTAGTGATGATTTGCTTCTCGGTATAGTTGTTTATAGAACTCAGGCATTGTAGATAGCCCGTTCCTACCGAAAGACAAACACAAGGTTAAAACTTTTATTCTTAAATTTATTTGAACGTGGTTTAATTGATATTGTCATATTGGCATTACTTTGCTGCAATATGTTATGCTGGAAAAGCCTGACTTGGGAAATGTTTTCCATTTCCTACACTTCATGTTTGTAGAACTTATACATTGACAATCTTATCTGTAGTAACTCTCAAATGACTGAAAATTATCATGAATTGAAGAGTCCATAAAGTTTCTTAGAGACTCTTGCAGATTCTTGTTTTCTCATGTGCAGAAGGGTTAGTATAACTTATTGGTGTAAAGGTGATCATGCCAGATGCCTGTTTCTACATTCTTAAGTTGGAAGGCAGATTGTGAGACCAATATACCACTAAATTGACATTGGATGCCAGAGTTATTATCTCTACTAATCACATTGATATTCCAGAGTGCCCTCCATGTTAATTTGTAAATTAACTTGGATAGCACTGTGGAATATCAATGTGATTAGTAGAGATAGCAACTCTGGCATCCATTGTCAATTTAGTCGTACCATATATGGACCAAAGGCTTACCAACAACTAAAGCATTGTGCAATGCCAATCTAGAGTATGACCATGAGGCTTAAACTTTCAAACACCCTGAGTCAGACTTGGAAGCTCTCAATGATAAAGTTTTAGGAAGTATGAGTATAACTTGTGTGCAAATACACAGGGCTGCAATTTGAAGGACTGAGAGTGCCAATGAAAATTTTTGTGGAAAACATGATGCAATTATAGAGCCTAGTAGCAAAACTGTTGGTATTTTTAGGTCCCACAGGAGAAGAGCCATAAATAACCATGTGCATTAAAGGAATCAGAGCAGATAAGAGGCCATAATAACAACTTTGATTTGATGTCTGCCAGGCTTAAGGACAATAAGATAGCAAATATGTTACCTCTGCATGGCAACTCGATTATACCACCGTATTGGAATATATACAACCCAATGCAATATATTGTAGCAGATTGCTATTTCTAGAATGCCTGCTATACATGAATGTGTTCTATGCACGCACTTGGAAATACATTATTTAAAGAAAAAAATATATGCAGCATTCAGATTTTACAGCTAAAGACATAAAAGAGCTTAATAGTGATATTCTGTAATAACAAGCGTTGTTTGTCTTGCAGACTTAAGGGTATAGTGCTTTATTTTAGCAGAATAATTAGTCTCATTCTATCATAGGTGTGGATTTATGGGATACATTTTTTCAAACTTAGTATGAGTCCTAATTTTGACTAAGATTGACCTTAGGTTTACTTAACCCCACCCCAAAATTAGTGCAATGTATTGTAGTTAATTGGAGCCTGTACACTTTGCAGCAACTTCATGAAGATTTTAAGGTTTTATTCTATATGATGTTTCTATTGTAAAACCCTTCATTTACTGTTAGCTCGCGAAATCTTTAGAATTGTGTGCTTTAAGCTGAAGAACATAATTCGCACCTGTTGAAGAGAACTAGGTGGGGCAAATCTTTTTTCCAACTTGCCGTTGGTGGGATAACGAAAATTTGACCTGAGCAAATGGTGTGGTAAAATCTTCTTGAGAGTTGTAATATTTCATCTTTGGCCCCCACCCAAGCCATAAATAATGACTACTCCCTTAGGAGTTCTTTTAGACAACAGCCTTGATCGGGAAGATCAAGTCCGGCCTGCGTCTTTAAAGGTTTCTAGAGGCTTGGCATTCTAAAACATGCTAAAGCATTTTTACCACTCTCAGTCTTGACAATTCTCTATACTAGCATTCTAGAGCGCTATTTCCGATACTGTTGTTCAGTGTGGGGCTGTGCTGATACAACTGAGGTTAATTGTTTACAAAAGTTGCAAAACAGGTCAGCTAAAATTGTAGCAAGCAGTGGTTTCGACACTCCAAGCAATCAATTGATTGAGAAACTGGGGTAGAGAACTATTAATGAAATAATCAACCTTGAGTCCAACACAATGGTTCTTAAAAAGCTTAAAATGAACTCGCTCCTCCATGTGTACTCAGTTTATTTAGGAAAAATTCGCAAAGTACCCCCTATAGACAACGAAAGTCATCAGCAGATCTTAGGTTGCTAAACAATGGTACAGAAAACGGCAAGAAATCCTTTTTTAGGGGTGCAAAATTCTGGAACAGCCTCTCAGCTAACTACAAGCAAGCAGCCTCCCTGAGCACTTTTAAACAGCATATGTAGTAATCAAATAAATGTTGCTCTTAAAATAAAAAATGAAATGAGGCCTGTAGACTATTCAACTGCACAGGTGATAAAAGCTCCTTGGATGAACTTACTGACTCCATCCCATCAGAATATTTGTCATTATCAAATTAGACTGTTGTATTATAAGTACAAAAACATAAGATACTCCGAGCTCCAGTCACCTGTAGATTGCACAGTTATTTATTAGTGTATTATAAAAGCTAAGGGGGCTCAGAATATACCTATAATGCAAAAGCTTAATTTGGTAATGATAAATATTACGGTGAAATGGAGCCAGTAAATTCTTCAAAGGAACGTTAAGCAACCGTGCAGCTGAATATTTTACAGGCAAGGGGGGCACGGAATAACTTCTGTTTTCCAATCGTAATTCTCAGAAGTGATTGACAGAACAAATATAATATGGTGAACCGTAGCCAGCAAAGTGTACCAAATGAGAATAAGTATTGCAAGAGCTGGAATTTATTACTTGTTGAAGTTTCAAGTTGAACTTAAAAGTTGGCGCTTCCTTAAAATTAGACATTCCAAAGATGTCAACAAAAAACTAGAACTTAAAATATTAAATGATTCAAATTTCATAGCCAGTTGAAGATGTAGGGAATATGGATCTTGTAAGTAAAGTCAGTGATGCTGAGTTCTACGGGTCTGCTGTCTCTGAAATCCAATGTCGGTAAAAGGAAATAGAAATTGTTAGAATAGGCCATTTGACTAGGTTTTTTTACATGTACACTGTTCCTATGCACTGCAAATCTGTGCTCATCAGAAGTAGCTAAGAATTACTGATTTTCTTAATATCTGAGATGTAGAATACGACTTGGAGAAACCAAATCATAGAATCTTCCATGATATTCTATTACAAACTGTAAAAAGTAAGTACCTTTTCAAAAAATTGACACAATTTGACATGCTAATGAATTATATGGCTTTATGATATAGATATTCAGGAATCTAATAAGAAAAGAATTGGCTGGGCTCTTTCAACATGGTTATTCTCCATCCCTAGAACCCAAACTCCTTTCGGTATTCATATGAGCAACACGTTGCATTTGATCTTCAACTGGTGACTTTTGAACTGTGAGGAAGCAAGTGGAGTCAAATTTCAAGTGACATTTAAGTTCTTTTTTGTTGTTTACTGCATTTGTTTGATAGTTGTACTCGTTTCTTTGCGTTTTTTTAAGTATGCATACAGATTATTCTTGCTTTTTAGTGATGAATAAAGTAAGTCTTCCTAAGCTACGTAGCATTTTCAATAATACTGATTTTAGCTACAATTACATTAATTGCACGAGGGGGGGGG
>WIPJ01007880.1:471723-485441 GCA_018155075.1 Cassiopea andromeda | reverse complement strand
TGTTCTGTTTGTAACAATTCCAGTTACTGTTGCCACAGCTGAGAGATCATTTTCCAAACTCAAATTGATCAATACTTACTTGAGATCAAAGATATCTCAAGAAAGACTCGATAACTTGGCAATACTTTCTATAGAAAGTGCGGAAGCCAAATCAATTGACAAGGCTGAACTCATTCAACGATTCGCAAATGTAAATGCTCGGAGACATAAAAGAATTGGCTTGTAAGACTGAAATTACATCTTTTTACGTTAAAGCTTCAAATAACTTTGTATTCATGACGTTTTTAAACATTTGTGAACAAGCTATCCCAGAACTTTACAGAAATTCTATTGATTACGTTTACGGTTTGATTACCTTGATACAGCTTGACTCAAACAAGTATAGTAACCTGATTTTATATTTTAATAATTTTTTTGTTGATGTTAGTTGATATTGTTTAGAAGTTGTATATCGTTGTAGAATATGTACGCAGTTAAGGGCAATCTCAGCCTGTAAACGTGATTTGCAACAAAATAGGGGCCCCGAACCACTACTATGACTAAGGGCCCCACACTGCTCCGTTACGCCACTAACTTAGTGCTCGCTTGTATAGAGAGGTAAGAAATCATGCTCTTACCGTCTGAAATCTAAAGCCATTCCGATTTAAGCATTGGCATGCTTATCATTTTCTTTCGCTGAAGCTGCTATTATGGAAAAAAAAATTATTAAGCTATTTGATGAAGGTGCTATGAAACTCACTTCCCTTGAGAAATATGTATTGCTTTCTCAAGTATCTGTGCTGCCCGGGAATGATGCTTTCTTTTTCAGAATGATTCTTAATCTAAATAGATTAAATGAATCTATGCCTTATAGCCATTTTAACATGCTTGCGTCTTGGATAAGTTTCTTACATTTATAAGACCAAAGTGCTTCATGTCCACAGCGGATAATAGGATGCTTATTACCTTTTTCACATTTTTGCATTTTCTCAGAAATATTTGAACTTTAATTTTCCAGAGGAGTTGTATAACTTTGCATCTTTACTTATTGGTTATGCAGTGAATGAAGAAAGCCTATAAAGTTATTTAAAGCAGCCCTGACATTGTTGAGACAGCAAGGATATATTGTATCAGTATCTATTGATGGCATTATCATTATTGATGAGTCTTATTATGGCTGTATCAAAGCAATAACCGAAACTATCAACCATTGCACCAATGGAGTTGTTATTTATCATTTTCAATATTATTTTGCATTAATCAGGCCCATCTCTTTTTGGTTTTACAATTATTTCAGAAACTATGAGGGTTACTCTTCTGTCTTCTAAGGCTGAGAAAATCACAGAAATATGTTCATCATACATTTCTCTATATGCATCTATAATATGTCTTGCATCATTAATAGGAACCATACTTATTGTTGTTTAATCTGGACCATTGCATAATAGATCTTTGGAATGTGATAAAATTGATTCAGTACCATATTTTTTGTGATGTTGCATTAACATAACAACGGCAGCACACGAGAATTTTAAATGGTGTATTGATAGTAGTGATTTTTCTTTTAATGAGATTTATATTTGTTCTCCAGAGGAGGTTATTGCTACTGATACTTTATCCTCTGGCTGAGAAGATGCAGTCAAAGACACTGCAATGAGAGGAATTTGACAGTGTCATAAAATTCATAGTAATGTGCTTGAATTTGGAGCTATTTGTATAAGTTGCTATCTTTGCAAAACTTTCATTATACTCATATCAAAATACTAACTGACAATATGAAAGCTGTTTATAGCAATGGAGATATGGGATCTTGTCGTTCTTTATATTGCAATCCTTTTGCAAGAATATCTTGATCTTTGGTTATCAAAATAATTATTGCTTCTCAGTTTCTTACATTCCTGGAGTTGCGAATCCTGTTGGGGATGCTGAATGAAGACAGTGTAAGTTTTGTAGTAATTGGCAGTTAAGTTCTACAATGTTTAAGTTGATTGACAGAAGCTTAAATACTAAGCTAATTATTGAGTTATTTGTACTCTGAATTTATTACCGTTTGGAATCTTATATTTCTTTTGGCCAGATCCAAAAGTTATAGCAGTTTACTCTTATACACAATATTGAATATTCATGGATGCTTATGCTTCTCTTCCTTTCGCAAATTGTTCCTCGCATTTTGCAGAAAGTTCTTTCTAGTGATGCAATTGGTCTTTTTATTGTCTCTGATTTCTCAATACAGTTCATGATTTATTCAATTTCACAGATTATTGCTTTCTGATTGCATAAATAATCTTTGCAGCAGCCATCTGCTAAAATTGCCAAACCACCCTGGAATTCAGAATCTACTGCACAAGTCCTCAAGTTTCTGGCTGGCATAGTCTCATGAATGACAAGTGCTCTAGATAAATTCATCTTGGAAGCCAAAGATATAATTACCAAATTTTAGTCATTTGGTACTTTGAATAATATTCTATCTCAGCTAGCGGTTTACTTATTCTTAATAAAAATAACCTGTCCAAGATATTATAGAATACATTTAAGAACGGTTTCCTAAACGAGCACCTTCATTCAGACAATTTTGGCATTGCGCTTTTTGTGCGTTATCTTTTGAATTTAATCCGCTAGAAGAGTCTACTGTAAGGCAGATTTTATATCATGGTTAGCATTGCTTAGCATGACTTATTTAGAAATTTTTGACAAGCAGAGTCTGTTTCAAATTAAGATGCTTTCCTTCTGTACTATTGCACTGCGTTGTATTTTAGTTAAATAGAGAGATCTAAATTTTGCTGATATTGGCATAATATTTATGAATTTTTTCTGTTGATAGGAATGTTTGTTTAATATCGTAGAAGGCCTAAAACCAATAGGTCGGATTTTTCCCACTTGTTTCTGAAGCATTTTCTGTCGGCAATACCTTTGCCCTGTTTCTCAAATACAAGCAACATCTAGTCAGTTCATTCATTTATAATGGACCAGTGCGTGGCATTATTCATGTTGGACTTTCAGTTTACGATTACCAACAAGTTAAAGCAAATTGTACATTAAAGAACAGCTGCAGATACAATGAAGAGAAGATGCAAGCACCTTGTAAGTTTCCTTATGATCCTGTGTTCATATTGAATATTTTTGTATGGTGTAAAATCTATTTTACAATTGGGGAGAATTGATAATTATGATTTCTTGTTTCATTTGCACTAGAACAGTGTCGACCTCAAAAGCGAGAGCCTAGGGATCTTATTCGTGGTGCTAAGTAGATTTGTTGGTTGGTCTACTTGCAATAGTTTCACTTGCTTTCGTGACACAATAATTGTAGACTCCTCTAGCAATGTGATGCTATTATAGTTGCAGTCTCTACTTGATTATTTTTACTGTAGTATAGTTCTTTCTGCAGCATATCATTTCACTCATGGAGTATTGTTTATGTGATGCTTGACTTGACACTTTGAAAAATTAAACCAACCTTGGTGAAGTTTGATGTTGATTATTGTCCATGCCTAGAACCAAACGAGGGATCTATCTGCCCTCCCGCTCTTGATTAAAATACTGCAATGCTCCCTTTTTTCTAGTATTCTCTTTTCAAGACTGGCAGACTCCACTGGTATGTCTTTGAATTAGGTCGAATGTAAAGCGTTGCTCATTTAAATCCTTCATCGTTTGTTTCTAGGCATGGAAATACTCAACATCAAACTTGACCAAAGTTTGTTTAATTTTTAGAATTTTGGAAATGTAACATCTTTTGATCAAAACGCTTTTACGCAAATTGTGAAATTGTAAGATAAATAAGACAGTCATAAAAATGAAAAGAATAACATGATTACAAGACTTTTATTATGCATTTTGAATTGATTATCCGGTTTTAGATATTAGATTTGAAAACTTTTGGCAAAATTTTCTTTAAAAAAGGGGGGCCCAACATTGATCTGAATCCTTAGATCTGAGGACAACTTGACAGTGAAATCATTAAATGAAATATCAAAGAAGTAGAACGAAAACTAAATGATGATTTCCATATATGTCAAAAAGGGGGTTCAAAGTGCCATGTTATAGAATGGACCTTAACTAGTTTCAATCACACCCATATTTTCACAGATGCAAATGCGATGGTATAGTTTAGTAATAATAATATCCTGCCGTTGACAATTAGAAAGATCTCAATAACCACGCAGAAGCGCAAAATTCACCATAGCAATGTAAAACAAAGCAGTTCTGGAGGACGGTCAATACACTTTGATAGTGACGTAGGAAGCACGTAAAAAGTAGAGGGAGGGGCCCATAAACAGACACGCCCATCAATAACACTACGTATAATCTGTGCATGACTCACAGTTGCTGAGCAATAGTATTGTATCCAGTACGACTTCAAGCTACTTTATATCTTCCTAAAACATTGACCGATAATAACAAAGTCTGCTCCACAGATCATCCACAGTTGTGAAAAAGCGCTTAAAATTATCTTCATAGAAGGCCGTGACTACAAATATTGTTCTGGATTTACTCTTACCTGCCGAAATTGGGAACGAAATTTGAACAACTCGACATTTAGCACATTTGAACTCAAAATAGTAAATCTGGCCCTTTTCCAGAACAACTATTGCTCCACGTCTGAACATAATCTAGCAATCATATTTTGATACCATACTGTCCATTTTCATTCTTCCATTTTCACAATTATCAATATAAAATTACATAGTAAGCACATTACGAGTGCACAAATATATCCAATGGAAATTCATAATGTGACTTAGTATGATGTAGTATGTGAATGGCTCCTTATCTTGTAAATACTTAAAATTTTGCCTCTAATGAGAACTCAACCTCCATCAGGTGATTGTTACGGCAGAAAGGTTAATCTGAGGGGAAATGCCCATACATGGAAATTGATCCCCAGTGCCCCACGCATCAAGATTTTTGAAAAATTTCTTCTTATTCTGTGAATATCTTAACTTCCGCTTCTATTGAGTACTGAACCATCCAAAGGTGAGCCAAGTTACAACTAAAAAGAATTATTTTAGGGAAAATACCCATATAAGGAATGGAGCCCTAAAGCAGTTAATAATCAAACTTTTCGGAGCATAACTTGTTAATTTCTTCAAGAAGTCGATGCTTCAAATCCTGCTTCTAATGAGCACTGAAACAGTCTCTGGTGATTGAATATCAGTTGAATTAAATAAAAACACTTATTTGATAAAAAATTCCCAAAAAAGTAAATCAGACCCTAGAACCCCGAACAATAAAATTCTTCAGGAAATGTTTGTCTGCCTTGTACATTCGTTTCCACTTCTAACAAAACTTGGCCTGCCTCAGATAATTATTTAGAGCCAATTCATATTCAAAAAGGCGTATTTGAGGGAAAATATTGATAATACCAGAGAAGATGTTCTTAAGCTAAATTTATGTCAAGTATATGTTAGAATTTTAAGAAGCACTAGTATTACTCAGGCAGCTTTGACATTAGAAATTCGGACTCTCAGGTTTTGAAAGATCCTTGGATTCAGGAAAGGTTGTGCATTATAAATCCAGCTTCCATGCCAGGCACACCTAAACACACCAACACCTGGAATGTATAGTCACTGTTAGAATTTTGCCTGGATCTGCAACTGAATTTTAGCTTATTTTAATATAGAATTCATAATTGAATTCAAATCAATAGAGTAAGTAATGCAGGTCAACAAAATTCAATCTACGCATAATGTTTAATACCATCCTCACAACAATGAGTTCTACTGAATCAAATCGATGTGCATTTTCCATGTAAATTCCTCGCATATACCTTTGTCTTGATTTAGGTCATATGCGGTGAAAGCTTTGAATTAGGTCGTAGTTTCATCAGCAAGCACTGAAACGTAGCTCAGAGATGCATAGGCAAATTGTTGATGGAAGTGGCTTGGAGGAGTGGAAAGATTGTAAGGAAGGGGCTTAGACATTAAAAAATTTTAGATACACGCCCTAATAATCTTGAAAAATTTAATCTTTTCGATCTTTCATCTTTAAGAATCAAATCTTTTCGAGCATAGGGAAAAATTGTGTCTGGATAGAAAATTTCAGATGAAGTAATTGATGTGTTTCAGAGAAAATCCAAAATTTCAACTGCAAACTGGCCTTCTGGGCCCACGACTAGTAGTTTTCAAAGTAAAGAAAGCTTTTGACACAGATAAAGAATGTATACATTCTGTTTGAATTAGCTGCCTCAATCTTGACATCACACGTTGGCTGAAAAGTGGGGTCCACAGCTACCCAGCCCCCCCCAGTTCTGACATGTCTGTTAGATATGTTTTCAAACTATTGAAAGACCGTTCATTTATATCTAGGAAACAAGAGGGGGCTGAGGTACGAGCCTTACGATATTGTGAAGTAAGAATAAGCATAAAGTAAAGACTAAACCTCGAAAACTGAAGTGGTTTTATTGATAAGACATTAACACAAGCAATAAACCAATTGTAACTCAAAGCGTGCATCAAGAATATGGATCGGCTTCTTCCATCAAAAAATGGGAAAGAAGCAATAGAGCATAGCTTGATGCTCTATCTATAGAGGAAGGGAGAACAGGTGGTGCATATCTATGTGAAGAGGACGATCGTTTCCAACTAGAGCAGCATATCAATTTTACTTCTGCA
Organism: Cassiopea andromeda; assembly: GCA_018155075.1. Lineage (NCBI taxonomy): Eukaryota > Metazoa > Cnidaria > Scyphozoa > Rhizostomeae > Cassiopeidae > Cassiopea > Cassiopea andromeda. The sequence continues at coordinate 478,854 of WIPJ01007880.1, read as the reverse complement.
CTAAGGATCCTGCAATACTGTGCCTTTTTATAGAGGAGGACGTGGGAAAGAGTGTTGAAGGTGTCGTATAGTTCAATAAGACCTACGTTTAATACATATTATCATATGTTTAAGAAGGCAAGGCAGTACGAAATGGAGAGCTCTAAAAATAGGTTGTTTATACGACAAATGATTATAGTATTTAGATAATCATAGCACTGTTTGATAAAGACTATCATATAATCTGAAAACAACTGAAATGACAGATGTTGGCTGATAACTTGATAATATATGTTGGCTGACAACTTGTTAATATCCAATTCAATTTGTTCACCATCTTTGTAGAGGGCCATGGCCCATTAGACTTTCCATTTCAAAATATTTCTGTCTATTACAAGCCAATATCTTTATCTTGAATGACATGCAGGCTCAGTTAATGCCTTTAATAAGAATTTGTGCGAGTAACTTATATATATAAATATATGGAAGTGCTTATTCTGAAAATAGGTGGAGAAAATGTCAACTGCGAATGTCATTGAAGACATAAGTTTCCTGACAACTTAATGTTAATCATTAAGGTTTTTGTGCATAGACAAGTTCCATGGAATGATTTTCTGGCCAAAGAACAGAGCAATGCATCTGCCTCAAATGGATTGAAAAGAGAACTGTCAGGAAGGAAGCTTAGAAGAGAAAGAGAACAAACTGACGAATAGATATAGGTAAACCAATATAAAGACTAGACAAAAATGGTATGGGATAGTGGGACAAATGAAATCAGAGGCAACTCTTCTTTAAAATTTCTAGGTAGCATCTCCACAAGTACAGTGTCACAGCTATGCTTTATGTGCTTCTTTCTATTCCTTCCGATATTCCATGATTCATGGCAAGGCTAGGATTGGGCATAAAGAGCAAGAGCTTCCCACCATTACCTAGAGTTAAACAAGTCTAACCCTGATTTTGGAAACTTAAAAGGCCATGAAAGTCTCATAGTGCTCTCTGCTAAGACTAAACAGAATTGGAGCAAACCCTAAAAATAGTAATTTTAAAGATACTGTCATTTCTTGGGCATCTTTCAAGGAAAGTCGTTCATTAAGCAATCCATATTTGCTCAATGGGCTAGCTATTAGGGAATGAACTGTGAAGGAGATAATAATTTTTGCAAATGGATAAACAAAACGGTTCTTTGTCTAATCTTTGCAAATGACTTACTTAACATTATTATGTTGCGCTGCAAATTTTTTCCTTCATGATTAAATGAATAGGCACTTTTGGACAGACAGTTTTCCTCTCTAGTGCTTTCTTGTAGACGATTTTTATCTAACATTTTCTTTGTGCAGACAATATTTTCAATAATGCTAGGCTATACAGTTTATTTCACATGTGTCTAACTCAATTTTTAAGCAAAACTATTCTATTATAATCAGTACGTCCATGTATTATTAACTTGTATACAAATTATCAAACAAAAGACCAACGTCTTAGGTGATGGATTCATGAAGACTCATATTGATTTTTAAATGTCTAGATTAACAAAGCTTTCATCATTTCGTAGTATCTGGAAATGCATCTGTTTCAGCAGTGGGCCCCAAGCACAGGGCCGCGGATAGGTACCGGTTCCTAGATCCATTGGCACCGGGCCCCGGACCGAGAGATAATTGCTAATGTGAACAAGTTTTAATTTGTAAATGACATGATTCTATCAGTTACATCTTGGCCACTTGAGTGCTAAGATTTGTGCTTTATATTCAATTTGTGGCGTATCTGCATCTTATTTGGAAGCTACTAAAGCTACCAGAGTGAGGGACGTGCGTATGGTTATCGCCAACACAGCGGCGAAAGTGGGCGACGAGCTGATTCAAACTGATCTTATTTCAGTAAAACATTTACACTCGTAGACAGTTAAAATAGTTGAACCTTGATAAGTCAATAAGCAGTTACGTTAAACTCCCCCGTTCTCTAAAAGTTTCTCATTTTCCTTGGTTTTAGTATTCTCTACGTTAGCATAATACCCCGAATAAGTCGTACGCCAGATTTGTAGAACTGCTTGATGACTCCAAGAAATTGCTACCTCCTTTCCTCAAATAACTCCGCATAAGTCGAAAAAAATCGATTAATTCAAAGAAATTGAAATCAAAAAAGTCCTGTCAGCAATCTCGACCCACATTTTATCAATTTATCCAGTTGTTTACTAGAATCGTCATAAAGTCCGTACGATATTCAAACTTTAATTGGCATGAGACTTGGACTCCATTTCATCTTTTTTAAAAAGAAACCGGCAAATGAACAATTTAGTACCATACAGCCTAAAACTTAACCTGCAACAAAACTTTGTCTATCTCCTTCCCCCCGTCAGCTATAAAATTTGCATGCAATGGCTAGTCCGTGTTGATAAAAAGGTTGGAAGATCATTACGTTAAAGGACTTGTCTAGTTTGCAGGATTTATCTACTTGATGTGTTAAAGAAATTGTCATATTCAACTTCAATTCTCGAGTGGTGCTTTAATAATCTCTCACCATCCTTGATAATTTAGGCCATACAACTTCTCCAGAAAGCATTGCCAATGCACATTTACTAGGGTTGCCAAAAAGTGACTAGTTTCTTTTTGGTTATTGTTGTTTACTTTTCACATCAGGTTACATTTGGTTAATTAAATCAATGCATATCTGGCAATAATAATGAAATTATGCAATGCATAAATATAATTAATTACACAACTTAAGTGGCTCTGTTTTTTCCTAGCAAGAAATATCAAGACAATCACAAAAAGAATTCAATTACCTCAAGCAAAATGACAACTTTGCAATGTCCTCTCTACTACTTCAACACTATAAACCACGTTTGTACTGACACCTGCAAAACTCTCTGCAAATAAGAGCAACAAGGGATCGGTCATTTAGCATGCTTAAGAAGGTCTTGACCAACGACAGATATTTCTTTCTCCAGACAATTGTAAAATAGCCATTTCATTATTACAAAAAGCAACATTATTAGATTTTCATTATATATTCATTAGGTTGTTTAGTGTTTTCAAATGGAAGAACCACAATAACTGTTAAACTGTATTTTCTACAAAGCGATAAATCAATCTTTCGTCGCTTTTATATCATTTTCAGGTAACACATTTGTTACTTTTTCGTTTGGTAGGTCAATGAGCACCATATTTTAGGCGATGTTTTTGTTACTCTGATAGCTACTGCATGAAAGCTACAATACTCGCCAAAAGTCCTGGGACACTTTGTAAATTTTTAATCTTTACGGAGCATTCACCCCCTCCTCCCCCTAAACAATGTTGGTTACTGAGAGAAGTACATGCGGTAACGGAAAAATTTTTCCTGCACAATAACGCGAAGTGTCTCAGGAACAGAAAACATTGTTTTAGGGAGAAGGGGATTTGCATCAAGGCGTCATAGTTGAAATGCGGAGAAAGCTATGGTTTTCATAATTTTTTGAAAATGTCCCAGGGACTTTTGGCAAGTATTGTAGGTAGAAAGCAAAGCTTAACTTAGCAAGCAGACATGAAGCATGGTACTTATAGCTTTCTTCGTCTAGTATAAAACCAGCTCGATTTACTTTTCAACCGTATCATCATTAGCTAAAACTACAATCTGTGATTAGAAGCCCTAGATAATCCAGCTTCTCTCTAGAATATGCCTAACTGATCATGTCCAAGTTGACGTAGACGTTGCTGATTACAAGGAACTAACTATTGCAAACAAGAGAACTCATGGAGAAGTTAACTCAAAGATTGGAGTTGAGCAAGGGGGCTTAAGGAAAGCCTCTACTTCTGAAGTTATATTCAGAAGTCAGCTTAAATGTCAGCAAAAATAATGAATGTTCATGGAAAATCCAGGAATAAGTGTATAGTAAAAAGGTAGCCCCGTATACTTTCTTTCGTAGGAGAGTACCTGTTAGAGAGGGCACCTATCCTGGGCTATCGGCATGTTAGGTAGGGTGGCTAGTTCCTTTCATTGCCGCCATTATTTCCCCAGTGCTGCCACCAGGTGCCCATTTGCTGCTAGGTGAACCAGGAGCTGACCCAGGAAAAAGTCTGAGTGTAGCTTTCTTCTATGGGAGGGCGTGGCATATATATTTTTGGCATGGTAATTTTCTTTCTGTGAGATTCAGGTTCCAGAAGATGCAATGTGAAGGGATGAACTGAAATGTTCACAAGACAGTTGATGTTCCATCAAAACACAATGAAATCGATTAAAAGAGTTTCCTATAATGTTGTTTTTCAGATCCACTAGTGGAGGAAGTACTGTGAGAGGCTTACTGATATCGCTACTCTGAAGACCAATGATTCTTATAGCTAATTCTTATCATGGTATGGGGAGATAAAATAAAACGAGGGGCAAGGCCCAGGAAAATTTTGGTAATTACACTCTTTTCATCTCAGGAAGGCTATTTCTGTGATATAGAGAGGGCATTACAAAAAGGAAACTTTTGCTCATTTGCTGAAAAGAACAGGGGCCTAGACCCCCAAGGTCCCCCCTAGTTGCGCTCCTGCTACTTATGCTTATTGTATGAACCTTCTGGCTATCAGATTGCTTAATGAAATTTGCTTCCCTCAAAAATTTGCTTCCCTAAATTATGCATGCAAGGACGAAACATAAGGAGGGTATTGGGGTGAGTCACCCCGAACCTTGATAACTTGCTATTTCACAAGGCAAGAACCGCAGTGCAGTGTATTTTTGCAGGGCAACTTAGTGGGCTCAAAGGTGGACAAAAGCCTACCGACTGAGAATGTTTTCAACTATAGTTACTGGAAAAAGTTCTCAGAAAACACTCGCCAACTCGCTGATAATAGATCTCACTTCAACAACGCAAATCCTCTGGCTTACAACTTGTAGCATAAGAATGACATTTCAACTGTAAGGATAAAGAATTTGCGCGCGGTAGTGCCTTGTCGTGATTATAGAGTATAGGCAATAAGTATTCGACCTCCCCCCAGGCCTTAGGTTCCATCGCTTCCGCGGTGCCTACTCAGATAGCATGATCTCCCTAGTTCGATAAAGCACGACTCATTCTAGTGCACTCGTATCAAATAACTAGCAAAAACTGACTTAGTGCTTCCACAACTCTCTTGATACTGTGCGAATGCTACTCTTCCGCTAAATGTGCGCATTAGATGATTGCTGTCCATCCACTAGTGCTCACTGGCGCTGGCGCTATGAATGAGCATTAGCGATGCTTTCATTTTCATTGGATAATAGTCTTTTTTCAAACCTCACTAGTGCTCCCACCAGAATTGAGCACTAGTGACGATTCATTTTCATTGGATAATAGCCTTTTTGTCAAATCCCAATCTTGCCTCACCCGAATTGAGCACTATTGTCAATCGTCTTTTCAAGTTCCACTAGAGCTTCCGCTACAAAGCTGTCATGTAAACAATAGGACAAGTGAATATATTGAAACACTGGGACACATATCACTTTCTGTGAAAGGATGGGAGAAGTATACAGCAAGAGAGCTCAGGTCTCTCAATCGATTCAATCGCGTCAAAGTAAAATTGAAGATTCTGACTGTTGCTCAAGCTACAATAGCACTAGTCTGCGTCCGCCCCTGGGGTGAACAGTGAGTGAGCATTCAGTCAGAACATCGAGTCGGCCTTGAACCGTAGACCTTCCGCACGGGAGGCAAGCGCTCTAACTACATGCCACCTCGCCCTGTAAGTGTATAGTAATGAAGTTAAAAAGCTCTCATGATGTCATTACCTCGCCGTAATTCTGGTACATCTAATACAACCACCAGACTGACATTAAATTTAGAACAATAGAAGCTCTAACCAGTCTTTTATTAAGATAAGTGGTGCCATTAAAGAGCACATGACGCATATTTTTTTGTCTTCGAAAATCAAAATATAGGCAGTTTCTGTTAGCGTTCTTGAAGTTTCCTTGTGATGGCACAAATATTCACCTTACAAACGTGCTTTTGAAATGAGTAGATGGAGAGGATTTGTGGGCCCAAAAATACGCTGTCTGAATCACATGACTTCTCGATCATGACTTCAGATTGTTAACAAGGAAGAGAACCAAACCAAAACAACATGGAGGGTCACTCAATCCAAAAAAAAGTAAAAAGAGGTGGCCGATATTGTGTAGCAGAAGGTCCAGGAAGCACAAGCTCCACAAATACAAGCTATACTCCTGGTATCAAAATGCACCAGTTTCCAAAAGATGAAGCAGTTCGGCAAAAGTGGGTCAAGTTCGTTCAAAGACATAGACCTACATTCAAAAGCCCAAGCAAATACTCTTCCTTATGTTCTGCAAATTTTGAAGCTACTTGCTACTTTCGGCCTAAACAGATTCGACTGGAGTGTCTTTGAGAAGGACTTTGATCAAAGGATCCGTTCCAACTCGTGATTCTGTACATCTACCTTCTCCTAAGAAGATGTCCTCTCGTTCCAAGCGTTTAGTAAGTAGGTCTAAATTTTTAATAGTATCTTACAGACCCGAATTTGGCCTTTTTATTCTTGCAATTTTCATTCAGAATGTATGCATTACTATTATTTTCTTGAGGGTAGAATTTATATAAAACAACATAATACTTCTCTCAGCTGATTCGTCGTGCTTTGAAAGTATCACCGAAAAGAAGAATAGCAGAAAATGAAAGCACCAATGAGTCAACGATACCATGTTCTTCCAGTTGTCAGTTTGACGAGAATTGTGTTAGCTATTCATCTACAGATGATGATTTAAGCCAAATTCCTGCTGTAGAACAGTACGCTGACAAAGGAACAATGGCTATAATGCCAACCCCCTGAAAAGGTGCATCCTGCATTGAGAAGGGGAAAAAGATAAAGTCTCTGCAGAAGAAGTGACACGCTTACAGATAAGATTTTCCAAGTACGAGAATAATGTTGCTGAAGAAATGGAGGTATGTGTGACAGCTATCACTGTAGTACGTCAACGACGTATTCTCTAATACTACTTTAATTGATATTACATGGCATCAGAAGATGTAATGTAATATACCATAAGACTACTATGTCTGTAAATGTTCACCATGCTGATTTGTGTTCATTGTGCACGTGGGAGCACTGAAAATTTATAGGACCATTGGTATTCACAAAGTCAAGTTTAAGATGTTAGAAATATATATATATATATATATATATATATATATATATATATATATATATATATATATAT
>WIPJ01007880.1:391980-470590 GCA_018155075.1 Cassiopea andromeda | reverse complement strand
ATATATATATATATATATATATATATATATGTACACGCACTCACAAGATATTCATATTGTGAATATTTTGCGTATATGCATTGTTTTGAAAAAACTGATCTCATTTGCTAGGACCGCTGCTCATGACAAGTGGCATTCAATATTACTAAACCAACGAATTGTAAATGACATAAGGAAATTGTCTCCAAATGCACAAACCAGCTGTTTGGAAGGTTTTCCTGTCACTCTCAACTTTTGGCAACCCCAAATGATAAACTTTTCTTGGATGGGAAAAATTTGCAGGTAGATTCAAGACGATTTGAGATATACTTCAAGTTTTCTTGATATCAGCATATTTAAATTTTGTCACAGAATCAGTTGTTGTATTAGAATGTATGAAAATTAGTGAAAATCATATTAAATGTTTTTGTGTAAAAAGAGCATATTACAAATGGCAAATAACTATTGTTAACAATGTACCTATTGTAAATAAGGCTATGTGATTTTAATTTCTAATACAGGCATATTTTGGCAAGTACTCTTTTCAATGAGAATCTATGCAGTAAAAAGAAGGTTTCGAAAGCTGGGGAACAATATTGCAAAGTGATATGGCCTAAATATAAAGATGGAGAGGAGGTTCTTCAAGAGGGATTAATACCACCAATCTATGATAATGATGTTTTTTCAACAGGAAATAAGTTTTTAGTTTACCTTTTATTATTTGCTCTTTCTACAGGTCATATAGTGAACTCTAAAACTTTCAATTTCCAAGAGCAGCCTCTGCAAAGCATACTGGGTTTTATCCTGTAATAATTTATGTCATATGGAACATGTACAAAACATAAAAGAATTGCTATTTACAATACCGGTATCACAGTTGATGCCTGCCTACAATGAATTTATAGCAAACAAGCCAGTACCCATCAGTCATAAATTCCAAAATAAAATTTGCAAGAGTGATGCAGTGAGGCAATACAAAGAGAAAAAGTTAAGGTCTCAGCCTACTCTATGGCTTTCAAGCGAGTAGAAACTAAAGGCTAAATCAATAACCAATACAATGGGAAGGGTAGACCACGAAATCTATGGTAGAATTATTACCTTACCACAGTGCCGTGTCAAAATTGACGTTGGCGACGATGGATTTGCATTCCTTTCTGTCTCTTGCAAGTTTTATAACTTCCCCTATCCTTCTAATATCTGCTGCTTCTCTAATTCTACCCATGTAAGTGAGCCTTTGTCTTCTTCTGGCTCTCTTCCCCTCAATCATTCCTAGAAGACAAATACTTTCTAAGCCATCTCCTCCCAATACATGTCCAAGAAACCCAAGTTATCTCTTCAAAATGGCTGTTAACAGCTCTCGTTTTGTGCCGGATAGTCTTTTTCTCATTTCTTTACTGGCAGTCCAGCTTTCACAACCATAAATCATTCCTGACTATTTGTAACTCTTTAGGACTGTCAGTGTGATCTCATTGCTCAAGAAAATGTTTGTCAATATCTCTCTCATCTGTACAAAAACCTAGCTTTCCCCCAATGCAATTTTCGACCTTATCTCTGCATCACATTTTCCATTTTCGCTCACCAAACTCGCCAGATATTTGAAAGATCTATTCTGCTTGATTTCTGATTTCCTATAGTTATTTTTACCTCCAAATTCCTCATTTCCTTTGGTTACACCCATCACCTCTGTCTTGCCTATGTTGATCTTCAATCCCACTCTGTTGCATTATACATCTAATTTATCAACTTGTCTCTGCAATTTGTCTGCTGTTTCAACTATCAAAACTGTATTTTCTGCATACCTAATGTTATTTATGCTTAATCCTCCCACATTTACAACTTTCATATGCAACATTTCATCTATAACAAGTTGTGAATATAGTGAAAATAAGTCCGGTGATAACAAACAACCCTGACGCACTTCCCTCTCTATTTTTATCCATTTTCTTTCATCATCACCACCTTTCACCACAGCTCTCTGTCCCCAATACAAATTCGTTATTAACCTTATATCAGCAACTTCCATCCCCTAATCCGTGAGTCTCTCCACTAGAGCCTCATGATGGACCATATCAAATGCTTTTCAAAATCAACAAAAGCCATAAAAATCTTTCTGCTTCTATATGGCCCTCTCAATAATTGTTCTTAGTACAACAATTGCATTGCCAGTTCCTTTATTTCTTCTAAAGCAAAACTTTGCCCCATCAACATGCTTTTCAACTTTGCTTTTTCATCTATTATCAATCACTTTCAATATCATCTTTGCCATTTGGCTCATGATGCTGATTGTTCTATGTTTGCCACACTCTCCTGCTCCTTTTGTTTTAGGTATTACAATAAATTGCGATTCCTCCATTCTCTCCGGAATGTTACCTGTTCTATATATTTTATTTGCCAAATCAGTTGACTTTGTTATTGCAAAATTTTCTGTCACCTTCGCCATCTCAACAACCACACCATCACTTCCCTCTGCCTTCCTCCACTTCATTCTCCTTAAAGCCTTTTCCACCTCACATCTCAAAATAGAGGGACCAGGTAAGACATTGCCGAGGTCTGGCTTCTTGCCTCTGGTATCTCCATAGAATTCCTTGACATCCCATCTCTTAATTATTTCATCTCTCTCTGTTAAGATATTCCCATATTTATCTTATACTATTGTACTTCTTGTTGCTCCTCGTTTTTCTGTAAGCTCTCTAATCTTTACTGCCATTAATCTTGAGTCCGACTTCTTCAACTTCTCAATCTCTTCGCGCCTTTCTCTCAGCCACTTCTCCTTTCTATCTTTACATATTTGCTTTATTCTTCTGTCAAGTTCTTTGCATATTTCCTCTGATTTTTTTTCAGTACCCTGCTCTATTCCATAAAATCTAGAATCTCTTCAGTTATCCAAGCCTTTCTTCATCGTCTACCTTCATTTAGAATTATTTTCTTTGATACACCCGCAAGAGCATGTATCTTTTGGAAATCTTTACAACATAGCGGTATTGAGTCTCTTCATCCCTCCTTATTATGACCTAATCTTGCCTCAACCTCTTTATCTTTTTAAGTTTTTGAGTTTCAACCTCATTTCTGCCATCACAGGAACATGAACACATCCACCTCCACAGTCAGTTCCAGGGTACGTTTTCACCTGCCTTATAATATTCCTAAATCTTTTGTTGATAGTGATATAGTCTATTTGGTCCCTTACTCTATTTCCAGGACTTCTCTATGTATACAAGTGTCTTGGATGATGTCTAAAATAGGTATTCATAATCATTTCCTCCCAGCTTCCACTCCATTCGACCCATATATCACCTCTTGCGTTCCTATCACCAAGACCAAAGTGTCCTACCACATTATCGCTACAACCCTCTCCTACCTTAGCATTAAGATTTCCCATTACTAGGTTTACTTCTCCTGATTTTCACTGAACTGAGTTCTTCAACTTTGTCTGACTGCTCATAGAATAGTTCCACATCTTCATAGCTGTGATCTCCAGTAGGAGCATATACTTGAATTATATTTAGACCTACAGGTTTAGCTGCAAATTTTACCATAATGACTCGTTGAGATACTTCCCAAAATGCAGTCACTTCTTTCGCCAACTTTTTTTAAAGCAACAATCCCACACCCGCCTCATGCTTTTCTCCACCAGAATATTCGAAAGTCCAATTACACGAATTTATATTTCCAGAACCTGTCCACTTAACCTCGCTCACACCCAATATGTCAAATTTCAACCTTTCTTTCTTTATGTTTCTAATTTCCCTGGTTGATACAAGGTATTGATATTCCATGTTGCAATTTTACGGTAACTAGTAGATCTAGCGGTAGCACTATTGTGACTCCCAAGCACCCGCCGTACATGCCTAGCTGAACCATCAGCAGTAGTAGGATAACGTGCGGGCAGCACCTGCTGTTCATGTCTGCACCGGCCGGACGCAACTACGCCTTTTTATATGGGCTCCCGTTAACGCCGTTCGATGTATTAGTTCTTTGTATCCACTCCATCTATATTCTTGGTTGAATAAATGGTAGGATCACACTTCCTTTACATGGATTTGGTCCACGGTCCCTTATTGATTATTCGAGACTGCCCTGCATTTCTGCTGGGTATTCCTCCATCCATCACATGGAGGACTCGCCAGTGGGAGTTTACTCTCGCTTTGGGGTAAAATTATAGTGTAATTAAATAACTTAGAAAAACGCGAGTTAGATAGAAGAAGTTTGGGAATAAAGGGTTGGATGGTCTCTAAGAATTAGTAAAATCTCTTGAATTAAGAGATCAATACCGTTACCGGCGCTACTGATAATACTAAATTCCTCACGGGATCTATGGTGACTAGTAATAGACAAATGATTGTAAACAATGGAAGAATTTTTGTTGACCCTTGTACCTGCTTTGGTAACTCCTATACGCTCTCTGCAGCGTATGGCTAGGTTACGGAAAGTGTCCTGCAGTACCAAACATTGCAACTCGGACACTTATGGCAGTAAACTGCAGATGAGCGTGCAAGTTTAGGAATGAAGTCCTTAAGGGGGAAAATTGAATATAATTAGAATTAGAACTTAGAAATACTTTTTCCATGGATTTCATCATCTATCCTTTCCATGTTATTGGTTTATTGATTTAGCCTTTAGTTGGTTTTCTCTAGGTTCCCCATGCTTATTTTGTTTACCATTTACTTTCCTATAAAATTTTGATTTCATCTTAGTTTATTACATTGATGATTGATCTCTGGACTTAGGGTCCGGAACGTTTGGACTTGTCACATGTCATGGTAATATCTAAATGATTGGAAATGTCGTTATTAGAACAGTCAATAATGCAGCTATGTCTCTTAGTCTCGTCTCCTTCAATCTGCGATTTATTAGAAAATCACGCTTCTTTCAAAGCGAGTCTATTGCTAATTAACTAGCCATACATTTTATGTTGTTCTAAGAAACCAGTTCATTACCTTTGAAATGCTGAGAGATCATTTATCTTTAATTAATCGTAATAGATTCTTTAACATGCTGTGCTAGATTCTTGTGTAGACTGGGATTTTGCATTGGATATTTGTAATTGGTGACAGATCTTGTAGCAGCAAGTAATGCACTGCACTGCAACACCAGGATTCCATTTAAACGATCGAAGCTCGAATCGATCGACACGTTCGTCGTATCCTCCCAACCAACTCGATTGAATCGATCTAGCAGACATTAATTGCTTGGATGAAAACCTGCTTCAAAGAGCCATAACCCTCCCAAGACAAAACGTTTTTATATGTCTTCTACTTCAGAATACCTATGAAATTAAATTGAATAGTGCACGATAAGAGTGCAATACCTATCAATATTCAAGATTCCTTTGCATGCAATAAGCACTTTGAAGTGTGTTGATGCTGAATTTGCGAGATAAAGATCCCTGCCTGTTACGAAAAGATCATTCAGGACGATTGTACAAGATAAGAACTAAAGGATGAAGTTTACTGCTGGGCACCAAATGACAAACGCTCTGTTGGTTGACGAAACTATTTCGCCCGTCAATGCACTATAGAAAACTCACTTCATATGTTCAATTTCAGCATTGGAGTTCATATGGGCCTGAACTACGCACTTGCTGAAAGTAACTTAGAAGTTGCTTCAAAAGGAAAGATAGCTACTTAATAAAGTGGCATTGCTTGAACTAGTTATACAGGGCATTGATGCTTTGATTGAACTTTACTTCTTTTGAAAAGAAATTATAATCAATTGGTCTCATTGCATTTTCAGCTAATTTCTAAATTTTCTCCACATTCAACCGATCTTATTCCATACAGCTGGTCATCTAAATCCAAAGGAAAGCATTCCTACTGCTTTCGGTGGTATCGCTTTCAGATAACTATACTTGGTGCTTCTAGAGGGGTCTTCAGCTGTTTGTGCATGCAAATAGTACTATACAGAAGCATTACCAAATATAACATATCACATTCTATCTGTGAGATTTTAGTCTTGAGGTAGATTCTTTTTAGACATGTTAAATTAAAAACAACTTTTCATAGAGCTTGCTGTTGAATGACCTGGTAAAAATTTAAATGCATTCAGACCAAAGGCAGTTCATCCCTCTTACTTGCTTTTTCTTGTTTTAAGCTATCATAATTTGTAGTGATTACATGGGTTCAGTCGTGCCAGCGGCACATCAGAACAAAGGGACAGCCTTCTCCTATGGGGTCATAGGCTTCCTCATTTATTGACCACGGCCTTCATTGACCACAATCAATTACAACAGTTTGCTGGACATGCTATGTTTGGGCCATAGAACTGTTTTTAGAATTTCACTGAACTGATACCTTAAAAAAAGATCATCATACTGCAAGAAAAGCATCTAAGGTCATGTAAATATTGTCGAATTTTGAAGTACTTGAAGTCAAATAAAAGCCGTAAGGTAACCTTTGCCAAATTCAAAAGTTTTATGATTCTTTGATGACAGAAATGTACTGGAAAATATTCTAGATCCAGCTCTTTCGAAAAAACCATTGAAGGAAAGGGGCACTATTATTCTCCTTGCTCTTTTCAATAGGACAGGAGGGGCGAATGGCCCCGCTGCTTCCATGTTCCCGCACCCCTGTTTGGGTTATTGATCTAGCAATGTACTTTGAAGTTATTTACTTATTCTTCTCTCTTCTTATCGTCAACTTGTTTTTGTCGCGCCGTGTCTGCTCTAGTCAAGTTTGATTGAAGTTTTCCAATTCTTTTTTCTCATCTAAGCCTACCTATGTATAAAAAAATAGCGACAAAATTAGGCCTTTTTATTTAATAACAAATTGGTGTCAAAACTAAGCAAATTAAGAGCTTACTATACTGCATCAGAACTAATTCTAAGAAGTTCTATCGTAAAGCAAGTCTACATATGTGGTCAGTTGGCTGGTATATCAAGACTTGATTTGCCTTTAAAGCAAGCAGTACTTTTAAATGACAGTAAATGGCCTGTCATCTCCCCCACTTCATAGAGTAAAGAGTGCGATAATAAAAGAAAAAATTACTCAGAGTCAAAGCTATGCTAAACTGTTTTAAGAATTAACCCAAAACAACTAGTGCGTAGTCGCATAGTGTACTATCTAGTAATGGCTTGTATCTTCTTGTGCAGTAGAATCCAAAATGGAATTGCTCAAAGTAGAATTGCTCAAAGTAGGAGATGTGCTTTTCCTAAAAGAAGAAAACTCATTAAGAAGCACAGATGAGGAAAGATTATTCTAAAGGTAGATACTATGATAAGATGAATAAACTAAGTAAACCATGATTCGCTCTTATATTATTGTACTTTTTGCTCTATTTACGGTTTGCTCGTTTTGTAGAAAAGATTTCGTTGCGTTAGGCCGACATCAATGGCGATGTAAACAACGTGTTCATAGTAACACCACTGGTCCGGACGGAGACATTAACATCCCTCTTGTCAGAGACACAGCTTCTCCTGTTCGAAATATCGATGTTGCGTCTATTAAATGTTGCTGTGAGAAGTCGTGCAAAGGCATAAAGGGCCTACGCATTCACCAGAGGAGTTGCAAAATTGTAAACAATTTAGGTGAGGAAGAGTGAATTATGGACGAAAGTTATTGTGAGACTAAGGAATGCCCGGAAGAGCGCCTTCGAGATCAATTTGAGCTTAATCCAGGGATTCGCCTCCCAAGATCAGATAATGAATGGTTGTTGGCCAATACCTTTTTTCAATCGGCTTTTGTGAATGTAGTTGTAAATGAATCAACAGTAAGCGACGTTGTCAAGTTGATGAGCACAACTATTTACAATTATTTCAAGGAAGCTTGTGGCACCGTAGGGAGCTGTGATAAGGAACTGGAAAATAAGTACAAGGACTGTCTAGCAAAGGACTTAAAGAAACAGCTTAAATATTTGAAATCATCTAACGCTCCTATCTCTGAAATTAAATTCGTATCTTCCCGCCTTCGCAAACAGCTCAACCGTCACTTACCTGTCAATCATAATTCAAATATCACCAATCACGACAGGTTTATATCTAAGCATTTCTGGAATTATGTCAAGCGCTATCTGCAGAGCACGCAGTCACTCCTTCCTTCTTTTCATCTTACACGATGTACTGAGCACTTCTGTAAGGCATTTTCAGCTCTAAATTCTAACAAATTATTTCCTATTCCTTCTTGGATTCCAAAATTTAGCGAACGGGCTTATCCATTTGACATGAAACCCCCGTCGTATCAGACAATAACGTCAATCATACGACGTATGAAAGCTTCTACTTCCCCATGTCCACTTGACAAGATATCGATCATCTGTTTTAAGCGTTGTCCATATCTACGATCCTTTCTCACTGAAATCATCCGCGTTATTTGGCTTTCTGGTAGAGTTCCTCCGGAATGGAAAAAAGCAGCAATACTTATCCATAAGAAAGGTTCCACGGACGACCCAGCAAATTTCAGACCAATAACATTAGAATCTGTTCCCTTGAAGATATTTACATCATGCTTACGAAATTCAATATTCAATTTTCTGAAGAAAAATAATTTTATTGAAAATCAGATCCAGAAGGGTTTCACTTCAAATATTTCTGGGACAATAGAACACACATCCTTTATGAGCCATGTAATAGACAAAGCTAGAATAAAACAACGGTCTCTCGTAATAACCCTCCTAGATCTTAAAAGCGCGTTTGGTGAAGTTCATCATAATTTAATCAAATCTGTACTATCGTACCATCACATACCTTCCCATGTACAGGCCCTGATCTCAAACTTATATCTGGATTTCAAAACTTCCATTATCACAGAAGAATTTCAAACCCCTGCTATATCTGTTCGTCGAGGTGTCCTTCAAGGAGACTGCTTGAGCCCTCTTCTTTTTAATCTTTGCTTCAACACATTTATTCAGTTTATCAAAGCTGAGAAATACCAACATCTTGGTTTCTCTGTCCATGATGGAAGTGATCGCATGTTTCAACCAGTGCATTGGTTTCAGTTTGCTGACGATGCAGCTGTTATTACTAGCGGTGAAAAAGAGAACCAAATCCTACTTAATTGCTTTACAAGGTGGTGCCAATGGGCAAGCTTTGTTATAAGGGTTGATAAATGTGTCACTTTTGGTGTTAAGAAATATTCAACAAGATCCATTCAGTTTCAGCCAAAACTTTTAATTGATAAGCAACTTGTTCCTCCTGTCAAAAATGGTGAATCTTTTAAATACCTTGGCCGCTACTTCGATTTTGACATGACTAATGAACTGCACAAGTCTAAACTACTTTCTCTCTTCTCAACTCTCATGACAGGAATCGACGATTTGCCTCTTCATCCTAAAAATAAGCTTTTAGTCTATCACAGATATGCATTATCCAAAGTTTCATGGCATTTTACCGTTTCAGATATACCTAGAACTTGGGTCACTGAAAATCTTGACAATCTTGTATCCAGATATATTCGCAGTTGGCTCGACCTTCCTGTCAGCGCAACATTGACAAGCTTAGCTCTAACTCAAAAACAGTTTGGTCTGAATCTCCAAATGCCTTCTGTCAAATTCACTCAGTGCCAAACTGTCTCTCGTAATATACTGCGATCTTCCCCTAACGCCAATGTCCAAGCTCTCTGGAAAAATACTAGCACTGGAGCAAACTTGCAATATGACATTTATCGCAATACCAGAGAGGTACTGAAAGCAGTCAAATTGGGTATTAGAGAGCGCTTAACACACAATTTGCCATCACAAGGTGCCTTACTTTCATTCTTGTTGGATCATTCACTCAAAATATTAAACGGAATTTGGTCTGGCGTACAGAGTAATCTACCAGTGAACATCTACAATTTTACCATAAAGTACCTTAGTAATACACTACCTACTCGCAAAATTCTTTTTCTTTGGAAGCTCAGACAATCGTCTGACTGCCAATTTTGTCTTCTTCCTGAAACCCTACTTCATGTTGTAGCGGGTTGCACAGTTTACCTTGAACAGGGTCGGTACACTTGGCGGCACAACTCTGTCCTAAGTTTTCTTGCCACATCATTGAAAGTAGTTGAAGGATCTTCACTGTATGCTGACATTCCAGGCTTCCCTTCACCCTCAATCATTACCGGTGATGCTTTACGTCCTGACTTACCTTTGAAAACTAAGGATAACTGTCTTTACATTTTGGAACTAACGATAGGCTTCGAAACAAACCTGAGCAACAATGCAGAAAGAAAGCGCTTAAAATATTCGAGGCTAGTCTCAGATTTGAGAAGTCAATACAAATCTGTCACCTTTGTAAATCTCTCAATGAGCTCTCTTGGGATCTATGCTAACTCATGTCTTTCATTTCTTAAAATGTGTGATTCTCTCTCTATCGACAACCAACACAAACGCATTCTCATTTCTAAACTATCTACAATTTCAATTCGAACAACGTACTACATCTTCTGTTGCAGAGACAAACCATGGAACAACCCGGATCTACTTTGATTTTAGCATTTTTGTTTTTTTGTTTTCGCCTTATATACAACAATTGTTATTTACTCTTTTGCATGTATTGTAGCTCAGGCTAGCCAATTACAAATTACCTTGTAATAGTGAGATTTGTAATTGTAGTTTAATTGAATTATATACGATTGTTTCCATAAGATGAGCTTTCGAAAAATTGCTATGGTCATCTATGGTACCTAATCATTTCAGAGAATTGAAAATTAGAAGTGCATTATGAAAAGATCCATCTACAAAAATTTTCGTGAAAAATCTTACATTACAACGAATAAAGGCTCAAGTGCACCATGTCTATTGCATATGTCGTGCCCGTTGAACTGGTGGCACAGAAGTACAATATAGTAGAAACTCACATTCTTTTATATAAGAACCTAGGTTTTTCTGAGCAGCCTGGATAGGTTCTTAATTAGTGGATTGATATTCCCAATTCCAGTCTGTAAGGTTCTCAACAATGTTATTATATGCCGCACATGCTTTGGATGCACTTACATGATTTTAAGCAAAATAATCCTTGAAGATTTTTGAGAACAGTTTAAAGTCAGAATTCTTGTGTAATAACCTTGTCATACTTTGTGTAACTTAACAAGTGCAGAAAGCTAACTCCATTATATATGAACTTACCTCAGTTCAGCTTCTATGGGGTTCTTATTTAGGAGGCTTAAGCAATGAAATGTCAGCCTCAAGGTTTTTATAAACGCAGATTGTTTTATGTGGGTTTCTAATGTAAGTACCTTACGGCACTCTTCAATTAGATAGAGCTTCAGAGGGAATTTGTGCTTGGTCCTAGTTGATAGTAGAGAAGCGATTTATCGTGAAAGATTACATTTGAGACCAAGATTTTGTTCAATGTTTAAATGAAACTGGCAGCCACTTGCATGCAACTGCAATGAAATATGTTTCCATGGAAAACTGCTAAAAATTTTAAAGGGACATTCACTTTTGATGTGTACTATCACTTCCATTTGCTAGAAATCAAAAAGAGCCAGGAAAAGTTTAAACGTTGAGCTAATTATCAACTGAAGATATAATGATTCCATTCCAGGAGTCAGCGTAAGATCCAGACGGTGAGCAATAAATCTTGTGATATTTCTTGGAATTGGCAAGAAAAAGGCAACTTCCTGCAGTCCCAAGGGAGCTTATGCTTCAATAAACGTAAAATCATCTGAGCTTAATGAAAAAATTCTATCTACACCTGTCTGAGCACAAAACTCCCACAAAGTAGAGGTAACCGAGGAGAAAGGGAAGATATCCAACTTGGATCTGCTATCTTGTAACGAATAGACAAAAAATTTACATTCCTTAGACAGTAAGCGATGGAAACTGATAACATACCAAGTTTTGGTCTTCATTTAGTAGTAGCACAAGCTTGCACAAGGATTTTGTCAAGCTTTGCCTTTAATTCATCGAAATTAGCAAGTTTGAATACATGCTTCTCCTTCGGTTCAGATGCAATTAGCCTCAATTCAGACAAATCAATATCTGGACCAATTCCAAGGGAAATAATTGTAACTTGGTTCTCCTAAAAAGATAAGTAACAACAGAGGTGTACAAGAAGGTAAGTAACAAACAAAACTGATCATGCATGATCTACAGATCCATAGGTTGTCACTTCGTTCTTGTTCCACTTTCGTTATAAACTTGCATAAGGTATTGCCAACCAGATGATGAAATCCATCAAAACTTGAAGAACGTTATCTTAATACATTGAAAATATAGCAGGCAAAACTAGGCCACCTCAGCACCGGTGGGTATGGCAGAACTGGGGGTACTTGAAGGAAGGGACTCGAACAAACCACAAATTGTTCAGCTCGCTGTAGGCACCTAAATTGTGGGAGAGTTTTGAGAATTTCGGCACTTTCAAAGCCTGTTCATTCGTTTGTAAGTCAATCTTAAGGACGCCTCAAATAAGCCTCCAATTTAGAACTTCATCTTTGCTTTTAACATTGATAACTTTTGATCTGCTCAAAACAAACATTGCTCCTTCTAGAAATGTCAATTTTAGCCTTCTCAACATACTCTCAAAATGGTTTTCAATTATTAAAAAGAAACTGTATGTTGTCAGTTTTTCTCAAAGAAGGTACACTATTTACCACAAAAGCATCCTTCTCGAACGAATTTTCGCACAATTATTAGCCGGAAGTGTTTGATAGTGATTCCTTTGTTAGCCAATCACGATTTGATTCATATGCTACTCAACATAAATGCATTTAATTTAAATACAAACAACAAATACTTCACAGAAAGCTGCCATAAAATAGCCGAGCTTCAAAGGCAACCTTCTATAAATTATTTTTCAGAAATTAGTGAAATGCTCCCTTTCTAAAAAACACTATCGCAAAATGACATTTTCCTTCCTTCTGGCAACCCTAATTTTCGAATTCTTTTCCGGTACCAACCACAATAGGCTCTAGACCAGAAACTGGATGAAAGAGTGTCTCGCACACTGAAGTCTTCTACCAACCATGGTTACATGAAAGCAATTTATGCTCTACCAGCGTTGTGATAAACCCTCCAATCCCATTCGCTTTTAAATAGGCAGGAAACTTTGTTTTGAAATTGGAAGAACAGTGGTCAGTGGCAATAGAAACAACCAAAAAAAACGTATTAGAGACTTATAACAGCGCTTTGAGAAGACTCATGTTTCAAAGTGACTTTTTGGAGTGTATGTGTGTGCTGTTCAGAATTGATTCTTGTACTTTAGAACTTTAACGAGCAAAGTTTGAAAGTTTACGACCATAAGATACTTTTTATAAAACTCTGAAAGTAGTGGGGAAGTATGTCGAAAATTCCAGTATTCGAAAGGATGTTTGAAAAACTTTTAAGTCAAATTTGGTCTAAATAAAGTCATATTTTTCCACTTTTAGGATGCAAGTTTTTGGTAAGAAAATATGTCATAAGAAAGTTATGCTCGGTTACTAAACAATTTAGAATAGTTCACTGCTGAATTTTTGAGACCTAAGAAAGTTTGCAAGTGCATATGTATTTAAGATTCAAGTCATCTGTGTACAATATTGTGTATCTTGTACTTGCTGTCTTCTAACAGTTAAACTTTTCTTGTTTACTAAGAGTTATAGTCATTTCAGGTTTACATGGAGCTTTTCCATTTTCCATTATCGTGCATATGCAAAAAATTGAAGCTCACAATTTTTGCTAGGGAGGTATTAAGAAAGTCTAGATGCTGAAACCGGGAGAAAGTTAAGGAAGTTTCTGCACAGAGGCCGAAAAACTTTTTCATAAAAATTGTGTATAGGAGAACTAGTTAAAAAGGAATGTAATTTGCCTATAATTTACCATATATTTTCAAATTAGCTAACCTGGGGCTAATTTCCATTTTAGAATTGTGTTTGGAGGCTTATATTAGGGATGAAACTTATTTGATGGGGATATTTCATCATCTGCTTCTCTTGCTCAACATCTCCTTGAACTTCACCCCTCTATTGAAATAATGCTATTCCTCGTTTTTTTCAATGTAAAAAGTATGATAGCACTTCACTGACGTAGAGTGGCTCTCCACCTGTAGCAACTTCATGAAGATATTAAGGCTTTATTCTATATAATGCTTCTGTTGTAAAAACCTTCAAGTAATTTCAGCTCATGAAATCTGTAGAGTTATGTGCTTTAAGCTGAAGAGCGTAAGTCACACCTATTGAAGAGAGCTATATGGGCTAAATTGTGTTTCAACTTGCCATTGGTGGGTAAAGAAAATTTGACCTGAGCAAATGGTAGGGTAGAAAATTTTTGAGAGTAAGTAATATTTTCTCTTCTGCTCCCACCCTGGCCATAAGTAATGACCACTCCCTTACGGAAATAGAATATGTAACAGCACTACAAGGCCAAAAAGGATGTGAGGAAAATCTGCTTCAGAAAATAATTTTTCTATGGTAGGTTGTAATTTCAGGGTTTTCCAGGGGCAAAGAACATTTAGGGTTGTCAGGGTTTTCCAGGACTTCCAGGATTTGTTGGACACCCTGATAGTGTCAGCTTAATTTGGTGAGGATGAATCGCTTTTACCTTTTTGTAGCTTAAAGGGAAGAGCAAGAAAAAGGTTAGAAAATAGTGCCCTAATCCCACAGTTTGCTGAGACCTGTTTTTACGAAACAATGATATCACTATCATACAGAGGATTATTTTCATTTTTCAAAAGTTTGAAACTATGATAGTCAGATTCCTGCTCGCGGAGATCATAGGTGGCGCCAGGGAAGAATGTTGGAGACTCATATAGTGCTAAAGTGCCAGCAGTGAGCGGAGTGAGAACATTATAGTGAACCATGCCTTTCATTGTACGTAACTTGCAAGACTAGCACACAGACCATGACACCCGCGCAAGTGATTGAAAGGGGCTTTTTGTGCCCAGTCAATCACAGTAAAATATAAAGTATATGTGATTCCATGTTGAAATCAAATAGAGTACCAACATAATTGCAGGGAAATACATTGATTTTGCTACCGGTGTAAGGTACAGAGCTTGGCACGACTGCAAGTCATGCTTTCTGGAGAGTAGGAGTTGCGTATGTTCTGTCATGAGAGCTTCCAAAGAGCAGCCCGAGCCCTAGGTAGTATGCTACGATATAAAGTTCCAAGAAGAGCAGGGATTGATTCTTTGAAGACTGCATTATATCCAGTCAAATCTAGAAATCTAGGGCCATGCATTCACAAAAATTGATGTGACAACCCTCCATATCGCCTAATATGTGCCTTGAGTCATGGGAGTGATGCCTGTGAAATTGGATAGATTCCAAAAAATTAGTTAAAAAGTCAAAAAAGTTGACAATGTTAATGAAATAGGCATCATACATCTAAAATTACCTTCATTCCTTTGGTTGCTACTCCCAGGTCTTCAGAGCCCACATTTGTGTTTCCATCAGTAATTACCATCAAAACTTTTGGCTTTCCAGCAGGATTGCACCCACTGCAAAAGAATTCTGTTTCGGCCATTCTTAGAGCTCTATCAGTACGTGTTCCTCCTGTTTGAATACAACGAACAAGGAAATAATGTCAGCGCTAGCTGGAAGCAAGTTTGTCAAGCTGAAGACAAGGCTGGTCGTAATCCAAAACTGAGGTAAGTGAACCAAGGTAAACAGAAATATTTGTAGGCAACAGAACAGCACCACGGGGAACTAGAGGAAAGGATTATTTCCCAACAGTTCTCAACTGGATCTCTTTGTTGATTTATATAAGTTCAAAAGGGTAGATATTCAAATTCTACAACACGAAAACAATTTTTGTGATTCAAACTCAAGAATTCAATGCTTGAAGCATTCTTGCCCGTAGCGCTACTCAGAGACAGAGTTTTGTGCCTCAAAGACTGCTGGCAACATTAAGCATGTCAAATCTAGAAAACCGTTTTGAAACAAAAAACTGCCCTATCTGCGCGTCTTTTGGACAGAAATGTCTTTGCATTTGAAGGAAAAAAGTTGCCCGTATGCGTCAGCCTAAATGAGGGAATAGGATTGGTTTTTATATTCTTTCATCCCTTTCCATTGAATCTATACCTCTTTTTACTGGTTCGTTATTGCATATTGTTGTACTGATATAGGAGCTACTACATGTGTGGGCTTGTAATTTTTAGCATCAGTTGTACACAATGGTAGTAAATATCTTATGGAAAAAAAGCAAAAATAGAATTAGGGAGAATGAAAAAATCTAATATTAGCTACTGGCCATTTCATTAACTAATAGTCAACAAATTATAGGTGTTTGATATGCTAAACTTCTATGATCAAACCTTCAAAATCAATAGAGATATGTAGAGAAGCAAGGAGATTGTTGTGAAGAACATTTCTTTCCAAAATCTCTCTTGTAGAAGAGCAAGAACCTTCTCATTATTCTTTATTAGCACTGGCTCTATATCCCAGATTTCTGAATGCCTTTCTATCATGAAGGTATGCATTTGATAGACTATATCTGTAGTAATTAACATACATTGAGCTATCTTCTAAATGGAACTTAACAAGTGCAAATTTAGCAGTATCTCTTACCGTATGAATAGACAATGGAATCAATCTTGGCTTTAAGCGCAGTTCTTTCATGATAGCTGCAATTGGATAACGCAATGGGAGACAGTTGCAAATATCATAACACTTTGATAATGCAAGAACAGTAAAGAGTAGCTTTTTGAGTATAGAGCCTTGCGATAAAATGACGTTATTGCTATAGAGTTTCTCTTCCAATCCTCTGTTAATCAATAAAGCAGCCTATCACAGTGAGAAATCACGGTCTCTTTATGTCCCCGGAGTGTCATATCGTACCTATAGACTATTTCAACGTATTAATCAAACAAGACTTCCATGAAGTAGTACCTTAGAACCAAAGTATTTACTCCTCCCTAAGTTATTCCACTCTTCTTCCAATGTTTCAAATCTCTCTCGTACTCTTAACCCCCTCGCCGTCAGACATTACCTTTTCCATCAATAAAGAAATCTGCAAAGATCTACAAGGAGGATAATTGTTCAAAGAACTGTCCTCTGATTCGGAGTTCTAAATCTCTAGATCACGAGCCACGTGGATAGTATATTTATTGCTACAAGAAATGTTATTATTCCTATTGGACAGTGATTAATTCTTAACAATAGAGGTGACGCAACTGTGTGCGACGTTTGAAGATTTGTGTCTCCATATAATCGCAAGGAGTCTTAAGCTATCTTTAGCAGTCGTAAAAGTTAAATATGTTTAACTTTTTTCAACTGATCTTAAGACTGTCTGTGACAGTCTGCCATAGTCGAAAATTGGTGTTTCCATATAATCTTAGGCCGAAGTCAAACTTCGCTCTTCTCATGCACCGAATCAAATACAATTAATTGTGGCAGTGGAGCGACACTGGGACAACATTGAGTCAGACGTCGTACTCAATATGCTGCTCCTAATATAAATTGAATCAAAAGACAAGTAAAAGAGCAACTCTGGCAAACGAAAGCATAACATCAAAGCATCTTGGCGCTATTCCCACTGTTCTCTTTACCTTGGAAATGGCTTTTGTGGATTGCAGTAAAATTATTTTGCTTAAGCAAATGATCGCTGGAAAAGTGGAAAGGCAAGCATGCCGGAGAAGGGGGGCAGAGGGGGGCAAGCGTCCCTCCTGCCTTTCATTTGGGGGATTAGGGGAAGCAAATGTCCCCTTTTTGAATTGCAACATGACTCCTTTTCATACATTGATATGATAATAACCAAGCATATGATTGATATAAAAAACAAATTATGATTAGAAGAGCTATTTGCATGATTGCAAGAAATTTAGCCCCTGCTAAAGGATGCAATGAAGATGTCCCAAAAAGGTGGCTTTGATCCTATCGAGCTGCCCATGCTAGGCAGTGGTCTCAATGAGGAGTTTATGATAGTTGATGATCTTTTGTTCCTGTTAGCCCCTCAAGTGCCACTATCATCCTGGCATCTCTGTGGGAAGACAAAGAATAATTGTAAATAATCAAGATCTCCTGAGTCTTTGGAGAAAGCTGGTGATTTAAGTGCTTTTCTTAGTGATGCTGTTACTTGTAAACACTCAGAAGAGACGTTTCCAATATTCTTGTAGATAATTTTTGCAAAAACAATGGCTGGCAGGAAATATTCTGGAAGACGTTCGACGACACACGCTTCAAGAGAGCTTAGAGTAGAGTATCGCCTTGTAATAACTTGTCTAAAATGCACATGCCTTGCCTCGTTTTTACACAGCAAATTCTGGAGCATAATTTATGCATTTAGTTCGGCACCTGAATAGAGCCATTTTTGACTCTACGTCGCTTCAACGTCGCATAATACGACTGCCTCTGTCGCTCCAAGTTGATTCTCTCACATCTAATTCATTCTACTACACCTAACCAAGTCAAACGTAGCTCTTTTCACGCACTTAATTCACCTATTAGGTTCAGCGCATGAAAAGAGCGACGTTTGATTTGGGCCTTAAGGAGTTTTAAGAGAGTCAGACTGTCTGCAACTCTCTTAAAACTCCTTGGGATTATATGGAAACCAGCCCTAATGAAGAAAAACTGACTTTAATTAACGTCATATAGGCCATGTTACGTCAATTAATAACCCGTTAAAAAACTAAATTACTTAATGACCCCTTAAATTTAGTCCCTTAATTGCTGTACTCCATATATTTCATATAATGAGGTAGCCATCTATTCATAGTAATAAAAACGAGTTTCTGCACTACTATGAAAGTATATAAGCTAATGTTGATAGTGAGGCGTAGCAATTAATGAAAATGTAAACCTACGCTGTGTCTCTTGGTGTGAAATCAAGTCTGGCAGAGTTGGAATAATGAATGATACCGAAACGCGTAGCAGAAGCTCCAATCATGAATTCATCACTTAGGTCTTTGATAAATGACTTCACCTTGTTGTAGTTTATGCGTCTGACACTGCTTGAAGCATCCATAATGAACCCAAGATCAATTTCTTTCTTGCAAACTGCAATAAATGCAATATTGCATTAGAACTAGTGGTTTAATCATCGTAGGTCGGTGTTAAGACAGCTCCTAAAAGCCACAAGTCGTGGTGGTCCTGAAGGAGCCCATCAGAATCTTTTAAAAAGTTATTTTTTGATGCTATTTTGAAGGAAAATCAAGGTTCCCCTTCCATTTTGCTGAATTTTTACGTTTCTCATCTGTTTACCACTGACTACCATAGTTAAGTGGGCATATCAGAGAGATTGATGTACATAGATAGCATATTGGAGAGATTAATGCAAATATGATATATGCTGCACATAAATGTAGGTCATACATGGACTCCTTGATGCAGATTACCTTGAAATTGCTCATAGTGAATTCAAAGTATTTAATATTATATTGTTGTCAATATTGCTACTGAGCTAATGGAAATATTTACCACTATTCAATGCAAGAATGCACTACTATGATTATGTATTGCGAATCGAATAATCAGCGAAGGAATTGATGCCTCATCAAGTGTGAGATATTCTAAGGTTTTCAATTTCTTGTTTCGATGGCAGCAGTAACTTTAAAACACATCCATTCACTTCATATTTTGTGATATAATGCAAGAAGTCCTTAGCATTTTTTCAAAGACTCCTTGGCTTGGAGTTTAAGAAAGACTGTGCTTCGGTCCTCAAGTAAAGCTGCCCTGACAACAGACGTGTTCTTTCAATGTTCGCCGCAAACATTGCAAGGGTACCTCCGTTGTTAAGGCAGCTTTACCTGAGGACCAACTAGGAGATAGAGATAGGATTATGGTTAAAATGCATTGTACCATCTTAAAAGTTTAATTAAAATCATTACTTGACCATCGTAGATGTTTTTCTTCCGCTTGTGGTACCCCTCCAGAAATGGCGTGACAGTAGTGATCCACTCACTTAAAGGGATATCCATTCCTGATCTGGAACTTGATCAGTGAAAACAAGAGCAATCCAAAGAACATGTGGAGAACCATAAGTAAGGTGCTAGATAGGGCTCCTAATTAGACAACAATCATGCAAATCAGAGATGGTGGCAAACTGTTTCTGACTGAAAATTAATTGCCAATACCCTAAATAGCCACGTAGTTAATTTCGGGTCTAGACTTTCTAGCAGAAATAAAGTTAAATTCTGGCAACGATCCTTTTGTCATCTCCATAATCGTACAGAAGAAACAGTCTTCCAGTAGAAATATGTAAATGAAAGAACAGCTCTGGAATATATCCAAAATCTACAACAAGGAAAATCAAATGGTCCTTACAAAATACCAACGACAATTTTGAAACACGCTGCTGATGTTGTTTTTAAGCCATTAACGATGATTTTTAGCAGCTTCTCAAGGCTGGGGACCTTCCCAGACAGATGAAAAATTGCACGAATTACATCAATTTATAAATCAAGTGCCAAAGATGATATGAATAACTACAGGCCAATGTCAGTTTTGTCATTGCTATCTAAGTTATAGAAGAGGATTGAACATGACCAAGTTATTAATTTCCTCCAATCTAACAAAAAACTAACGCAGAATCAGTTCGCTCTGTAGGTTTCATTCTACAATCACCTCACTGATTGATGTCTGAGATCATTGGTACTCAAATATCGACAACAAAAAAGCTAACTTTGCACTTTTCCTTGACTTGAAAAAAGCATTTGATACCGTAAAATCATAAGATACTGATAAGTAAATTAGTAAAATATGGAATAACAATTAATGACAACAACTGGTTTAAATCTTATTTAACTAATAGAAGTTAGTACTGTTCGATTGATTGTCAAGTATCTGATATTGTAGAAATAGAGTGTGGGATTCCCCAAGGCTCATGATAGGGACCGCTGCTTATGTATTATTTATTTAAATGATTTTGAGCACTGTCTTGAACACGCAAGAGCCAGTATGTATGCAGACGATACTGAAATAGCTATATCCTCTAACGACCACGCAGAGCTCATAGAGGCAGCACAAGCTAAGTTATTAAATATTGCAGAATGGATGAGGATTAACAAACTCAGTCTCAATCCCACAAAAGCAGAATGCATGATAGTAGATAATCCTCGTACTAGGAAAAAGGAAAATCTTTACCACAATTAAACATAAACCGAGAAAAAATTAAACAGATTGATAAAGCAAAATATCTCGGGGTAATAGCTGACAATACCTTAGGAAGGGAAGATCATTATGAATCAGTTAAGAAAAAGTTTTCTTGGGGCCTAGCAGCAATGAAGAAACTTAAAAGCATCCTGCCACATCCAATGCTATTTGAAATTCGTTATGCTGACGTAGTCTGGGGACCTTATCGAACACCAAAATATCAGCCCTTCAGAGACTGCAAAATCGTGCATTTGACATTATAATTGAAGCATCAAAAATAAAGATTTCTTTGATTCGACTAGCATTTAACATCGATCAGATGTTTCAATTTGACGGGTCGGTTCTGATGTTTGAAATAATTAACGAGATATGAGCTGAGAGTCTACACAATAAATTTACAGAAAGATCCATGATAAGCAAGTATGGTGCAAGAAACAAGACCGATCTCCAAATTGCAAGGCTAATTCTAGACTTCAGTAGAACAAGTTTTAACTACACAGGACTAAAATCCTGGAATTCTATTCCAACACACGTACGCGAGTTTAGTACACTAACCCGGTTTAAAAATGAGCTAACAGATCATTTTCTAAGCTCAAGAGAAAGTTTAAAACTATTTTGTGCACGAATCCACGGAAGAACAGTATTGGTTTTTATATCTGTTTAGCTAACTTATTCACTATATCTATAATTAGTACTTTTATTTGTAGTTACGATTTTTTGTAGTTTTACTGCATGGATGTCGTGATTAAATAAGAAAAAAGAGCAGTGCTTCTCAAAATAGGGTCTGCAGTCCTTCTTCGGGAGACAGCTGAGGGACTCGTAGGTACACCATGCGAGCACTACTCTAGTGCAATGCTGTTCAGGATGTTGCTGTACTGGCCTCTTTGCATTATTGGTGTATATACATCATGAATTATATTTATCCCTACAGGGGCCCTGTTTCAGAAAATTATAGCGCAAGGAACTGCCAAATAATAGGAAATGTTTAGGAGCCACTGGTCTAGAGCTATGTGAGTAGTTTTTTGCACTCTGAAGGTATATTTAGGGCTAGGTGTTGTACCGTTATACAAAGCAGCAATGAGAAAAAGAACTCTCTACATTGCAAAAGAGCATTTATAATCATTTGGTTATTTAGTTTCCATTGCCATGATTTCTTTTTCAGATTGGATGAAAGGTCATACACTCCTTGCCAACTCCTCTGCTTTCAACCAGCTCATATGGTAGCATAATTGAGCAAGTGCTTACCTCCCCCGCAGGCCTGATTGTTGCAAACGGTGAGTTCCTCGCTCTCTCCAAGGTGCATGCAGTCTCTTCCAGTTGCGCTCGGACTAGGGTTTGTGCAACTGCGAGACCTAGTCTTAACACCTCCTCCGCATGACTTTGAACATTCAGACCAAGAAGTCCAATCACTGTAGCCGCCATTAATCACTGCGTCTGTAGCTGCAAAGGATGACAATCTTCTTCAGCATTCATCTTTTGTCTAGACTTGGGATTATGCTAAATTTTGTCAAACCTAGCAACTAATAATGGTTTATACATTAATATCTCTCTTAAAATATATTTCCATATATCTAGAGCTAACGTACACCATTTTTGTGAATAGGGGTCAACTGCTTGCTTACTCCCAAAATGCGAATTCATGGCCTAAAAAGGACTGCCTATACATGGCAAAAGTTCCTTTCATCAACCTTCATACTTTTCAATGAAGAGGTTATGAACTGGCTAAAACCTACCAACGAATTTTATTCTCTCTAAAGGCCCTGTTATGGCCGCGTTACACGCAGCTGTAATCTTTCTTGTTTACATGCAAATATTTAAAATATAAATAACAATATCATAGGACTGTACGAACACAAAAGCGCTTTACCACACTACAAGGACGATACCACAGAGCGCAAGATGTTATGACAACTCCGCAGCCATTGACATTTAGGGCACGTTACTACACGAAAATTAAATCTTCAACTACAATAACCACACAAACATTAATTACTAAAAATTGCTAAAAATCCTGCTTAGGTTTGCTTTATTTTGTTTGTAGGGCTAACTTTGAGCAATCAACATTTATATACATCTATAGCTAGGAAAGTTTAGCGACAACCTTGAATGAAATTTTGCCCAGTGAGCCTAACCGTCCAAAATAAAACAAACCTGGAGAAAATCTGGGAGATAGGGGGTGGGGGGATTTGACAATGGAAGACAGACGATGATTTATTAGTCAATACGACCAGTTTTGTAAATGAACTCCAGAGTAACTTCAAGTACATGTTCAAATACAACCCTAACCCTAGCCCTAACCCTAATCTATTCTAACCTAACCTAAGCTGTAATCTGATTTGATAATGACCATGTTTTGCATATCTTGTCATTCAACATAACAAGAGATATTGACAAGAGATAGTTCAATGGATCACAAGATCTTGATCTTGTGTACAGAATCATTTTAATCTTACTTTATTCTGAATATCTGCTGTAACATGAGATGAGACAATTCTGACCCAAGTTATTCTTCTATTCCATGCGGTTTCAACTTTGCACAGATTTGTGCGTATTCGTACAATGTTTGAAGGTAAATTCCTTCAAAGAGAAGTAAACATCTGAGTGCAGTTTTTACTTGGCATACTGCAACAATGTATGTGAAGGGGAAGTGCAAAAATAAGCAAAAAATGAAAATATTGAGAGCAGAGTAAATTGTCTGAGCAGGGAGGCGGCAAAATGGGGCTTACAGCAACAAAATATTGTCTAAAGTACATTCTTGGGAGGGGATGAGAAGATCCTACATTTTGCCGACAATAATGGGTGCGACTCCGAGCTTTCCACTGTTCACAATACCTGGCTTTTCATTTTGGTTGGTCGTAGCTACAGTTGTCCATACTTGGATATGGAATGATTAGCAGTCTCTCTTCTTGCTCGTGAGCCATGGACTATTCCAAAATCACTGGAAATGATTCCTATGTCAGAATTTACAAAGCGATGTTTCTCTTGAATATCTATTGTTGTGTTACACGCAGAGAGATGCAAAAGATGCTTACATTCAGATGAAATTACAACTGATTACCTGGCGTGTAACTTTACCCTTACACGTTAAATATCCACAAGTAATCTGATCTGATAATGTGCAGCTTCTGCCTATCAAATCAGATTACATCTGAATATCTAACGTGTAGCGCGGCCTTAACGCCCTAGTTAGGCACTAGATATTCAGCTGTAATCTCACCTGACTATGAGCAGTTCTTGCATATTGTAAGAAATGCAGAATAACATAAAGCCAAATTGCTATTATTGAAAAGATGCTTTCATCCTTTAACGAGCAAAAGTTGCTCATAATCGGATCACATTATACGCGAATATCTAGCATGAAACAGGGCTTTGATGATAATAAATTTTAAAAGTATCTGTTCTGTTGAATAATAACTTTAAATCTTTAGATAGAAGTTTCAGAAACAACCTGTTTGCTTTCTAATATGTTGTAGCTAAAGTTCATGTTAACTGAAATGCCATAAGAGAGGTTAAACTCAATTCACTTTGATTCATTCATTGAAAATATTATAAGTTCTATTCTTATTGATTGACGATACACACGGGAGTAGATATGTGTAAAATCTTTTCTCAATTAGTCCCGATCATTACGGATGTGATACAATGGAGTCCGGATACGTAATGAGGCTTTTTAACTCGTACCGATATTCCTTGTATTAATAATGAAAGTAAGTCGCATTTCGCATCTGTGCCAGTTTGCATCTGATCCATGAATTAACAACTTCTATCCGACCCAAACTAGGACGGATAGCAGAGCTAAGACTGGATCGGATAGAGGTGGTCTAGTGCGAACAGAAGGCCTCTCCGTACCAATTTTGGAACGGGACCAAACGGGTCCGCTCTAGTGTGCACGAGCCAGTGGTGTAGAACAGGGGGTCGAGGGGGGAGCAGCCCCCTAGCTCTGACTCAAAGAGGACGCAATCCCGATATGGTCTGTAACTTTCTTCGAAGTAAAAAAAATTGTGGAGGAAATTTTGTCGTTTGAAGACAAAATGCTTTACTAAACATTTGTGAGCAGGGACGTAGCAGCCTGGGAGTGTGGAGTGTAACACCGTGCCACCTGTCAACTTTCGGAACTTGAGAAAATTCAGGTAAGATTGGATCATGGCATCTTCATTGTCTTATTAAAGTTGAAGGCTGCATAATGCTTTACAACGATTGAAAGGAGGTATAGTCAAAGGAAGTATGTGCTGTATTTGCAAAAACCAATAAAAAATCGCCCTTTCCAACCATCTGAGAACCTTTACTTTGAACCTTTTCTGCGGGCCTAGCCTTGGCGGGACCTATAGTTGGATCTAGATACAAAGGAATGTCTTGTAGAATGGTTCTCTTACCATATACTGTATTTGCAAAAATCAGTCTCAAAATATCGTTTTCGTCCCATCTGAGACGCTTTACTTTGAAGTTTTCTTCTTCGACCCCAACCATGGTGGACCTTATCATAGGGTCTGATTACGAGGGAATATGCAACACACCATCTGTGAATTTTGCTTACAAAGCATTAGTAAAATGGCTATTTTATGAGGTATTGCATTTGCAAAAACCAATCTCAAAATAGCATTTTCCAGCTTTTTGAGAACCTTTACTTTGAAAATTTCTTCTCTCCGCCCAACCATAGTGGGCCCTATAACAGATACTATAGAATGCCTAGCACATTGAATGTTTTTCAAAGTCATATGTACCCTCCTGTTCCTAACTCATGTAAATATCCGAAGAGCATTGCTTTAAGACATTTGAATGAATAGAGATAGGCGACAATAGAATAACTTACTAACTGGGTAAATTCAGGTAAACCCCCCAACCAAAGAAAAATGTCCCTGCTTGTAACAAACAATTGGCTTATTAGATTTTGTGCATTAAGAACGCTTTCCTGCTGAACCACTTCCTGAGTTTCCTATATTAGGAAAAACACTCCCTAGCAATCAATTTACTTCTACACCACTGGCAAGAGCACATATTTTTCTCTCAGCATTAAGTAATTGCTAGCGATAATTCATTGTAATATTGCGTTTGGATACTGAAGATTACATGGAAGTTGCAAATTTCATGGTGAGATGTGGTTACTTTGATGAGCAAACATAGATGTACAGATAATTCGAGGAAATGAAAGGAGCTTCAATAATTTTCAGTACTTTCAATAACATTGGTCTGAAAAAAATTAATAGCTCCATGGCAATTACAGTATAGTGATCCCGAAATGAACTACTCACGATTTTCTTTGACCAATTGATAAATGTAGTTGGTACTGTCCTTTCCAATGCATTCAGTTTCTGCTGAATCTACGCAATTTCCGTAATCACCCCCAATACATCTTCCTGATACTCCTTGGATTCCAAATCTCTCTGTGGCATTCGGTCCAGACCAGCATTCCCCATAGAATTGCAAACCAAAGTGTGTGTATCCTCTTTGCTCAGTTAGTTCTGCGCACCTGCAGTATAGTCTGTTGGCAAGATTTAGGTAAGATTGCAGTGTAAAGTACTGAGCTGATGTAACTGGTGGACAAATGCAAAGTAAAACAGAAAAAAGTCACGTGATTGCGAAAGGAATGTTGGCGGTTGAAATAGTGCACTACAGCTATCATTTTCCACAACATATTCTCTTATAAATTTTTGTCGTTGTAGAAAAATTATTTTCGATACATATAAATTTTTATCTATATTTGACACATATCTTGATATTTCTAGCCATATAAATTTGCATTATATTTTCACATATGATTTGATGCATATTTTAAAATATATGATTTTCATGTGCTTTGACCTATATTTTGTCATATATTTTGACTAAAGAGCAAAAAAGTCTTCTACATACTCCTTGAGAGTTGCCGGATAGGCTTTCCAGTTAATCAATTTGCCATCAAAATTGTGATTGTAAGGGTCCCTACGATTGAGCAACTCGTAGAGCAATGGGCGTGTTGTCACATAGTCATGGAAACAACCAATCTTCTTCCATTTTCTTTCACACTGTTGTGCACCTGCATGTTTAAAGACAATTCAATTAATCACACATTCTTCTAGAAGGAGATTGAGAGCAACATCCAGATAGTAACAGACATGTCTATACTTGGAAGTTCTAGATTATTTCAAAGGGAAAATTGAAACGCTTTGTACTCTTATTCAGGGGCACAAACTGATTTTGTTAATCAAGGCTTTCCATTAGATTGGACTGAGTCTGTTGACCAGGGAATGATGTGCATCAGCATAGTGCATGATGACCACGGGTCAATGAGGAGAGCTTTGGAGTAATATTAAGTTGTAATGGGTTGAAGGAAAATGGGGATTTGGGGTAAAGCTCCTAAAAATTTTCAGAGCCTCGCCAATTTGAAAGTGAAAGGAAGGGCTATTCCTGTGTCATATATTTCCAAATTGTGCATCATAGGTAGTTTCTCCTAAAACCCTTACTCACTTGTTGAAAACTTAATCTTTATGCACACAGTTCAAGGGTGGATCTAGACCGGGTTCAAGAACCCGGCCAAAGTTTTTCTA
Organism: Cassiopea andromeda; assembly: GCA_018155075.1. Lineage (NCBI taxonomy): Eukaryota > Metazoa > Cnidaria > Scyphozoa > Rhizostomeae > Cassiopeidae > Cassiopea > Cassiopea andromeda. The sequence goes on along the minus strand of WIPJ01007880.1, from coordinate 443,172 downwards.
AACTTGTATTCCAAGTGATAATGATTATTTCTATTTCAACACTCCAAAAAGTTTTTATAATCCTATTTCAGGCGCATGGAATTCTGCCACTTTACGAATTCTTATCATTTAGCACCCTCCTTCCTCCCAGTACAGCTGAATGGGTACTAATATATCAAGATTCCTGTATGTATTGTCTTCTATTTTTAACCTAGCAGAAAACACAATCAGCCAGCAGAATATCTGTCGTTTATGCACAGTATCATATCAAATAGCAGAGTGAGCGCCTCTGTTGAATATCTGTGGCTCTTAGATTGTGAAAGAAAAGGACGTTTCAAACCGGTCAACCATTCATACGCTGAGTTGAACCCGGTCAAAACCCTGTCAAAGTTACGCAATACGAAACTCCATTGAACTCCCTCAGGCTTAACAGGGTTTGACCGGTTTGTGATCGGAAAGTCATCTATGGAGAGTGCTTAGGCCGTTCTGATTGAACTCTGGTAGAGTTTAAATGCAGTTAATAGCATGAAAAATGACAAACTCGATATTTCTTAATAAAACAGTAAATAAAACAAGTTTTAATGAATTCAGAGAAAGATTTTGGAGACTGCACAGAGTCCATATAGCTTACATAGCTTTGTCAAATGACTATCCGTCAAATAGTATAGCCTAGCGCACACAGCACGATTTTCGTCGCTGAGGACGAAGATTTTTGTCACTGGCGACGAAAACTTGCTGTGTGAGGGAAACACATACAAAAGATTTTTGTCGCTGACGACGATCTTCAATATCAAATATGCTAGAAAGTCATTTTCGTCGCTGACGACAGAAGACAAGGTCTCTGTTGCCAGCGACAAAATCGTGCTGTGTGCGCTAAGCTTATGGCATAGAAACATTTTAGAAATGGGCGTGTCCTAAGTTGCAAAAGGGCATGATCCCCTAAAATTTCAAGGCTGAACCCGGTCAACTGATTCGCTGGATCCGCACCTGCTGTTACTCCTATTGATGAGATAAGAATAAGTTATACTGCATTGTTCTGCATGACTAGAGTTTTTTCTAGTGCTTTTCAACGAAGTTTCATGCTGTTCTGTAAAACGGTATAACGTCTATGCCAAGCTTATATGCGAAAATGAGAATCGACACAGAGATAAATCCAATAATCTGCCAAATGTTCTTTCTTTCGTAACGCGTTACTTGGTTCGGCGAGGTGACTTAGAGTCCCTGCCATCGAACCTCACTCTCTTGTTCATTTATCTACATCTCTATACCTCTCATATACTCTACTTTCGGAAGGTTTCGCTAGGACGCTTTTACTCATAACAAATACACGCCTATATTCACTTTCTTACTCTACCATTCATTAGATGCGGAAGTTATCTATACGGATGCTAATTCCATTTACGTAATACACTGCCTGGGAACATAACGTGATTCTGTGGGCTCTACTTACCAGGGAGCCTTCGCCTGTAGCGCACAATACAAAATACCAACATACAAAATACGTAGCGATCTGGCCCTCTCCAGTATTTCGCAAGTACTGAGAGTCCAATCCTACAACCAAACGACGGTGCCTACGCGAAAATAGATTCAAGTGCTTTCACAAGTCACCTGAAATCTAGTCTTTACGTCCTACGTTAGTTCCTAACTTACAAATATAATATACAATTTCTGCATCTAAAATTACCAGTATTACAGTTCATGCCGTGATTGAAGTTCAAAGCCAGATAGGAACTGATTCTTCTTCATAGTGCATAGTCGGGGGACCGGTTGCTGAAGAAGTTGGGGGTGTTACTCTTCTACATCCCTAGATGTTGTCCCTGTTTTTATTGTTTTTATATCCACCAAGGGGGATCAAAAGCTATACTTTGGGGAGGCCTTTAATTGTCTTTTTCATTGTCTTTAGTTTTGGTCAGTTCAGAAGTATTTCTAGGGGGAAAACTATTTGGATTTTATCTTCAAACTAATTTGGTTACCAGTCAAAAAAGCGCCTGTACAACTTATTTGAACGGAAGTGACCAAAAAGTTGGCTTCAAACACTGGGAAAGTCTGCCAGACAGGTCCTACGCTAAGTGGCGCAATATGCAAAATTATGAAAACTTCAGAAAATTGGCATGCAGGCACTCGTATTAACTCAATTTAAAAGTAATTTCATGTTGATCCAGATTTTCTATGAAAAGAAACTCAGAAATGAAATATTACAGGAAGTATTTCTCCCAAGCTTAAAGCAACACAAATTGCACAAAATTGAGTAGAATGGAAGAAAATGTGAGGGCAATTTAAGCAAAGTCAGCAAGCTTAAAATCTTTTCTAGAGACCTGAAAAGAACGCGTATTGTGAATAGTTTATCATTTTGTTCAGCTAACTGTTCTTTCAGAATTTAACTACGTACGGAACAGAGAGCTGGTAAATATTTTGACTTCCTCCCGCCTCTACTTTCCTACTGCAGCACCCTGAACAACGTAACAAAGACCAAAAGCGCTTGATTAGCACAGAAACTGAGAAAGATATTGAGATATGTTATATATTATACACGCATTGCAAACTATCCTAACAACTTCGGAAAGCAATGAGCTATAACAGTATGTATTTTCAGAATGATTATATATCTTATCATTGCTGTTAACAAGGAAGACTACATGCGCCTCCTTCACCGTTGCCTCTCCGGGCTTCGGTACTAATTCCATGTTCTCTTCAGCGGGAAGAAACGGAGCAAATGCATTGTTTGCTCAAAGACAAAGGTACGATAGACTTAATAAACTACATCCTTAATTAGGAAGCAATGCTGAATTGTTGTTTTTGTTACTTTATGACATCATGCATTTGATTTTTAAAAGGTTTGATGCTGAGTGCAGAAGTCATCACCACGAGGCATTACAAGAACTTAGCTTCTGGGAGCTAGAGTTAAAGGCTCTTACTGTGATTACTCCATTCTATTATTCACATTTGAGCTACTTCTTCAGACTTTTGATCATTTGCCCTTAAACATTAAAATGTCGTTATAAAGTGCTCGATTATAGCGTACCTTCTGACATAGCACACCACAGTGACCGGTCCCAGAAGAAAGTGCACACAAGCCCATATGAATTACACCGGCTATTACGTACTCGGTTATGACGTACTTTCGGTTATAGCACACTCTTACCAAAGTCAATAATCATGATTCAATTTTTACTAGCAACAAGTTTTACTAGCAAACAAAAGGCTCACTGTTCCCTGTGGGAGTCTCTCCTGTGCTAAATCTCAGCATAAGTAGCTTTAAAATTCGCACATTTGCATTAGGCATTATGTGTACCATATAAGTTGCAAATGGACGAAGTGGAAATATAAACCACATATCGAGTCAACAACGAAGAACCCACTGACATTACTTGTTCAAAAACATGCTACAGTCATCTATACATGACTAGAGCTCAACTCTTTATTTATTTATGTAAACATTCATACTTTGCTTTTGGGAATTAGATTAGATTTTTTATATTGTTCTACAAGCGAGAGCTATCTTTCTAGAACTTAAAGTGAAGCATTGTATTCTATAACCTTGAAGTAACTAATCATAAAATGGCAAAAAGGCCTAAATGTATACATTCAGTAGATAGCAACAAAATTATAGCAATCAGGACTATATCTGTTTGCTCCAGTTACAAATTTCTCTGATACGACTTAAAATTCAGTCGGTCCCTTGAAGTACTTTGTGACCGGATTTATGCTGTAATTTAAATAGCTTTTTGTGCATTAAAGGTTTCGTTTTATCCATTATCTTTTAATGTCTCTCGTGTTTTGCTTTTAATTTGCTGCTTTGAAATCACAATAACATAAAGCCATATCAACTCTACGCCTTATCAAAAATAGCGATATCTCATGTTGCAAGCCAGATGTAATTTGAACGAAACATGCTTGATGTGAAAGATATAACAATACAATACAAAATCTAAAGAGGAAAGAGATAGAATAGGTTTCACAAGTGATTAATTTACCACAACTGTATTCGCAGATGATTTACCCCAGGCTCCAGTTACGACTCTAACTATGAGATGTCCACACTCCAAATTGAAAACTTTGATGCTTGCCCGCGATATCTTTCCCCCAAACTAGTCTGCTCGCTTTCCAATATTAGACGTGCACAATCAATCTAGTTGCTTACTCGCCATGCACCTTATGAGATGAGAAGCCATAGACGTTAGATTATTCGCAAAGGCTTTTAAATCGGATCCGCGCAAAAAGTAAATATCTTCCTTAGTTTGATATCTCAACTTCAAGTTAATGCTGCGTGGAAATAGAGATGTTGAATAATTCCTACAGATTATACTAATTATACCACATTTTGTTTCAGAGTCCTAATCGATGGTCGAAAGTTTGCTTATTCCACTATTTGTTCAACGTTTGAAAATACCTTAATTATTCGGCCACTACCAGAAAAAACGTTGTTAGAGGCAGTAGGATGATCCAGAAAGGCCTGTTAAGCAGAACTACACCTTTAGACGTAAGTACAAGAGAATAAAGCTAAGATAACAAGAAAGTTTTCTTATCATGTACAAATAAAACTCATATTAATGCTCTGAGATATAGAAATTAAGTTCCCTTTCCCAACCAAGGTAGAGTGCCCTTCAGCTTATTGTTTCTTCGACGCCGACTCCCGGAGTGAAAACATGGTTGACTTACAGCTATGGGAGCCCAGGGGTGCCCAAACCTTTTAACATAGAGGGCGAGGTATGGTGAGGTGAAAAGATAGGAGCACCATTCAGTCTGAATCTTTGAGGCATTATCATTTTAAATTAACACGTAAATATGTAAGATACGTGTTTTCTTGCTCCCTTGAGTTTACAGACATATTTTTCAGACCATCTTCTTGGCAACCAGCCCCATTTTTCTGCAAGTAAGTATATATTCTTCTGGCTCGGTAAAACAGTATGCAAAGGAAGACTTGATGAAAGTGTGACAAAGAGAAATAGCATGAAAGAAAAAGAGCACTTCTTAGAGGTCTATCGCCTCCAGCTGCTTAGAAAAAGAGCACTTCTTAGAAACTGTAGCAAGAAGACTAGGCAAAACAGAGAAGCCTGGCAAAAGTGGGGGTCTGGAAGGCTTGTCCGAGGAAAAGTTCTCCAATGCCATGCGCTCTATGGCGTCGGAAAATGCTCTTTTTTAGAATAAAAGTGTATTCACCTCCAATCTTTGTATTGAGAATGAAGAATTGATCTTCCAACCAAGCTTTATTGAATGTGTACATGGAAGTGATCTCTGGAAGAGACTTGAATTTCCCTTGTTTCTTTTGAATCTTAACTATCATCATTGTTCGTATGATAGATTTTGCATGCCCCCTGTACCCTCGAACCCCAAAACGAGCCCCATTTGTATGTATTTGTATTTGTTTCCATTTTGGTTTATCTTGCTATGCTCTCTGCAGCTACGTCAACAATAAAAATTGTAATCTGCTAATTGCATTATTTGGATAAATTGTCAAAGTAAAATATAAATTAAATACAAGTATTTTATACTTTTTAGCACAGTGCACAGTCAATACTTTGTTTAGGATCATCAAACAAACTGAATTCACAAGGATATTTAATAAATTCAGACGCTTAATATTCACTTATTAACATATGTTGCGAGAGATGCTTAGTCTCGGTGGAAATTTGAAAGCCGGCCTGACTTTAGGCATGCCTGCTTTGGGCCAAAAAGCCAAGTTAAGCAATCTTCAAACATTTTCATGGCCAATACATGCAAAATTGGGTACAGTTCTTCGATTAACAACAGTTCTGCTTTTTAAACAATCGAGCTAATCGAGTATTTCAATAATGATTATTGTTCATGTGGAGAACGTCCAACGTCCAGTCTACTAGGCCGTAAGCTGAAAACACTAACCTTGCGGCCTAAGCTAATAAACTGATGAATTGATGGTAACCCTATGCTAGGAACATGTGATACTTGAAAGCTACCCTTGCACTTGCAGCTATTTTGAAGTTTTTTGCTGTTGTATCTGTAATGTCCAGAAAACTACAGCACAATATACTTCGAATATAACCAGAAATCAATGCTGTGAGACTCCCCTCTGTCTTTTGACTCATTTTTCACTATTTTTTCTTTTACAAAGTGATCTCTTTGAGTTAATCGTAGAGTGTATTAAGAACTAATCTAAGTTTCAGGTGGAAAGTGCTGAAAGAAACTGACTTTATGTGTCATTTCTTTACCCAGTTTTGCTTTGTTAAATATTGCCTTGAACGCTTTATGCCAAATATTTAGTATATGGTCATTTTACTACAGTGTTAATTGCATTTTCGGATATTTTCAAAACTTTCCTGCCATATTGTGGCAAGTAAATGGATTTTCAAAGCAACTTGTTCTCAAATACTTCTTGAAGACGTTTTCTTATTATCTTGACCTTCATATTTTGCTTAGAAATGAATATAATTCATCTAGGCCAAGTAGAAGCTTGTTTTTATTGCAAGGATTATAGCACATGTTCCTAGATTGAGCATAGAGGATTAGAGTTGTTGTTCTCCATGATAAAGGCTATTAATGTGCTGAAATTGCAGAAGGTATGAAATTAGGGATGAGTACAGTACAGTAGATAGACAAGAAACACAAAGAAAGAGGTATAATGGAAGATTAGGAAGGCACAAGCAGAAAAACAAGAATGGAGGAGAGAATTTTGATTAGGCCTGTTTGTAAGGTAAAGGCAAACATCTTTTTCGTTAGTTAACGGACTTCAGAACAAATTTTTATGGATATAAGTTGAAAGAAAGTGAATAGGAGGCTCTACATCATTTTAAGCCAACATAGAAGCCATTATTGATTGAAAAGACAAAGAAACATAGCATCTTCACTAGAACAATGCTATGTATAGTGATGAGAGTAGGTTTTGCATGATAAGTAACATACCAACATCAGTAGCAAGACGAGAAGGAGAAGGATACCTTCCTGAATGCCTGAGCTCAACTTTTGAGCTTAGTGGTGATAGTATCATGGTCTGGAGCTGCACTCTATGCAAAAGAATTGACATTGTGTATAACATTAGTGGAACTGCCACTAGAGAACATTATGCAAAAATTTGAAAATACTGAGCAATACTATCCCTAATTCTTCTGGTGTAAATGAATGTACTTTACAACAGGAAAATGCTACCTGCTACACTGCTGGGATTTTTAAATCTTGAAAAACTAGAAATATGGTCTGCATATTGAGTTGGCTAGGTAAATCCTGAAATGAGACAATTAGAACATGTATGGGGTAATGCAACTTGGAAAAGTGTAATCACATTTGCATAAACCTAATGATTAACGTATATGGAAGAGTAAACATGGAAAGCAGTATTATTGCATGTAAATCAAGTTGTATGAAAGCGTGTGAGGAAGAATTCATTTTGTCATAATGCCAAACGGAGGCATCCCTCCCAGATATTTAAACAGAGTTTGCTATAAAACTGCTGTTTTAGCTTCTTTGTTTACGTCATCAATCACTTTAAAAAATCTGATTTTTAGAAAGGAAAACACAAATTTGCTATCAATATAAGGTGGCCGGTTAATAGTTTGAATATGTGTTAGTATTATAATATCATAAGCGTAGGAGGGCTTCAAACTTAGAGGGCAGCACACTTTCTGCTTGAAAGATCAAAGAGATCTAGAAAGCAGTCTGAAAAGTTTTCCCAATATTCTATTGTTCTTTGAGAAAAGTTGCCCGAGTGAGACGGATTTCTACACAACTGAGGAGGGCTGTAGTCCTCGTTGCCACCCCCTCCCCTGAGCTTAAGCATAACATCATCAAGAGACTCAAGGTATGCTAAGTCTAAATGCCTCGATTCTATTGAAGCAGTTATTGCAACAGTTGGGGCTGAACAACTCTTCAATATCATACAAACTATCTCAGATATTTGAGACTAGTCGACTGGTCAACTATCAGGGAGCCATTTTCATATCTTGGTTAAGATGTGCTCAACTGCATTGGCGTAAGAAAAAGGGAATGGATTTGCTGTAAACCTGAAACTTACCTTGTCTGCAAATTTTTGAAATATCTGCTGATCAATAGAATTTTTCATGGATTTTTAGCTTCTTCTGTAGGCAAATCGATCTTCATCGTCTGCAAGCAGTTCTTGATTTTCAGCAAGTGTATTTTGTGCATCACACTTTCGTCTCCCTAACAATGCTCCTTGGCTTTGTCCCTGCTTAGCGGTGTGCATTTGACGTAACTGTCACTGCCATTTGCTATCATGCTATTGCTCCATTACTCTATTTTAGAGCTTAGAGAGCCACATCCTATTTATGTCCTAATTACATCGGAATAAACGATGTTTGTTAAAAGGAAAAGGGAACATTTGCATACACGTTATTTATAAGAAAAGATTTTACACGAAAATGAGGCTCAACTAGCGAAAACCTTAAGAAAATCAAAAGGCTCATTTTCTACAATTAAGAGCTTTTGCTGGCCAAAAGTCGATATTATAGTCTTCTTATTAAAAAGAAAAACGTGTGGTCAAAATCATTGCTTCAAACAGCACAGTAAAGTTTCACATTTGCATCAAAGGTCAACGTACATTACTAGATTTTACGATGAAAGCTTAAATTTCCTGAGATCTTTCATTAGCTATATGCTAGAGATATTCTACTTATACTGCGACAGACAGAGTCTTGAAGCATGACAAGTCTGGTAACGTAGCATGGATGAAACTTACATCATAGACAAGATGTTGTGACTTTATTGTCAAAACATACTGACGCAAGTAAATGCTGAATGAGTTCCATCTTGTCATTATAGCTGTTGTAGCAACATTGCATTGAGGTGTAACTTGTTGCTGCGAAACAGTAGGTTTACGATTAATTGCCTTTCATTTTTTTTTCTGTCCAATACACTTCCTGCCAAACAACTTAGTCAAATAATATGTGTTCTGTAGTTTCTGAACACATTGGAATCTGTTTAATTCGAGATCTGTAAGATTTGTGAAAATGTTCGAAATATAGAAGGGCTTGATATATGCAACCTTTTCAAAAACCTTTAGATTTTGTCTAAGCTCTTCATAAATCCTCATTTTATAGCCATTATCTATATAATTGCAAGTTGTCTAACTGTCTTAAATAAAGAAATGCAATTTTAATCAATTAATTCTGTCTTTCAAGAAAAAGGCAACATAAAAATAAGCATTGCCGTTAATCATTCAATGGTTTTGTATATAAGTCTGTCATTGTACTATGCATTTTTGACTTCATTATTTTTACTGCACATGTGAAATTTGTTCCCAAGCATATCTCTCAAACAAATAAATTTTGTTACCATCATAAAGGTGTAACGTGGACAGTGATGTTTGCAGATAATATTTTGCTATGTAGTTAATACAGAGCAGAGGTTGGGGGTACTTGGAGAGATAAAGATTTGCAATGGAACGAAATGAAATGAAGGTGAGCAGAAGAAAGACAACGTACCTGCCCATCAGTGACATGGAAGGGGTAATTTGAGTAAGTATGGGAGGCAAAGAGTTAAGAAAAGTGAGAGAGTTGAAATACTTAGGCTAGGAACAAATCCAGGGTGAGTCCTATGAACTCTAAAACTCGATCAAATCAGCTAAAAGCACAAAATACTCTATAAGCAACTGCAGGGAGTTGGTTTTTCTCTCCCGTTGATTTCATAAAATTATCCTCAGCCTTTATCTTACCCAAGTATTGTATACAAACCGACTTGCCTTCGCTTCCCTTTTTATAAAGTAATAGTAGAAGCAAGATGCCCCCTATTGTAATCTGACTCGCCAACTTCCGCAGTCGCTGATCACTGTCATTTATCAGGCAAAGAGCTGCTCAGCACCATGTCTGGAACTGAGACATACCTATTGCCTTTGTGTTTGGAACTGAAACATATAGGGCACACAATGATGAAATCTTTTGCCCTTTGTGCTTGGACCTGAGACCTATCGGATTAAATATATGTTTGGAGCTGAGATCTCTGTGTCAAAAGCACTATAGATTCACAGAAAATATTTTATATCAAAACAGCAGAGAAAGCTAAGTTATATGTATGAACTGATAAGGAAACAAAACTGCTATTAAAAGTAATGCTGTTTACGAAGGAATTAACATCCTTCCTCTGGCTTGATGTTAATTGTCAAGAGTGTCACAAAAAGGCTTCCAAACTCTATGCTGCAGCAAGAAGGATCAGAATTTACATCAATGTTATCGCCAGTTGACTTTTATCCTCCATTTTGAACGTTATTTCTACCTCTTGTGACCGAATATCAGCCTCGATGTAGTACTGAAATCAGGATAGTTCACTTTCAAGTGTTCACACGAGACCTGAGGAGTTCGGTTCCAAAACTGCTCACTTTTGTAGATGAACTCAAGGAAGTTCAGTTAGGGGAACTTTTATGAGCATAATTACGCAGGTCTGGTGTAAATGGGACACTTAAGTAAACTTCTTTGGAACCGTTGTAAACGGGATTTTATGTTATAGCTAGCAAAAAAATGATAGCACCCCTATGAAGGAGGAGGAAAACAAAGATACTTAAAGCAACAACGTGTTAAAAGCCTGCCAATTAAAAATAACTTTACTTCGCTTCGTTATTGGTTGAGAAACGCTGTGACGTAGCTGCTAACACTTTACGCTTGTCTGACTTGCCACGTTACGTACAAGCCCCTTCTGGCGAATTCCGCTTTCAAAGTGGGGATTTCTGAAAAGGCATGAAAGAGGGAATCGCAAGCGAGATATTTTGAAGTAATGCGAGTCGCACCACTCATTCTCCTACTTAGTAGCAGCTTCGCAAAAGCAGATAGCAAAGAAGATGTGCCAATCGTGATGAGGCTCCCAAGTTTAGTCTGATGATGCAAACTGAGAAAATTAATAAGGGCAGGCCAAATAAGAGCGAGAGCTAAGTAGCTTTGGCGCAAATATTTTGGTCCACTTCAGCAGTGAAGAAGGTAAAATTCTTAAAAGAACAAAGTGCTTTGGTAGTGAAGCTTTTTTTCCAAGAAGGAATTCATCCACTCATTCAACTGCGTTGCTTTTGCATTCTGCTAACACCTTAAGTATTTGCAGCAAAGTACCCTCCACAAGGGATTACTCCCTTTAACTCCCTAGAATAACTACCGGAGAGAAATAAACTGGAATCAAATTCTGAAATTCCAGCAAGGAAAGCCCTTGAAAAAACCCTTGAAAAAACCCTTGAAAAGTGAGAAGGCCATGAGGGAGACCAGAAACAATTTGATGCAGACAATATGACAAGACTTCAAAAGAATTGATATACATATAGGTCCTTCCAAAGAAAAGCAAACATTAAGTAAACGATCTGAATTGACGAAAGACAGAAATGAATGGTATGAAACAGATAAACGCGTTGTGCAGAGTCAACTGCGTATAACGAATTGGTAGAAGTAGTAGTAGTATTAGTAATACTTGTGGTGGTAGTACTAGTGGTAGTAGCAGTAGAAGGAGTACCCAACATACTACCTTCTTGATGGGATAATCTAAATATCTAACTTGCTTTCTCTAATTTCGTATTTCTAGAATATAATGAAGTAGAAATTTTAATGAAGGAGCAACTTAATCTATAAGTTTTTAGATTAAAGAATTGAAAATACTATCCTGATTGATACTAAAAAGATTATTGCATGGAAGAAAAAAGCGTAACTGCATACTTGCGAGTGCCGAGATGCACGTCAAAAGCACAGCCAAAAACTTCTTCATTTTCCAGTGAGATGCTCTTTTCTCATGCAGTCTATGGACCGGTAGATTTCTATGTCTGTGCTCTTGTGTGTGTATGTGTGTGTGGGTGGGGTCTACGATGTTCATATATAGAAAAAAAAGCAATTGTTTTGGAAATGTGCAGATTGAATGAAATGCGGGCTATGGGAATGAGGTCAAACGTACAGGCAATATAAAAGGCTTTCAACATTCTTATGGTGAAAATCTGTTGTCAAGGTGATTTGCATCAGTAAGATGACGGTTTTGAAAGTTGAAGCTTTATGTCTCACCAAAAATATCCATCTATGTTATCTGTGCTTATCCTGCTGAAGACAGATAGTATGTAGAAAATGATTAGAAATTCTCATAAGTAATGTATGTTAGCTCTTAGATTATAGTAAAAAACAGAGTTTACATCATCTGTTCAATTACCTTCAGAGCAAACTGTCACACCAAATGACTTCAGATTGAAAGCAGTGGCAAAAAAATCTAGCAAAGGTGGAATAAAAGCCATGGGCAAAACTACTGTAAACGAAAGAGACAAAACTAAAAGGAACTAGTGAAGATAAATACCGCAAATTACGGTGGAAAACAGCCAACGAAGAGAATAGAGCACAGCAGCATGTCCTTAACAGGAGTGATTTATAAACATTTTAGCAAAAGGAGCTCTAGGTGGAAAGTCATGAAGTAGGTGTGACCTACTTGCAACCACGCTCATATTTTCAAAGATGGAGACAATAATTTATTCTAATTATGATATACTATAGCCAACAACTAAAAAGTATCAATAGCCATGTAACAGTCGGAACATTCTTCATAGCAATGCAATACAACACCTTAGAGGCAAGATCATTGCACTTTGAAAACAAGATAAATACAACATTTCATTGAGAAGCTGAGCCCCCAAAAAGTGCTCAAGAGGTAGCCAAAACTTTCCGTATACATCTTCTCTTAGCCAAAAACAATTATAAGACAATAGGGTTCAGGCAAAACAGATTTTCTCATAAAAAGCCATGTGTTTAGCCTTTAGTGAACTAATTGTGCCAGGAATTTGCCAACGCGATGGTCCCTGTGGGGTGCACTTTGCCCCCACTACACAGCTCTCAGAGTACAACTCAACAATTAAGCAAAAGGCAGAGGAAGCTAGTCATTCATTCTTCCTAAAAAGTTTAGATAGCGTCATTAAATCCTTTGCAGCCACAAAAGAATGAAAATCAGCGGTAGACAGCCACTAATTTGTGAAAACCTTACATAAGGAGAAGCTAGCGCTTCAAAGCAACTGGTAAATAGAGATGATATTACAAATATTGAAATCGATAAAGATAAAGAGAGCAACTGCTATCAATGCTATCAATGAATATGTCACAGAAGCGAACAACCAACTAAATGTTACTACGTTTTAAAAGAAACCTAATATCTAGCTCATTCTCATGCTATGCTCGATTTATTAATGACTCAGTAGGTGAATTTTGCCCAAAGGACAAAATGATTGCAGAAACGTTAGATAAGTTAAAAGTTCCCAATAATGTGAAACAAGTCATGTCTCCTGCCTGAAGCCAAGATCTGCAACAAAATAAATCAGGCAGCCCAGGAGATATAGCTTCCAAATACCTTAAAACCATGAATGTAAGACCTGTTCTTATAAATGTTCATAAGCATTTTTTGGTAGGCCTAGATGCAGAGGCTCTGTCCATGTTCATTCATTATCCTAACTAGACACACCGAATCCCTAATTTAACCCTGGGGTAACATTTGGAGAGGGCTTTTATTCAGAATGATATTTGGGTCGGTTTACATAGGGCCTATTTTTGGGGGCAGGAGCTTATATTCAGGAGGGTTTATATTTCGGATTTATGGCATCTTAATACATTGATCGATATAAACTATCTAATCGTATTTGCTGCAAAAATATTTTGGATATATCAAACAACCCTTACAAGACACGGATGGATTTACTCAGAAGTGCTATAAAGCTAAGTAACTGATTTTTAGGCCTTTTATGCCCAAAATTTGATTCAGGAGTTAGGAAAAAGCTTGCATATTCTTTCTGAGTAAAGTTTAGCTTGTGAAGAATACTTATGGAAAAAATATACGAGATAACTGACTACCAGTAAAGTCACAAAAAATCAAAATGCCATTTGCTAGACAGGGGCTTTATTAAATGTCTTTAAATTAGTTCAATACCTTGCCTCTGAACGCTTCTTGTATTTGAAATGAAATTGCTATAAAATTTTATTATCACTCTTAGCAACAGCTAGTCTTGTAGCAGAATCCCCCACAACAGAATGCTTCATCAGGAGCTGCATACAAAAGTGGATTAGATGATATGCAACCACACCCGTAGCCAGGCCTGTGTTTCAGGGGTGGCAGAATAATTTTAGAGAAATCAAGTGGTACTAAATCTGAAAGCTTATTTTTTACATTATGTTATTACAATCAAATTAAACATATATGTGCAGGAAATATGGAACTCTCTAGCATATCATAAAAACTGAATATTATCCATATTTCAGGAGATATTTCCTTAGCTATAAAGATAATGCAACAATTACAAAAGCACAAAACAATTCTTAGGAGTGGCAAAAAGCTGGAATCCTGTTGCCTAGGGGTGGCTTTTGCCACCCCATGCCACCCCATGACTACGGGCCTGTATACAACAATCAATTGGATAGTATATCAAAAGAGATTGGATGCCTGGTAGCATAGGTAGATGTGTCTTTTCCTTTGGAAATATCTGCTATCCAAAGCATCAACACACCCATCCCATCAACTAACCCTGCTGAAAGACTGTCTGTCTTTTGTAAGAATGGCTTATTTGGCTCAGTATTAGACTTTTTTTGCTTTCTCATGATTTCTGCATCAAGTCCGTCCTAAGATTTCATAATATATACTTCTTTAACTTCTGAAATATTGTGTATTAACAGTAAAAGATCGCTAAATAGCCATGTATACGGCTAAAATAGTAGTAAGTAATCTTTGAGACAATAGAAGAAAAACTGTTGAAGAAAAGCGAACAATTATTTCAAGCTTATTGTATATATAACACAAGTATAAATCTCTCAAAATAGGTCATCTGCATCTGTCGCCGTCACAGCATACTCTCTTCAGAGCGTGGTTGCTCGCACGGCTTTACGAAATAAAGTTCTGTCCGACGCCGTTCTACCCGTCCGACTGGGTTATAAATAAAGAAAATTCTAGCTTATACAATGCTATGTTCGTATGAGAGGAGTTCTTGGTCAGTCCATGGCTTGTTTTTCATGAAGAATATTGATACGTAGTTCGAATGATGATTATGGTCATTTTAATAGTTATATAGTTGAGGTGAGGTTTGCCAACGCTTAGCTCTTTGCAAATATCAAAAAGCGACCAAAGTACCAACAGAACTAGTTAAGAATTTTATAAGCTTTACTTTAGGGTAGTTTTCTTTGCCAAATCTTCTTGAAGATGACCATATTTAATTGATTTCTGTTAGAAATTACGTTCGATGTTAGTTTCAAGGTCGACTGCTAATTTATAATTTAGAGGCATTTATCCAAATACTTAAAAGCATGTAAGAAGAAAACTTTTGCCAACTAGAATAGATGGCGATAGGTATCCTGGTAGTTATACATAGAGCTTAAATGGTTTTAATGACGGTAAAGCTTAGGCAAGATATTTTAGCACCGTATTTTACTTCCATGCATAACGTGGTAGTAGATCCTGTCCAGCTAACGCGACTTACCGAAGTCAGTAAGCTTGTTAGAAAAAATTTATTTTGATCTGAGTCATTATCTTTTACCAGCATTTAATAAAAATATTGATATTTTTAAAGCTTTCTCTTTAAAATATATTGATTATCTTTTGGCATCTGTCCTATGTCATATTTATGTTTTGACTCCCCTTGCTCCTTCGTATTGTACACATGGATCCGTTTTTCAATTCGTTTTTTCTCAATAACCAAGTTGGAAAAGGAGGCCATGATCCAACTCAACCTACTTATGCTTGAATGCGTTCCATTTGTGCAAAGCAATTGTTTTCTTTTGTTTATGAAACAATCAATTGGGTGAATGTGATTGGTACTCTGGTCAAACTCGCATCATAGGGTACGCGGTCCTAAAACTCCCTTTGATTTTGAAACCCCTTGGGGATTCCATTGTCTTCCAAGTCGATCAAAAAAGTCCATTAGTCAATCGAAATGTCTACCAGTTACTTACAGTTATCCAGCCTCATTATCAATCTTCATAACAACAACCTTGTTCTTGAAGCGGATGATACACTTAGAATTGATTTCAAAAGCATGCATTTATTAAAAGACATCAGTAAGTAGATCTTGCGTAGATTTTGCCTCGTTTGGCTAGTTCAGCAAAGAAGGAAAGAACCTAAAACTATTTAGTAAATTTAGGATAAGAGATGGGCATGGATATGAAAAAGTTTACAGTATGCCAAAAAGATTCCATTAACTTGTTATTCCTATGATATGGCAGTTAGCTAATATCAAACAATTCAAAATCTTACTTTACAGTGTATGTGTTTGGTACTTATATGTTTGTCTTTCCATTACAGGAAATGGGCAATGTAACTGAAAGTACTTAGAAGGAGCACATTGCATTTGTAAAGACAATTGGGAATCACATTGGAAATCAATTGAGAATGACAATGGAATGGTGGCAGTGGCAAGTGTGCTTGATATCACCCCACTTTCCAAATTCAAGATTGTCCAAATGTAAGGAAACTCTCTTCAAATACCAGTTATTGTCAAAAGAAGATATATTTTGAAGGAATGGACTGCGAAGTTCAGTAATCATTTTGTACAAAAACCTAGGCTGTAAATAATTTTGATTTCAGTGAGCAGCTTAATAGAGACTTTGTTTCCTGATAAGAGTTACCACTCAAGAATTTCGTTTCATCTTAAAACCCAATTTTCAGGCCTAAAGCTTTCCTATGGCATTGGATCAACTTTTCTTTATATTGATAAGTTAGCAGATGATGATGTAGTTCATAATTTGAAGATTCTTTAGGGATCAGATGCAAATTTGTTGATGCAACTGCATCAGATGCAAGTTTGGGGGTAAGGTGCAGATACAAATTTGGGGATTCTGCTCCTCCATCAAGAGTGATTGTGGAAAAGTCAAAGAGCTGCAGCAAATACTGGTTGACAATACTTCCTGTGTTGCCATATTTCAAACTGCTAATGCTGCATTTTCTTTCATGTCTTTTTGAAAGCTATATTGGTTCAAATACTAAATTTATGTAGTTTGAGCTATTCCAGACATGATGGGTCAAAGAACTTTCTGGAGGGGCATACCCATGGACCATTGTTGTAGTGTTAAATTTTACAAAGGGTGCTGAAAGTAGGGTTTTCAAGACCATGCCCTTTAAAATCATGCAAAATCACTTAAATTCATTCCTTGATACTGCACTGAACTCCAGATTTGTGCTAAGCTATAGCATTATTTACTTGGGACAAAATAGTAAATTGAGCTTGTAATTTTTGTGCAAATTAGAAAAACTAAAGAAACGTTTTCAAAAGGACTTGTTTTCACAATGGGGATTGCACCCCCTAATTCCCTAGAGTTTCAGCAAAAGGCCGCACCTTCTGACCCCACTAATACCCGCCCCTGAATCCCAGATTTTTGCGCCTTTTTACAGTATTTTAACTTTCTGTTGTAATTCGGTCAACTTTTCCTTCTGGATCCGCCCCTGTAATGAGCTTGTTCAAGATACGATTTGTATCAAGCGACGACATGGAGGAGTGACTCGAACTGAAGGCAGAAAGAGTAATCAAGTGTTGCTGCAAGTTTCCACATGTAGAGGTTTTTCTTATTAGCAAGAGTATTGTTTAAATATCTAATGGTGAAATTAATAATGTTAGTAGGGAGGCTGCTTTAAGCTTTAGACACAAGGAGTTGAGTCTCTTCAGGGATTTCCCAAGAACGAATGATACGATAAAAACGTGAGATGGCAGCTTAGATTGGAGCTTCTCAATGTGATCAGTACGGACAATTTGAAGGACTTCTTTTGTGTTTTGCAAGTGTCATACTCAATGTTAGTTCCACAATTGGTGCTTTTCCATAGCTTTGTTATAGCTAATGTTGGGCACTGATTGCGGTTTTTGTAATGTCGTTTTTTGTGGGTTTCTGGTGCGGCTTTTGCGGTTTTCATAAAACTGCACTTGTAGCGAACTATGTATGCATGAAATTTTGATACATTTATAGGTCTAGACTTTCGGACAAGGGCTATTGGATCAAAGAGAGAGTCAAATAGCATATACGCTTGTTAAGTATCAACAGGATTGCAATCGTTCATTCGGAACAAAGGATTTAGATTATTTGGAAGATGATGTTAGTGTATTCAAATTGATTGGCCCTGATCTGCTCAAGTAGGATACTCCTGATGCCAAAATAACTGTTGTTGCTGAAAGACGCTATCCTTGAACGGAATGAATTTAAACTAAATGAGAGTGACTGTTTAAGAATAAAATGAGTTAGGAATCAAAGAAGGACCAACTTTTCCCAGATGATAGCAATGAAAAATTTCAGAAAACGCTTTACAACTCTGACAAATGTGGAACTAAGGAACAATATTGAAATACAGTGGTGGAGTGTAGTATTAATAGTAGTACTTTTGCACGCCTGCAAGCCGCACATCTTCTAATGTGGATAGGAGCACTGGCCCCCAAATACTACACAACTCTCACTATTGCTCCAAGAAGTTGTTAATGCACACTGCTGGCCAAACCACAGTACTTCACCTCGGCTGGTGAACTGAGTTAAGTAGAGGGCAGCAGCAGCCTCAAAAGGGTTGTTGTTTAGGGGACGCCATCCTCTGAGTGCATGAAGACTGGAGTGGTGGAGAGGCGGAAAAATCATCGCATGATCAAAGGCTCAGAAAGCATGATAGCAAGATGTGTGGCATATTAAGGGCGTTATCATGACGAAAGTGAGATACGGCTAGCCACCTTGGAAAGGATTAGGGCCCATCTATGTACTCTCCTATAGTTAGTCATGAATCAGATTAATAACGGTAATGAAAATATTGAAGAAGATGGAGTCGGGACCCCTGCGATGACACTGGATTTGGGCCACAGGGAAGTAGATGTTGAATCTTTGGTTAATGAGACAACAGCTGAAGACAAGGACTCAGACCCGCATGAGAAGTCATTGCCTGAGTAAGTTGCTCTGAACACTAGGAATATGCTCTTCCACTTATGTATATGGAATGTTAGAACACTATACCAAGCTGGAGAACTGAATAACGCTTTAAAGGAAATGGAAAATATGAAAATGGACGTACTGGGATTCTCAGAATGCAAATGGAAAGACAGTTAAACAAGAATGAAGTATGGTCACAACATGAAATATTCTGGAGGAGAGAAACACAAGAATAGAGTAGGAATCATCATGATAAGGGAAATAGCAGGATCTTCAATAGGGTATTAGCAATCTCTGAAAGAGAGAAAATGATGAAGTTACAAGGGAAACCGTTTAATATTAGTACTATCCCAGTTTATGCTCCAAAACAAGACGATGAAGATGAAGAAATAGAGTTATTCTACTATGAAATCCAAACTACAAAACAAATGTGAAGACGGATGACATACTCTGAGTAAAGGGAGATTTAGCTGCTAAAGTAGGTAATGAAAGAACTAGTAGCATAACTGGTCAATATGGGTTGGGAGCATGGAATGAAAGTAGAGAAAGAACAATAGAATTTTGTCAGCAAAATCAACTAATTATAAGCAACACCTATTTCAAACAAAAACCAAGAAAATTATACAAATGAAAGAGTCCAGATGGAAAAACCAGGAATCAGATAGATTATATATTTATAAACAAAGGCTCAGAAACTGTGTGAAACAAGCAAAAGTTTATCCAGAAACAGAAATCAACTCAGATCATAATCCATTAATAATAAAAATGAAGATTCAACTAAAGAAACTCAGCAAGATAACAAAGAAGCAACACTTGGATACCAATCTACTTAATAAAAGCTCTGAAGCAGTTAGATACAATAGTGAAATAAGAAGCAAGTTTAATGCTCTCCTGATAGAAAAACTTAAATGGAAAGCAATTTGACAATTAAGAACATATAGAAAACATCTGGCGTACAGTGAAAGAGAGTATCATTACAACATCAAAAGAGATTCTTCCAATTAAGAACAAACAGAATGAACAAGCATGGATGATTGATGACATTTTAATCAAGATGGACGAACGGAAAGCTTATAAAAATTTTGATAGATACGAACATAATCTGGGAAATGAAAAAGCAATCAATGATTGCAGAAATGCAAAAGAAAATTGTTTGAATACGCAATGTGAAGAAATAGAAGAACTGGAGAAACAGCAATTAGATAGAGCTACATAATAAAGTCAGAGAACTATGGCAAAATATAGTTACAACAATGGATGAATTTTTGAAATGCTAAAAGCTTTAGATGAACACAATGCTAAAACAAAAACAAAACTTTGCAATATAATATAAAACATAGAGTACATTCCAACTGAACTGGGAAAATCCATATTCGTAACAATTCCCAAAAAACCAAAAGGGCAATTTTATGAGGACAACATTTAAGATATAAGAACTTTCAAGACATTTAACCATACCAGTCTATCAACACCAGGGGTGGGGCACTTACCTTCCACTTTTTCATAGATAAAATGCTAATTTACACCTTCTTACATTCTTTCGCTGAATAGGTTACCATGAGAGGCCACTTTTACTTTGTTCATATTCCAAATGCTTTGGAAGTGATGCTGTAGCCATTGCAGATAAGCAGAGAATATGAAACTCAAGGGTGCCACATTACATTCATGGGTCAGATCACAGCATCTATTACCTTCGAGCTTCATAAGGTCGCAAACCGTAGAAAGCTAGAGTTATTAGCTAAAGACCTTTAAAATAAAATCTTAAATTTTTAAAGAAGGAAATGATTAAGATGTTTTAAAGTCTGCACTCTTAGCCACTAGTAATTTCAACAGAGTGGCTGATGAATTATTAGTGTACTTTTGGACTTGAAAATGCACCTACAATCATTTCAAGAAAACTTTTGTATTAAAAACAAGTAGAAGCACGAATTCTACCATTCTTTGCTATTTAATTTGCGCTAGATACCAAGTTTGCTGGTAAATTCGAGGAATGTTTTGGGTAAATTTATCGTTGAAAGTTGGATTCTGCGCTAGTGTGCTGGAGAGTTAGAGGTGGCTTCAGAGAAACTGTTGGTTTCAGTATTTACGTCATCAATCTGAAACTGAATAAATACAAGTATTTAGCAAATTAAGGCCTAACTTGAGAGAGAAGCATACAAATAGTCGGCGAAGGAAACCAATAAACGATAGAAACCAATAATGGATAGAAACCAATAAGCGATAGAAAATAATAAGTATAAAACTTATAATGTAACTGTAACTCATAATGTCCAACAGTGCTCTTTAAAATCTTGGAAATAACTTGAAGAAGAGTAAATCATAACGAATGTCTTCATAAGCTTCCGTCCACATGACTCTTTTGCGCATGCTCGTCCATGAAACAGTTAGGCCGAGCAAATGATGAAGAGTTTTGATATATTTTTGTTGCTCATTGCACTTCTAGCCATAGCAATTTATGTACAAGATGGTGATTGATAGTGATTATAAATTATATGAGTTAGGTAAGACTAAGGCTAAAAGTTTGTTGTGTTAGGATTGATAAGTTTGATAAGTTTTCATGATTGATAAGTTTGTGCCTCGCTGATTTCCGGGAATAAGGTATGAAAAGTTAGCCAGATGAAGATGCCAATCCTTGTTGAAGAAGAGTAGAGCATTCAAATGGCTGGGCAAGGAGGATACAAACTGTAGCCATGTGGATATAAACTGTAACATACACTTTAACATTTCCAACTGTCAGCCCTTTTAACGTTGCTACGTAGGTAAATCGTATTGAGTTTTCTTGTGAACAACAATACCTCATATCGAGAATTTCTTCTACTGGTCTATTTCCTTACAGCCGTACTCTAGAAATAAATCATTGCATACTAATGCATGCATATGAGTCTATTCGTCATTTTCATGCATGAGAAAGAAAGACCAATGTGATCCCTGACGACTTTTTTGCAACAAGGCCTCTCATAAAAGCAACATGACGTTCAAGCGACTTTCTTGCTCTTTGGCAAAGTCAGCTATTCCTGCCGTCCGTACTTCAAAACTCTTAGTAACTAGGCACATATTACATTAATTTCTAGAAGTTATCAAATTTTTTCTGCTCAATCAGATACAAAATTTCTAATGTGTTTTAGTTATGGAGGAGAAGCAAACCTTGTGTCAATGGTCGGTTCTTTCTTGGTATGCTTCAACAAGAAGCAGCTAAAGTCATTCATAAAGTTCTGATGACTCACCTTAGAGTACTTGGTTTTCGTTTATGTTGATTGTTAGTTGCTTCATTGAATACCATTTCTATGTTCTCTTGAATAGGAGCATACCACCACAATGAATCTCGTAAATATTGCAACAAATCACACGAAAAATCATACAAATGAATCGCAAGGCAACAAGAGGAAATCATAAAAGTGAGAACAAGATATAAAAAATCCTCGAAAATCACAAAAGCAACAAATATTAAAAGCAGCTTGTGCTGCAATGATAACACAGAAATTTCAAAAATTAGCTGGAGAATATGAGTAAGGCCACTTTAAACAGTCGCGGTACAGTATGAAGTATTACAAGGCACCAATGCTAAATTTGCCAAATGTCTTAAAACTAACCGAGTAATTTGCAGAGTATCTAGTGTTCTGTTCAACTATTGCATCAGTTCAATCAAATGAATATACAGATTCGATGATCCCTTTGAGCACTTTAAATCAATTAACAACTGTCGCTGCTTTTCTAACAGTGAGATAGCTTTCATTTTATGAAGCAATAGCACTTAAGCGCCACATAATTGGGATACACGGCCAGTCTGCTCCAGTTGCAGGAGTATACTAAAACATGCAAGAAATTTTGAGCCCAGAGGAATAGCGAAGAGAGAATTGGCAGCTAGACTCCAGTTTTTGGAAGCTTAGCAGTACCCTACTTTGTTCCCATTCATTCGTGTAAGCTCATACTAAAGCTTACTTGACAATGATTTCAACAATCCAGACAGCCATTCTTAAGTAACGTACGTGACATCCAAAGTAAAAAGTTTGAGATAAAAATATTATAATGCTTATAAAAAGGCCAGAAAAGAACTCAAAAGTGTGCTTGTCATGAAATTGAATGCACAGAGCGTAGAAATTTACAAAATAACCTTTGCATTCAGCACAATCTACTTCTAGCAGAAGGCTGACGTACGCACGCGATATAGTACAAAATACATCATACGGGTAATGTGTTGTTTCTTGATTTCTCTTAATTTGCAAGATTTAATCATTAATGGTTTAGAGTTTAGCCATATGAAGACATGCTAGAACAGCAGCCTATTCATTTATTCAACGCGTGGTAGCTGCTTCTCACAACAATGCGGAAAATGCATAAAATGATACACAATGTTCCCATTTTCTTAATTTCTTTCGCCGTTTCCTCATTTTCTTGATAATTTCAGTTGGTTTAGCAAACTCGATGTATTTGAACACATTTTCATGCTATAAAACCTAATAACAGAGTTCATATTCTACAGGATTTCTGACCTTGTAAACAACCTATCCTAAATTTCTCTATTGTTTTTCTTTTGTTCTGTTTGCAACTTTCCAGCCCGTGTCAATTGTCAATGCCTTTACTTCCATTTCGTTTGGAGTACATATTTATTTCAGCTCAAGGTTGATTCCTTCGTCTTTCTATAAAAATCTGGTATAAAATTTGGCGGGATTGGTTTTGAAAAAAACAGGACTTTTGAGGTTGAAATTCTGTAGTTTTTTGACAAATGACATTGCCGCGTCAACTTGTCTATATGTTTCTCGCTTGCATTTTGCAGCAGTTTTCGTTTATTTCATGCTGCTTAGGATCCCTATCATGATCAAATGCAGTTGGATTTTAATCTGTAGTATGTAACTCCTCGTATGAAAAATACGAAATAAGCTGATTTTATTGCAGTCACTGTGAATGCGCTATTGTGAAAAGGCCACCTTTACGCATGTGTAAGCACATGCCCTAAAACAAAGATCCGATAACACAAATGTCCTATTTCCATTAGGAATGTCTTCATATGCTATGATAATAGATAGATTATCAAAGCAACTTGAATAATTTAGCTAATTTCTTCATTTTATAGAAAAGCATGGCAAAATACCTCTTGACGTACGTGACAAAATGCATAGCGGATGCAATTTTATAAAAACAATCTCAATCAAACAAAAAATGTTTAATTTCAGAAAAACATTTTTTGCAACTCTAGTGTAAACTTCCAAAACATTGTATTATCGTCTATACGCAGCTGATTTTACCTATTTTATTTCCTTAGCTGGAGAGTCATTTTTCACAGTCCTTGTTGGAATTTCGTAAGAATAAGCTTTTGAGAAAAAGTGAAACCATATGATCCATTAAAAATAAACTATATGCATCAATTAAGGTAACTTTCCTTATGTGTTGAAATTCAAATCATTCTTCATATAAAACATTTTATAGAAATACATGATTGCCTACAAGAAGGGAGCATGCATGCTTGCATAAAGCACCTACTTTGCTAGCTACATGATAAGAGCTTTCATCCTTTTGCGGATGCTGTAGCATTTCATTAAATCGGATAATCAGTATATTAAAGTTTTCACATCTGTCTATTTCTCGCTTTCCCTATCTAACACGGTTCTAATAGATGATGCGATGATGTGATTGCTTTCTGAAGATTAAACATCTGAAAGAACCTTGTCTCCATCTTGTTACTAACTCAAATGAAGTTCGAAGTAGTCGGGTACAATTATACAAGGTCATTTTACATCCTCATGATGTGCTTCCGCAATGGAAGAAAACTTCTACAAATCCCACATTTAAAGTGAGAACAAAAATTTACATGCATTCAGGAATGGTTTCAAACAGTCATCAGATCTTGAAATTCGTCTTTTAATATCAAAACTATATTAATGGTAAACAGATGTGGTGTATTTTCAACTCAAATTTCTCAACTAACTCAAAGACATTTGTACTGCGTAAATTGAACGCGTTTCTTGGTTGTGTTGCAGAATTATTTATTCGACAATGTCACCTTTAGGACGACAGAAAATTACCAGAAATCTGTATTTCTTCAGCTTTGAAATTACAGTACATTGGTAGGAAGGAATAGACCTTTTAAGTTGGAAATTGTTGTGCACTTTCTCCTAACATGATATCTTTATTTACGTTCTTGTTTGGTAATAATGCACTGGTATATGGATGTTCATTTTGAATGTGAATTTGTTTAATCTAGAGCAAGGTACCACAGCTCGATGGATAGTGATAAAAGCAATGACAACACGCTCTCTCTTTCTCTCAACGTAAAAAGCCTGTTACTGCCTCCTTTAAGTCTGTAGCATTTTTCTTTTTCTTTCATGATTGCCGCGAGCAACCATGCGAGTCCAGAATATTCTCAGTGTGCTGGCGCAGTGAAATGAAGTGAGGCACCAAATCTAGATAATCTGGGAAATGTAGCTTTAGTAGCAACTTAATCCTGATCTTTTGCACACCCACACCGTCTTAGATAACATGTATGATCACGATTAATAAAATCTCTGTTTGTTTTGTATTTGTTATCGAGTTTGCATATACTTCAAACTGTTTGTTTCTATACTTTATACTTAATAAGAGAAAAAAAAATTATTCCCTTGCTTTTATCTCAAGTTTCATATGAATAATCAATTTTTAATGAAGATCATGAATCATTTGATATGTACAATCGGTATTCAACGGCAGAGTAAACCAATCAAAGCAACGTATGAATAATTATTGGCAAGCCGTTATAGTTTTACTTTTTCATTGCCTTTTAACAACATCATTTCACTAATACAATGCACCTTGACAACAGCCCTTCAAAGAAGGCATGTTGCTTGCTTGGTTTCCTTCTCTAGCCTCTTTATCATTGCATGCATTGATTTCATTAGCATATTTCTTAAACAATTGCTTTATGGTCTCTATATACGTCTGCAAAACAACGGTGTGGACCTCGTACACACACGTAGAAATCTAGCGATTCACAGATATACGTCCACGACAGAACGGTGTGGACCTCATACACGCACGTAGAAATCTAGCGATTCAAAGCTACAGACGAAAATCAGAGATGCCTCAGAAAGAAATGAAAGTGTTTTTGACAGTACTTTTGACAGTCATCTGCACACATGCAAGTATGCAGTTACTCTTTTCTCCATTCTTGTAATGACCTTTAGTATCAATTTAGATAGCGTGTATTAATCTTCGCTCTCTACAAGTTCAATAACAAGCTGGTTCTATGTTCCATGAGCAGCTTTAATATTTCACTGCGATATGAAGTTGGAGTAGATTTCTCTCCAAGAAGAAGGGATGTTTTACAATCGGGTTAATCTACCTTGATAACGTGCAGAATTTGCCTGCATGCTTCTATAGCAATTGGCAATTGGAGTAGTACCCCTTTAGCAGTAAAACTTTGTTTTTCAGATTTATCTCTAGAATCTTATGAAAAATGCACTACGATTTGATGCCTCTTCCTCCCCCCCGTTTGCACTAATACGATGAATCCAAGTCCATTCAAAACCTCATCAATCTTACGTTGACGACATTTGAAAACGGCTTTCAACGGTGACATCCACGAAAAATGCGTATTCAACGAGCTCTTTGCTCCAAGATAGACACGTTGTCAAATGGCTGAGGATTCCGTTGTCTTAGTGTGGATGGAAAGCAAAACCTCTGGAAAATGCATAGGATTCTATACAAAAATATATTAAGTTAGATGAAGCTAGAGTTAAAACATCTGAAAATGCTGTATTATGAGCAGCAAAAATTGCAGAGTTTTAAAGCGATGACTTGGTAGCTGCATGACATATATGAAAGAAGGCGTGTCTTTTATGACAAAACTCCTCAGTCTTAAATCAATGATGCTTCAAATGAAGCAAAAGCTTGCCAAACATGATCAAAATGCAACTCAAGCTAAGGGTACGTCTGATGAAAGCTAAGGCTACGTGTCTTGCAAGCTAAGGATGCGTTTGACGCAAGCAAAGGCTACATTTGCACTGTACCGGTAAAGGTTGGATCCGAAACAAAAGTAGTTTGGATAGGCCTCCCGTCGTCACTAGTTTTGCGGATCCAGTACAATTCTGGTCCTGCTGACAGGAACAGTGTTGATCCTGCCACGAAACCAGACTAGTCTTGATCCTATACGGATTCCAAACACACCGGCACTGTGTAAACGCTTGAAACCGCAACAAAACCGTTAATGACTTGCATTGAATGCAATTTGCTCTGGCAAACCCGTTTAATCTAGACCTTGTGCTGGTTGTGAAATTGATTGTTTTATTGAATTCATGTTTCGCTTTTATTGATTCCCAAGCCAAACATTTTTTGATGCTTTTTCCAGTTCTTCAGTTGAAGAAGTAGTTGCAACAGCAGAACACTATCCCAGTGCAGCGTCCTTCACTGTCCAAGTGAATGACGCTGCATCTTGTTCTTAGGTGTTTTCTATTTGGCGCATGCAAAGTAGATATACATTTTAAGGACAGTCCTATAAGCCAATCTGCAGCAATTCTGATCTATTTAGGCGGCTTTTCAGAGCAAATTTAATTCTCTGCACACAATATGATACACTCTGTGCGCATGATCATAGCAAGAAAACAAAGTGAACTCGGTATAGTGAAAACGGAAAGGACATAAGAAACAGTGTTAATCCTGCTCATTGTAAGCGCAATTGATCCGTAATAAAATGTAGAGGATGAGAACTGTACCAGTATAGTGTATGCGTAGCCTAAAATCTAATTTTATAGTGAGCCCTCTACTGCCAATGGAAACGGCTCGGTTTGAAGTAAATAGTTTATCGGCAATGCACTGGTGGAAAATTGCCTGTTGCATTCGCCCACTTTTGCAATTGAATCGCTTTTGCCAATGGTTTCATGCTGTAGAGTTTCATTTTTTCGTCAGAAGAATGCTAAGATTAAACAAATAAATGACTTCACTCAATCAACATTTATATCATAGCTTTTGACACATACCAGCATCAGAGTCTTCCAACTTTTAGGAAATTGCACCTTTGTATTTGTCTGCAAAGGCGATCTCTCTTAGTAATTTTAGTAGGACAATGGGAAATATTCACTTGAATGGTACTGTCTTTCATGACTTATTAGAGTTTTGTTATATTCTAAAACAGTTTCTCTATATGAAATGTCACTTGAATCAAAGATTTCTGCAATCCTTGAACGAGACTGAATAATGACTAGAGCCAATAGGTTAATTTAGAGAACTCCTTGTATATTTTCCAGTCTAGAAACTTTGTTGTGCGATTGAGGATACTCAATGGGCATTTTTCTCAGAAATTGAAATACAGTTATGAGGTTTGTATAGAATATTTGCAAATTAAACGCCCACTTTATAAAGCTCCCATGCTCGAACGCTGCAGAAAATTGTTACACGGAAAACAACTAGCGCGAATTGGTAGAATTTTTGTCAGATATTACAAATCAAAGGTCTCAAAAAATCTCAACTTTTGCTTAGATATGGCGATGCAGTTTGCATTTCAGTGTAATTTTTGAAAGTAAGAGCCACTGTCCGAATATGTAATCGGGCTATAACTTTCAAGGTTCTTCTCTAATGGAAAAAGGTCTAATATGGCAATGATCTTTATAAGCCAGATTTCCTAGAAGGCCTTTTCTCAAAATGAACTGATTTCTTATAAAACTATAGTCTTCCATCACCCACGGCGTCTTTTACCAGTATGTGCAGTCCGTGAAGACCAGGTTAAATAATGGTCTCGTGTAAGCTGACAGAAACCAGACCAAAAGTCCTTGATTTGGTACAAATTCTCTGCGCTGTAATAAGTTAAACTGTACATTATGCTTCATAGGCTAAAAACTATTCTAGTCCATTAAGATACTTGACTTGTGAAGTGCATTTGACTTCGATCAAACCTCCATCTTCGATGCTCTTCACGTGAGCTAAAATTCACAATTTTATGCTGTCTTATAAGATATTACCAGTGTGATGGCCCAGTGGTTAGAGCGTCTACCTCATAATCGGAAGGTCGTGGGTTCGAGCCCCGGCCGAGTCATACCAAAGACTTTAAAAATGGTACTCGCTGCCTTCTCGTCTGGTGCTCGACACATAAGAAAGGATTGGGGAAGTTAAACACGCGGAGATACCAGTGGACCAGCCCCCCGCTGTAACCTTCACTGCATTCGTAGATGCGTGGCCTAGGGCTACTGAAACGGAGATAGGCTCATCCCTATGCGCCATTGGCGTGGAAGGACTTTGACTTTGACTTTGACTTTGACTTTGACTTTGATAAGATATTGGTAAGAACACATCCAAATTTTGGATAAATCTTCTTTCACATCAATCAGATTTTAAGCTGTAGCTAAACATTCAACCGCTATTCTCCTGTCTACTAATGATTGGCTGATAGCGATGCTGGTGAGCAAAATTGTAGGTACGAGAAGTTCTAGATATCCTAACTTTTAACAACAGGTGACCAGGGATAGGCACCATCTCTGGCAAGTGCTTCTAAGGTACCAGACATGTAGAGTGCCTCTTTATTCTTAGCAACACAATTTTTGATGATTCTACGTAGGCACAGTATAACATTGTGATGCTTTTCGTGTGATGTAAATTATTTTCAAAATGCATCTGGTTATCACTCGGTGATATCTTTGATATAGATAAGACGCAGGGTTGATATGACTGTATAATTAAAAATTGAAAAAGCGGAAGGTCAAAGGAAAAATACAAGGCATTGATAGATAATAGGTAAGGAGAAATTCTTGTTACTTAAAATGTACAATTCAAACTATAATGAGAAATGATAAATAACTGAAGAGCTCTAATCTGAATAATGGAATAAAAGTCAATAACGGCAAGAGCATTCATTATAATTCTCAAAAAACGAAAACACTAGAAATTTGTTTTTGTAAATAAGGTCTTTTATGGCGCCAAGAGCTTCTACTATCCATTGCCAGGTTTCATAGGACAAGAAAGTCATGATAGTAGTGTTTTGCGAGTTTTTTGTAGTCTTGCTTCTATAAAGTGAATGCTTTAACTTGTATTCTTACTGGGAGAGTCTGAATATTTTAGGTGACAGCTATAAGGTAATAGCTAAGAGTATGGTTCCGTGAGAAATTATGTTCCTTTCATGCAGAAGGCAACAATTGCACAGAGAGATCGTTGTTGTAATTACTATACAACTGACTCTTAATAGATAGCTGGATACTGCTCACAATAACCTGCTCACTTCTTACTCTTAAGTATTGGATGCGTCCTTCAATATTTAACTAAATATTCCCATTTCGGAAAATACAAATTATTTTATTGGTTCATTATCAGCAGAAAATGAGTTTTTTTCATTACTGAATAATAAATTTACTTTCTGAAAGTCAGCTATTTGCTAATTGGGATAATAGTGAGCTCCAGGGACTGTTGAAGAGCGCTACAGATCTATGTATTTATTATAGCTTTTTCTTTGAAGTTCTCCTAAACTGAATTTGCTAACCCCGTGCATTATGTCACATAAGCAGTGTTCCGCATATAAGAAACAAACTTTTCAATTTCAGTTCTGATGCGTTTCTTTTAAATAGAGATATAAGTTTCAAATCAGGTAAGAGTTTTTATTAGTAAAGCTATGTTATACCATTGATCAGCTTAGTAGTTCAGTGTAAACTGATGACTATAGTGCAAAGGAAAAGTGGTTTACATAGTATTACTGAATTTTTATGCTTTTCAAAGGTTTAACATATACAAAAGGTTTTCAATAAGATACGAGCATTCTTCAGACCTTCCAAAGTTTCTTGTAAGAGCGGGAATTGTTTTGCGATGGTAATGCCTATTTGCAATGCAAAGAGTTGCAAGCAAGGCGTACACTTTTTGAAGATGCAGTAGCAGCCCACCTTGTAATGCAGCTTACCATTTAAAATCTACATCTTTCTCTTAACTCTAATGCTATGCATAACTGCTAGTGCTTTCATCACTCCTTTCCTTCTAAAAATCAAATACGCTTCAACAAATAAGCAAACTTTTCAAAGCAATCTCAGAGCATTCAGCTCTAGCTATTCCTTAAAACTACCAAACAGCACAAGGGATAACATACTATCTAGCTACAGGAGGGATACTACTTTTCAGGTGGAAAACAAGTTTTCCATGAGTGCATTCTTGGCAAACAACTTTATAAAAATGCTTCTGCATTGCAAGCAAGCAATATTTTTGTCACATTTAGATAATAGAAAATATAACTATATGGACAAGCAGCTTTTCTCTTAAATATTTTCAGGGCGCATTTCTTAATATTTTTAGTAACTAGAAGTAATCGCCAGTGTCAGAAACACCAATTCCCTTGTGATTGTAGCTATTAGAAAGATGATATGGTCTCGATACCATCCAGTTAAAACTAGTGCTAGTTTTACTTACCAAGCCATTAGGCCTTAAAGTTCATAGACTTTAAGGCTTTCCACCAGCCTCTTCCTTGCTCCCCCTCAAGTTCTTTGGCCAATGCTGTTATGCTTTGCATCAGTTATATATTCTGGAGGCCACTTGAAAAAACTAATACTGAAGGACAACCCTTCTAAAATAGCTCAAATGAAAATAAGTAAAAGTAAACTTTAACCTGCCTAACAATGATTTTTTTGTATTGACTATTCATTTTCCGTATACAAGCACTTTTGCTGGAAGTCTTTGCGTTCTATTTTCAACTTAGTGCATACATAAGCTATTGCACCTCCCAAGCTCAATTACACCCTCTCAACGCTCCATCGCATGTAAAATTCTTTAAATCGACAGAACAAAATTATCGTTCACAAGAAAACGAGATTACGTGATCTGCTTGCAATATAGGATTCGATACAGCCGAAGAGTAGAGCTTCATTCAGTTAAGTCAGAGTCTGTGTGTTTTCATTGAAAAAAGCAGCTTGAAACTCAGGTTGTAGTATATGCCTTTGAAAAAATAGCTGTTGTGTTCTAGCATGCCACCTTTCCTTCAAAATTTTAAGAAATTTCATTTTGTTTTTAAAGAAAAGAGGCGTGATGGATATTGTGATTGTCAAGAACAAAATCTCAAAGAGCTGACAAGTTGTGCAGTTCGTCTCCTTGAAATGCAGAGAGCATTATATTAGTATAATAGAGTGGCTCACTATCACGAGCGAATGGCTCACTTTCAAGCATGCGTGGATGACTTAATCAGCTTTCTACAACTGTTCCGCATTTTGGGTCATTCTTGCCGCTTTGTACATTGTGGATCTTCATAAATCTTTCATGATATCAAAGAGCCTTGCCTTTGATCTGCCCCTGCCTTTCTTCAAACAGCTTTGCCCATTAGAATTGTAGCTAGTATCTAAGAACTTGCAGTTTCTAGTAGACAAATGACAATTCAACTACGATAGCGTTTTTAGGACATCTCAAATAAATCATTTCACATCCTTGCTAATGTAATTTGCCCATAAACTTAGCATTTGAAGGCTTTATATGCTCAATTCACCATTGAATGCAGCTTCTTGTTGATGACTCTCGATCTGCAAAGTCACCAAGCGTACAACCTCTTATCGCACTGTACCAATGATCTTGTAACTTTGAATCTGTAGCTTTCTGAAAAGTATTCAACACCGAGCTCTATACAATTTCCCATCATTTATGAATTACATAGCCTCAGAAATTTAATTTTTAGACACTGCGTCTTTATCCAGTAATAAATGGATTTTATATCGCTTTCTATTAGATTAGGAAGCACTTTACTTTGTTGAACTAGCTACTCGGATGATCGAACATAGGGTGTCCCTGCAGAGAACTTGGTTCATACCGTATTTGTGAATCTCAAGGTCTGTCATTCGCACGTTAGTTTATGCATTCATAATTAAAGGTAGGAAAAGTCACGTGGTTATCAAGGATACCTTAAAAAGCACAGTGGAATTCAGGATAACAATAAGAGGACTAGCACAATCAGGGGAAATATAAAGCTTCCCGTATTGTTCTTGAGGCTATACCGGGATTTTTGAGTAGAGGCTATTATTCTCCAACCATTTATAACAACTTCGCTGTGTTCATTTAAACAGGTGGACATCAGTGTGAAAGAAAATGGAAAAAAGTTGGCTGTTTCCATGACAATGTGACAACACGCCCATTGATGCATGAATTGATAAATCGCTTGGATTCTAACAGCAGCAATTTCGATGGTAAAATGATTGACTGGGATCACTATCCAATAGCCCTCCATGAGTATGTGCAATAATTGTTTATATTCATTAGCTACATATTTTTCTTTAGTTAAAACATGCAATTATTTCTTTCTTTAATTACTTACTGACTATATATTCTTGTTCATATTTTTCTGATTCTCTTGCATCGTAGAGATAAATATAAATTTAAATAACGAAATAGCATTTTGTCCATAGCTATTTTTCCTATAGTAGGCTTCTGTGCAATATTGAATTTTGCTACCTTTAAGAGATTAATATTTAATGCTAAAATTTTCATGCCAATAGACTCTACTGCAAATGTGCAGAGCTCGCCGAGCAAAGAGGATACACACACTTTGGCTTGCAATTCTATGCGGAATGCTGGTCTGGACCTAATGCCATAGAGAGATATGGCATGCAGGGAACGTCAGATAATTGCATTGGAGCTGATTACAAGCCTTGCGTAGATTCAGAAGAGACTGAATGTACTGGAAAAAGCGGTGCAAACTATGTATATCAAATTACCAGGGAGAATAGTAGGTGGCCTCATTTGAGAGTAACATGCTGTGTCTGAGAAAGAGTCATTGAAGTGCCTTTCCATCGATGTTTTCATAAGTAACAACATTATTCCAAAGCGTTTGAAACTCACAAAGTTATCATTACATAAGGCCTGAGTTTTGCACTCATTTGTATTGCTTTCAAGCCAACCCCACCTCAGCATAAAAGATGTCTATGCATATCAGTATTTAAGTATGGTAAAGTTTGTAATTTAACCAGATTCAATGCTTTTAGTATCAGGGGGAGCATTTTTGAGGATGCTGAACGTACTAGACCATATGAAAGTGCAAGCTGGCCTTTCTTTTAAGCACAATAGAAGATAAAATAATGGCTGATAAAGAACTTTTCACATGCAGAAGTAGTCTTCGTAATATTGGTAAAAGATTAATGTCATCGCATACAAAACTATTGCTTCTGAAATTTGAAAACATTTAACTTATGCATAAGCAACTTGTTCATTGAGTGTTTGATTTACATTATTCAATCACAACCATGCATGCATATTTGCATGGTTATTGGTCACAACTCCTATAGGCAGGCTAAAAATTGAGATTTAAAGGCAACAATTAGAAAAATTCAGTCAAATAATTGATTGTTGAAGAAGAATAATAAACGCAAACTTTAGAGACAGTGTCAAATATGAATATTGTAAATCATATTCACGATCGTGATGATGATCAATTCATGCAAAATTCAAGATAGAATTATCGAATGTTATATCAGCAATTTTTCAATATCATAGATGCTAGATTACGTTTGCTTTAATCTCTTAAATATATCAGTTTTTTGCACTTACTTGAGTCACTAGTTGTTAATGTAATTTCACTCTTCTTGCAGTTTGCAAGAAGGCAATTGACTTTGGGATCGTCATGGATGCTTCAAGAAGTATCAAGACTAAAAATTATGACAAAGTCAAGTCTTTTGTTAAAGATCTAACAGACAGCTTTACAATTGGATCATCTGATACCCGTTTCTGTATCATTCATTATTCTGAATCTGCCAGATTTGATTTGACACCAAGAGACACAATGTAAGCTGACATGTTCGTTTTTAGCTTTTCGATATCTATTTCAATCTAATAATCATGCTAAAATGCAGAATAAGGGTGTTTGTAAGTACCATAACATTAATTGGACTTGCTGCTATTGCTTGTTGAAATCCTCTACGTTGTAAATAATACTGAATAAGGTAAGCTAAACATATTGAAGTAGTATTAACTAAGAGACTCCACATCAATACTCTGATGTTATGACTTAGCAGCTGTACCTGATACATAAATGCACTACTTGTATTCTGGAGTTTTTTCTCAGTAAAGAAAAGCCCTAGTCCGTTTCACATTTGAACTTCTAATATTCGCTACTGAATAGGCAGGTGTACTGTTGCAAAGTAGCTGCTGATGACTAATGCATAGCGTACAATGTATCATGCCTCCCTATAACATTAAATGCATTTCATAAGGAAGGAAAATTTAGAATTATTTTCTGATACTCTGAGGGTAAGATATGACGCTTGGCAGGTATGAAAACGTGCACGATTCACTTCTTTCTAGCTTGCTTTGAAAGAAAAGTTATGGTATCAGTGGTGGACCCTGTTAGACTGGGGGAACCTGCAGTCCCTCTTCATGCTCATCAAACTGCTGCCTTTGATTAAAAACGGTTACAATCTACATTCAGCAATGAGCAACCTTATCAAAACATGAGCTTTTCCTTTCTCATTATAGTCAATTGATCCTAAATACTTGCTATTGCAGCTGGCACTATTTGTAATTAGCTTGATTTAATCATAGGTTTCACGAAAGAATTGCGCTCAAGACAAGGATTGATCCCATCATGTATTCATACGGTAAGAGATCCTGCTAAATTTCTATTTACTAGCTCTATTCAGAAGAGAAGCATGTGGTTTTAACTTGCTGTGGAAATACAATCGATAAAATTTCCACTCATAAACAGAGAGGCATTCAGAATCGGTGGAAGCACTGCTAAAGTGCATTGGAGAAGCTTTTTACCATACTGAAAGGTACATCCATTTAGTTGTCTTTGAAAGATAGGTTCCTTTGCAAAGTCTCTCTGAATTCCCCATTCTCTTCTCTCCATTTAACAGGAAATCTCTCAAAGTATAATACCGCAGTGTATCAAATAAAGCACTCCTCCCTTATCTTAAATCTACATTGCAAGAGGCATTGTCTTGGGTTAGAAGCACTTGTTTCAGAAGGCACTAACTGCTTCTCGTTACTTTCAAATAGGAGGAACACGCACAGATATAGCTCTAAGACTGGTAGAGACAGAATTCTTCTGCAGAGGATGCAACCCACCAGGAAAGCCCAAAGTTTTGATTGTTATTACAACTGGATACACTAGTCATGGCTCCGAAGACTTGGGAAAAGTAACTCAAGGAATGAAAGTAATTTCATATATATTATAGTTGTTTCATTAATGCTATGAATAAATCATAAATATACACCTGATAATTTGCAATAGTTATGATGGAACGGGTATCTGCTACTTCTAAAATTAATTTAATTGGCACTCCCGTGACACCACGATGGCTCACCGGAAACCTGTAACTAGTAGGAGTGAGCAGTGTTGCTTCTTGTAGATGTTATTTCCAGGAGCCTTCAAAAATATTTCAATGACTTGAGATGTCTGAGAAGCGCTTCTTAGTTGCGATGCAAGGTACAATCTATTCATACTGAGTTCACGCTTCAACCAATGAGCAAACATTGGGTACTGTAGAGTGCAGAGATGGAAAATTGTCGTCTTAGGTTGATGTAGAAGAAATTTGCTCAAATAGAGTCAAGAAGATTGTTGGAATATCCAAACAATCATTATACTTTCAATGTAAAGGGCAATAGTGTCATTATTATTGCAGATATTTGTTTGTATACGATGAGCTATTGGCAAATTACTGCGCAAGGGCATCAAAGATTATTAAAAAGATGCTTGCAAGAGGAAATGGGAAAAAATTGTCTTCATTAAAAATTCAAGAAAATGCTTTTGCTTCAAATATTTCCATTATAATTCAAGATAATTACACAACGTCTTGGAAATCAGGATCATTTTAAAAGATGTTAACCATGGACGACAGAGGAAAACTCTTTCTATCTATTGTGACTGCTAATACTCTCTCCCTAAATTATATTAATGTCATCTATCAATAACATTTATTGTTATTGTTTCAAATATTTCATAGTTTTGTGGTTGTGTCTACTGAAGTTTTTATGTTGCTTTAGGGAAGCTATACCTATTGGACTGCTTCAGGTCTCATGATAAGAGACAGAATTTATTTAATAATGCAACGTTTCTTTTTTTAGTAAATGCGTTATTTATATAAACATTTTAAAAAATTACTTGCAAAAGTGCACCTACCTAATTGTACTCCCTGATTAAAACAGTAGCAATAAGAGCAAAATGCAAATAGACTGTAGCATTGGGTCAAACATATATTGTATGGCAAAGCTACTTTAGGAGCATGCTAAAAGTCATTGTCCTGCCAAGCTTGAGTCTCTTAACAATACACCTTAGATTCTTGCTTTCAGAAAATAAAATGACATGATTTTGTTTGTCATTACATGAGGCTCCTGATTCGTGAAAAAGGAAATTTTCATAGTCCAAACGATACATGCACTGCTTTATTTATTTATGTGCACTGTATAAGCCTATAATGACAAATAAGCAAATGAGTGATGCAAAGTGTTATTATTAATATTGGGCCTGAGCCAGAACTCCTCTCTTACTGACACAACATTGTATAAACTATAGCTCTTTTTTATTATTATAATGTTTCTTATTGTTTTTTTTGTAAGCCAGCCAAGTATAGATTGTCTTTTTAGTGAGGTTTGCACTTGTAGCATTTGACGAGATATTATATTATATATGAAGTTTAAAAAAAAGTCACTATTATGTCTATAAGCACATTTGGAGTCTTCTCTCTTCACTCAAATGACTTTCTTAACATGCTCGAAGAAACTGTTTTGACGACAAACACGTGAAATACATTATAAGGACGCTAGCAATAATAGCAATTCAAACAGCATAATATATGTTCTGCAAAAGAGGAAATGATTTGGAACATCCAGGACAGTTATTTACTTAATCATATTATATATCTTGTGACCTTTACTATTGCCTTTATTGTTTTTACACTTCTAGATAAGAATTTTATTTTCATCTATAATCGGTAGTAATAGCCAATTGCAAACTACTTAGACACAGCGAGGTTTATGATTGTATTAAATGAAGTTGAATTTTAAATGATGTTTCCCTCATTATTATTGCAAAGAAGCAATATACTCCACTCGTGTGAACAGCCCCAGAGAATATTACCAGGAGGTTAAATTCATAAACATGTCTTTGAGCTACATAGGCATATATCATCAATATTGCACAAAGTTCATGGACATGCACAATGAATTGAAGCTCGATGCCCATCACCAAAAATACATCATTTCTAAAATCACAAACATCACCATCCGCACAACCTACTACATCTTCTGCTGCCGCAATAAGCCATGGACCTCACCCGAAATACTCTCCTTCTAACCTTTCATCTGATTCCCTTGTCCACAATGCGTATGACAATTAATGACATTTTATACCAGGCTGGCCATTTGTATACTACCTTATTAGAGAGAGGTTACATTTGTAGTATGCAATATATTATTCAATACAATGAAGTTTGAAAAGAACCATTATTATCAACTAAAAGTTGTAGAAAGATTGAGATACTATTGTTCTTAATGTTTCCGAATGACTTATTTGATTCCTCTCCTCTTAGGACAATAAAGTGAAAATCATTTCCATCGGAATTGGGTCTGACATTGATAAACCTGAATTGCAGCTAATTGCATCTGAACCCAAGGGCAAACACGTATTCCAACTTGCTAATTTTGATGAATTGAAAACAAAACTTGACAGCATCCTTGTACAAGCTTGTGCTGCTACTAAATAAAGACTAAAAGCAAGGTAGGTTGTCAGTATCCATCAGTTACTGTGTAAGAAATACAACAATTTTGCTGTTTTACAATTAGGCAGGCACAAATTAATCAGAGTAGAATGATTTCCTCCTAGTCGTTTTTAGAATTCTACTTCTTTATTTTTTGTGTTCTATGGGAGTAAATTACTCTCAGACAGGTTTTGATGCAGAAAGTGTTACCAACTTTATTTGAAATATTGCGAGTATTGTAGAAGGAGGTCTTTCAACATTTTAAAATAATACCTGCTATTTGAAGTTTAGCTATTAATTATATATCTTTTGTTATTCCTAGTCATTTCAATAGATTCAGTATCTTCATTTAGTTTTGCTTACCTTAGTTCTTGCAGAAAAATGACCACTGCATCAGTTGTAAACAATTTTAACCTGTAAAGTCTCCTAGTTTATTGCATATTTCAAGGCCACAACAGTGAGCTTTTACGTCAAAAACCTTTGAAAGCATACCCTCTCTCTCAGTCATAGTTAAAGAAGCTTTTGCACGTCAGTTTTGAGAAACTGCTAGCTTCATTTTAACATCATATGCAATAATCGGGTCTCAATTGCAAATTTCAATAACAGACTGCCTCTCTAATAGCAACTTGAGGAGCAATCACAAGTTCCAATTCTAGTCATACTTAATTGATCAGAGTCTAAAGGAATCCTTTACCTTTCTAGGATGTCAATTCAAGCGTTATACGTAAGAACTATAGTCTAATCATGTTGAAATGAGAACTGGCATTCTCTTAGCGCGCAAAAATATACTCAATCCTAGTTGCAGTGATATGATGTCATAAAGTTAACAGTGATTGAAAATTTCTAGACAATTCTAAGAATAATCAAAGGTATTTTACTCATAAATCACTTGCTGATATAGGTGCTTAGAATTAAAGGTAAAGAATTCAAATTTTGCTCATACGCCTTTGAAATTGTGTATTTCTCATTGCCATTTAATGCAGTGAAGTACTTGTATAGTCTAGGTTACTAAAAGGTATGAGATTTCTTCTCTGCAGGGAAAGAACTTGAGTTCCGTTAAAAAAGCTGTGATTCCAGCCATACAAGAAGATACAAATCTTTATGTATTAGAATACTGTGTGAAATCTTTAGTTACTAGAGGGTAAAAGTTAATAGTTATAACACTTTATCATAGATTCAACTCTGGGTGAATGTGTTCTTTGAGTGTTGCTGCCTCTACTCTTGAATTTAATGCCCTTGCTGTTGATAGATTTTTAGAAATAGCTGGTACCTCCTTCATCACCATCGTGCTTCTATTGAATTCCCAACGTTTATGAAATTCTTAGCTTCACTTGCCTATTACCTATAGCGTTGCAAGTGCTCTAAAAATGCCTATGAAGCAAAGAGAATAACATCAATATAAAGACAACATCGGTAATCTGAGTATCTTTAAATGCCCAAAAATTGAAAATTGATATCTGAATCATGAATAAATTACCTAAAAAACAAATCAAGGTATTCAAGGAAAAGCCTCATGTTGTTTAGCATTCGTAGGTGGACATATTGATACTATAGCTGTGAAGGAGGCGGGAGCCATTATGTAAACAATTAGATCTGAATCATGGTGGATAGCATTAGTCGTGGCAACGATGCCTTACACCATCTTTCTAGATGAAAGAATCAAACATAAAATTGTATTAATGAAACTGCAGGCAACAATACAAATGCAAAAGCATAAGTAAGTTGAAAACAAGGCCTTGTTTAGAGAAGTACCTTTTCTCCTTACTAGCAGAGATTCTGGCATATTCAGCTAACAATACAAAATGATGTATGGGTATTTAACTATTCATCAAGACTCTCAACTTTTTCTCTAAACCATAGCCATTAGAAAACGTTGGTCATTACATATTGCTGGTTATTAGTCAAAATCTTTTTGTACTGTCTGTAACTCATGAAAATGGAGTCTATTGATGGTAAACACAGCCTAGCTTTCAATTGTGAAGAGCTGGAACAGGTAATTATGATTGTTTATGCTCTTAGCAATTCCTGTTAGGTTAAATTTAGGTAAGTTTTGCTTTCTCTCTCTCTCGCTATTATGTAAAATGAGCAGTTATTAACATGAAATATAAGTCATAGATTTGTTTTCCATATGAGCAATACTACAAATATCTTAGAATTCAGAGGCAGAACTACGCTGAAGTATAAGTTAAAAGTCCCTCTCAGTTTTCTTTTTTTTAGTGTAATGCTTCAGAACTGTCTAAAAAGTTTATAGCAATAGCTAGGCTCCGTCTAAGTTCATATCCAACTACTGATTTTATTGTTTTTATCGCGTAATGCTCAACATTATGTGGTCTTTCGACACAGCATGTAAATTTGATTTTTTGAAGAGTATGTTTCCATAAGATCAAATGGGCCTGGTCCTAATAACTTTCTTTGGCGCTTCAACTCCAAGACCTTTCCATGGCCAATATAAGAGCCAGTTGCAATAGTAGTTGTAAACTCCAAATATGTTGCCAAATACCTTGGGGCAAATGACAGAATTCTTATAATCAAAGAACTTAGGAAGGTAATTATGAAGCGATCAAGACTAAAAACCATCTTCAATAAAACTCGAAGAAGAAATGAAAATTGGAAAACCTCCAAAAGGCAAAGAAGCCTATGCGTAAAATCCTTCGTCCAAATAGGAAGACACACTATGTTCAACTTTATCCAAAAGTGGTCAACGAGAACAAAAGTTTTAGAAAACTGTGAAGCCATTGTTTTCAAATAAAGTTCAAAGTAGCTTTTCTATCTCTCTTTTAGAACATAGTAAAGTGGAATCAACTGAGAGCGAAGTTGTAGACGTTTTTAATAAATATTTTGTGAATATAGCCGAATCTTTAGATATAGCTAATATACCCGAGCAAGAGCCTTTGAATGATCACATGGATGATACCAGTTTAGCAATTGTGGAACGCTATCAAAGTCATCCAAGTATCATTAAAGTAAAATCATCAGCTAATAACACTATTAAATTTTCATTTAGGTAGATCACAACTGAAGAAATGCTATTACAATTGCAAAATTTAGATCCTTAGAAGGGCTCACCGCAAGAATCAATAATCAATCCCTCCAAAGATATTAGCATCTAATTCAGATATGTTTTTCTTTCATCCAAGAGATCTTTTTAATAGTTTAATTAAGGTCAGCAGCTTCCTAGATAGCATGAAGAATGCTGACGTGCCTCAATCTTCAAAAACGATGATATATGAACAAGGTGAATTATAGACCAATAAGCCTCCTTCCAAAAATTGCCAACATTTTTGAGCGTTTAATTCATCAACAACTATCTGAATACATTTCATGCTTTTTTACCTCTATTAAGGGGGCTTAGGCAAGAATACAACACACAGCATGTCCTTTTGAACTTTCTACAATCTTGCAAAAACAGCATAGATAATACGGAGCATGCTGCTGCTGTTTTCATGGATCTTTCAAAGGCTTTTGCTTTCGTAAGCCATGCTGTTCTGTTAGCAAACTTGAGTGCCTATGGACTAACTTCTCATGCTCTTTGGCTCTTGAGAAGCTACCTCAGAAATAGAAAACAGAGAGTAAAGGTTAACAGCTTATATAGCAATTGGAAGGAAATAAAAATAGGAGTACCGCAAGGGTGAGTTCTAGGGCCTTTGTTATGAAAT
Organism: Cassiopea andromeda; assembly: GCA_018155075.1. Lineage (NCBI taxonomy): Eukaryota > Metazoa > Cnidaria > Scyphozoa > Rhizostomeae > Cassiopeidae > Cassiopea > Cassiopea andromeda. The sequence continues at coordinate 401,157 of WIPJ01007880.1, read as the reverse complement.
ATATCTACGATCGACGTTTTCTGGTTTGCAAATCACACAAATATTTGCTACTAAGCTGATGATTCTACTGCCATTCAGACTTTGGAATTGCTTTCCAGCAATTACAAGATGATTGCTCTGTGACTGTAAAATTGTTTTCTGAAAATCTCTTGAAACTTAATGATGAAACATGTTATCTTATGGTATTTGGGGATAAAAACACAGAAGTAACAATTAAAATTGGAAATTCATAAATTAAGGAGAGTGACTGTGAAAAGTTATTTGGGATAACTTTCGACAAGAAATTAAATTTCAAAGAGCATAGTGAAGACTTATGTAGAAAGACGAATCAAAATAGTAATGCACTTGCACTCTTGCCAAATTATATTGATTCCATTAAATCAGAAATTGTAACAAATTCTTTCATCATTTCACAATTTAAATATTGCCCACTAGTATGGATGTTATACAATAGGGCAACTAATGCTAAACTAAATCGTACGTTTGAAAAAGTAATACGGATGGTATGCAAAGGAAGTGAATTAAAGTTAGAAAAATTAAAAGAAATATATGTGACCATTCATCAGCACAATCTGCAGTTGCTAATGGCTGAAATTGTCAAAGCGAAACATAATCTAAATTCAACATTTATGAAAAGCATATTTACTGCGAGAGACGTTCAATTTAATTTGAGAAGTAAAAACCATTTGCAATTACTGAATATCAAGACAGCAAAATATGGAATTGAAAATATTCAGTACATTGGTCACCATTTATGGGCCTCATTACCGGATGAGACTAAGGACTCGGGTACACTAATATATATCAAACAGAAAATACAATCATAGAAGGGAAGGACTTGTATCTGCAGATTGTGCAAAAGCTTGTCAATGGACTAGGGTTTTCATGGTTTCTTTCCTCTTAAAGAATATGTGTAATAACTTTTCGTTTTTTGCTTTGTTGGCGTTAAGTAGCTCGTTAGCTATGTTTTTATACTTTAGCCAATATTAAAGGAATTGTTAAATAATAATAATAATAACTCCAAGAACTTAGGATGACCAATATAAGAGCCAGTGGCCATAGTAGTTGTAGCTATTTCTGCTGTGTTAATTTCGTAGTAGAGTTTGTGGTTTCACGTACACTAGTAACAGTCTCACTCCAAGGTAGCTAATGATAAGTATGGGAATAAATCCTGTTTAAATCATGACTTGCATATTACTGTGTATTCATTGGAAGATAATATGTGTTATGTCCAATAATTTGGCAGCACTAACAGATCCTATTGACTCAGGATCAAGAAGGCTTGCTGGCCTATTCTTCACTTCAGTACTCCAGGCAAACTTCTCAGATATTTTGCCCAGAAAGGCTAAAAGGCTTTCTACAGGACGTAAAAGGTAAACCTAGCGCATTCAGCAGATTTACATCTTTGCGATTTGCGATGAATAGGATTTTTCAGTCGCCGTACACAGCAGATTGTTATCGTTGATAGAATCAATTTTTGAAGCACTCTTCAGTGAAATATTCCTTTACCGCTTTGTGGGAGTGATATTTAAAATCAAATCTCTCTCTTCTATAGGCTTAGTTAGTCACATGCTCCATAATTTTTGTTGAAAACCACTGCACACAGCAGATTTTTTAGACCAACGACAAAAAATCGCATGTCGCAACAATAAAAATCTGCTGTGGGTGCTAGAATTAACTGAAAGTTTCATGTGAAATGATGGTATGCAGGGGAAGTCTCCGGTTACTATAACTGGACTCCTTTCCTCTATAGGCCTGAAAGCATTTAATTTCGCTTAAATTTAGTCAATTTATATTCTTCATGCATGTTAACCCCCATCAGCTAAGCATGCTTTATATGGCAAAATATTTACAACTTAAGATAAAAATCTAAGTATTGGATAATGAAATTAAAAGTAAAAATATATAAAAAGAGTTCGCTTGCATAATCTATTGTTCAATGCTATTATAAAGACTAGCCACAAAATATGAAATAGATTTTTACCCATTCGTTGTTTTGAAAGAGGCACTCGTAATTCAGAGTTTCTTTATACGTTGCACTTAACTCTATCGAGGATACTAGAAAAGATTGTACATGACCAATTAATGAAGTATCTAAAAAAGCACAACAAACTGTGTTTGAATCAATTCGCATTTCAAAAACTGCATAACACAGTAACATGTCTACTGAATGCTATAGGTCCATGGTTAAAGAGCTTTGATGAAGGGAAAATTAACTTGAGTATGTTCCTTGACCTTAAGAAAACTTCGATACAGTTGACCATAAAACGTTACTGCTGAAGCTAGGAAAGCATGGTATCGAGAGAACTTCCTACAAATAGTTCACTTCTTACCTGACCAATAGGGAGCAGTTTTGCTACTGTGATGGAGCTAACTCGAACAGAGGTAATTTGAAGTGTGGTATTCCGCAGGGCTCGTGTTTGGGACCCTTGCTATTCTCATTTACATTATTTATTTTGAGAATTGTTTGGAATAGATGACCCATACATGTATACCGATGATACATGCATAACTATTGCATTAGAAAATCTTAATGACCTAATAACAGATTTGAAAAATGGAAAATATATCAAACTCGGTGAGAATAAATAAACTTAGTTTGAATGCAAGCAAGAGTGAATTTATGGTTGTAGGCCACAGAAGAAAATTAAGTAGGGTAGGCGATGAGTTACCAAAGTTTGTCCTCAATAATGAAGGTATCAAAAGGGTTGAGAAGATAAAATATTTGGGGATTAACATTGAGGAAAGCCGAAATTGGAAATAGCTGTATAAAACTGTCAAGAACAAGCTTCAAGGGGACATACGCTCGTTGAGGAAGTTGCAAGACATCCTTCCTCAACAAAAGCTTGCACAAGTGTACAAGCCCTCTTTGAAAGCCATCTTCGCTATGGTAATATAGTTTGCAATGCTCTTTCCAACACCAAACTATCCAAATTCCAGAGATTAAAAATAAGGGCAAGGAAGCTAATAGAAAATGCCAAATACAAAGATAGGTGAAACTGTAATTGGCTTGATGTAAAGTCTTTAATATTCTTCGATCAAGGAGTCATGGCTTATAACATTGTACATGGTCTGTGTCCTGACATGATTTCTGAGTATGGAACAAGAAATTTTAGAGATTTGCAAATTCCCAGAATTAGGATAGAATACGCAAAGAGAAGCCTTTACTTCTCGGGTGTCAAAAACTGGAATTACTCGAACAGAGGTAATTTGATTTTCACTTGTATTATACTGAACCAAATAGCTCCCATGTGGGCTTTATTGAAGGTGGGGCTTATTTGTCAGAAAGCAACTCAAGCTTGGGGGCTTATTCGAGGGGCTTTTTCGAAGGAGGGGAATTAATCGAATTCTTACGGTATAGTTTCCGATTTGCTCTTTCTTAATTTTGGGGGCTCCTTCAAAGCACTAGCCCCCTATTTTCATTTTCTAGTTTGTTTGAGAAATGAAAAACTTTTCTTGAGGTCAATCAAATAAGTGTTATCTTGCAAAGGATGCAAACATACTTTACAGCTTTGCAGTAGATGTGGCAATAGGCCATTGAGTTGTCAAAGATTTTAGTCAATACATGGCAGAAAACATGAGAAATCCAACAGTATTGATAAACAGACTTACCACTCGGTGATATAGCAATAGGCCACTGAGCTTCTATTGTCTTAAAACAATGGATGCTGACGCTAGAAGTAACACTGGACATGCTCCACATCGCTTTAGAAGCAAACTAAATTATGCAATGAGTTCGGCACATGAAAAGCTCGACGTTTAACCTGCTTTCGAACTCTTGCCTTGCAGCATGACAGAAGCAGTCGTACAAGAGCCGTTCTGTCACGCTTAACTGATTTTGTCCAACTTAGCAAAGTGAAACGTCGAGCTTCTCATGTACGTATTTACTCAATTAGGTTCCGCACTTGAGAAGCACGACGTTCAACCTTAGCCGTAGTTTCTATCTGGGCTATGTAAGTAATTCGAGTCAAGTTAAGTGCGACGTATAAAGCAACCCTCAGTCTCCGAGTTTCTCTACTTGACAGTGTAAGAGAAGAATTCCTTGAAAAGACATTTGAGAGATACTTAGGCACACTTAAAAATTTTGTAACAGTTGCTCTCCATTTCTTAATAGCTGGATACATAGACATGTTTGGCTCTTTACATCTTACCTTTACTCGTCGTCCTTTTTAGCACTCTTTTCAGGAATTCATATTCTCTGCATCCAACTATTGTTCTGTTCTATCATTAATAATGACATGTAACTGAAAATTAGCTGTCACTGAGTTCGTTTAACACAAATGCAACGAAGAATTTCCAGGAGGAAAACATGAAACACGAATATATATTTGCTGTATAGACACGCTCTAAGTGAATTTTTGAATGCATATAATTCCTCATCTGAGGAGTTGTACAGGAAAAGTGGAAAGTGGCTGGTTCATGCAAAGACTTTTATGAAGTTACTGATTCAAGTGTACAAATGTCTAAAGGAGAGCAACATTTAAGTAAAACCATTTGCCCACCTGTCTAATACAATGTTTTCAAATGTGGCAATGGCTCTCTTTCTTTTAAAAGGAGTTTGTACCAGAAATAGCATTGTCACTGCTCAAACTGCATATTTTTTATCCTCTATATTTTAGTGCATAGATTCAATTATCTTGCATAACAAATATTTGGTATATATTAGTTTTATGAGTATTTTATCCCCACAAATTAAATTATTGAGCTGAAAATGTACAAAACAGAATCTCTATTGGTATGTTTTTACTACTATAAAAGTAAATAGGAAAGGTTTTAGAATTTTTCTTTGTTTCCTTTGTAGCGTATGAAAGAAGTGTGAAAGTAGCTTTGACAAAATACTAGCGTCATTTATGATCGTAAGATTTCTAATGTCTACCCCTAATATCAAGCGCTTCCATCGATATATAAATAAATCAAATCCTTCCGCATATTTTTCAGACCACGATGTAATGTAGAATCTTCTTGTTTGTTCATTGATCTTCGTTATTGTCTTGAATTCAGCAAAATTTCACAAAGATCTATTGCTTGTAGAATCGTCAATAACGTAAATCCCCGAATAAGCCGACGACTCCGAATGAGCCCCACCTAGGAAATCATTTTTGCAAATAATACCCGATGCGACCTTATCCGAGGGAGACATAATTGCAGAATAATATCTTACTTGAAGAAGCCCTCACAGGACAATAGTTATACAGTAATACTTCCTCTGACTGGAGAAAAATTGGGGGAGAAACGAAGCTTATGTGATAATAATGAAGAAATTATTGGCAATAATATTTTGTTTGCGAAATAGCCTTATTATGTCGTTTTTTCATGTCAACCATTGAGGCGAATGCGCAATGGTCATGATCTGTGGGTAGGAAGAAATGATCTAAAGTTGCAGAGTCCAAGGTACTCCAAAAGCGGCAAAAGTTCTTCATAATTCAACATTGTACCGGGGGACGGGTGGATCAGGAGAGAAAATTCGTGGAAATCTTCGAAGTGTTCAAAATATTTTGACTGGGATTGCAGTTTTTGTTTGATATCTTTTGATCCATACTATTGGTGTCATTCAGTTATGAAAAGGAAAAAAGGGAAATAACCATGGTATTTGCAGCATTTCTCTTTTGATAAGTTAGACCATCACATGCAATTGAAATATTTGCCGTTGTAAATACTGTAAGTTCAAATGCCGATACTGGGTTTATCTGCAAAACTAGCCTTGATTTAGAATGAAAGAAATCATCTAATCTTCTCACCACTTTAGAGGTTATAAATTGATGAACAGAGAACGTAGATCCCCAAAGAAATATTCAAACAGATTCAAACATATGCTAAAGTTTTCTAACTGCAAGTTTTAATCCTTAGTGCGTAGTTACATAGTGTTCTAATTAATTCATATTTGTTATCTTGGTGCGCAGTAGTAGTCATAACTTGTTCACAGTAAGTGATGCCTTTTCCCTGCAAAAAAGAAATATCATAACTAGAAATATCTTAAAAGGTGCGTTCTTTCATTTCTTTTTCATTTAAAAATTCTTTAAGGAGGGGAGCCTTTCAGCAAAAATGCTGGTTTTGAAGGGCCCCTCCAACTAAAATACAGATACATTGTAGAGCAAAAACATAGCCAAAAATCAAAATATGAATATTACATTTGAACAGAATTACAACCTTTAATACAGAAAGAAAATGAAAACAAATAAAAATCAAAAGAGCAACGTTTATTTGATTACTAAATATGCTAAAATATGCTAAAATATGCTCTATAAAAGTGCTCAAGGAGGCTGCTTGCTTGCAGTTAGCTGAGAGGCTGTTCCATAGTTTCGCACTTCTAAACGAAAGATACTTCTTGCCGTTAGGTAACCTGAGATCTGATGATGCATTGGATAGTTTATATGAGGTACTTTGCGAGTTTCTTCTAAAGCAACTACTTAAGTATGGAGCAGTTAGTTCAATTGGGCTCTTAGTAATCATTTTTTTGGATTCAATGTCGATTAGTATGCTAATAGTTTTCCACCCTAGTTGCTGGATTTGTCGAAAACTTCTTTTTGTCACAATGCTAGCAGCCCTATTTTACAGCTTTTGCAAACGATTAATTTCAGTTGTACCTGCATAGCCCCAGACTGAACAACAGTATCGGGAATGGGCCTCTACAATGCTAGTATAGAGACTTGTTAAAGCTGAGAATGGTAAGCATTTTGAGAATGCTTTAGAAGGCCAAGCCCCCTGGAAACCTTTAAAGACACAGGCTGGATTTCATCTTTCCAATCAAAGCTATTGTCTAAAAAAAACTCTAAGGTATTTCGTTTTGCTAACAACTTCAAGCTCTGTTCCATGAATTTTTACTTGTAGATTCTGGTTAGACTATCAAAGGATTTCCTTTTATCACTGGTAGAAAGCAACATTGGTTGAGTTTTAGACATTAAGGGACAGCTTTTTGCTAATCAAACACGCATCGACAATAGTCGCCGAAAGTCCTGGGACACATCTGCTATGTTTATTCAGCACTAAACACCCGTCGCCCTCACCTTTAAGTAATGTTGTTTTCTGAGAAAATTACATGCGGGAGTAAAAAAGTCCACGTGCAAATTGACGCCAAGTGTCTCAAGATGAGAACAACATTTTTGTAGGGGGAAGGGGGTTCGTGTACAGCGTAATGGCTTAAATTCAGAGAGTACTACATTTTTTCGCAATGTTTTGTGATTGTCCTAGGGACTTTTGGTGAATATTGTAGGTGCGAGAAATCCTCATTTGCATTTCATTGAAGCACACAGATTAGATTTTGTTCAATGTACGAAGGAAACTGGCAGTTAGCTCTGCACAGCTGCGATACAGTGTTAGCTTTAACCTTCAGAGAGAAAGGAAGTGTTACTTTCAAATAACAGAGCAATATAATATAACCCTAAACACATGTGGCTTTCTGATCTGTACAATCAGTTCCATAGGCTAGAAATTGGCGATGAATGAGAATACATTTAATGGGCACAGCTATTAGAGACAAATATTCGGTAAATTCTACGTCTGTGCTATCCTGATTCTGCTTGGAAAGCCCCCACTAAAAGCTATTTTCAATTGAAGAAGTTTTCTATGCTCATCAGACACTTGGTGTTAATTTACATATAAAATTTTCCCATTACCACATGTACAACAACTAATGAAAACTAAGTACTTACCGTGTTTCAATCTTTATTTAGTAGCAGCACAGGCTTGTGCAAGGATGCTGTTAAGTTGTGCTTTCAACTCATCGAAATTAGCAAGTTTGAATACATGGTTCGCCTTCGGTTCAGATGCAATTAGCCTCAATTCAGACAAATCAATGTCTGGACCAATTCCAAGGGAAATAATTGTAACTTTATTGTCCTAAAAAGATAAGTAACAACAGAGGTGTACAAGAAGATAAGTAACAAACAAAACTGATCATGCATGATCTACAGATGCATAGGTTGTCACCTCGTTCTTGTTCTACTTTCGTTATAAACTCGCATAAGGTATTGCCAACCATGTGATGAATTCAATCAAAACTTGAAGAACTTTATTTTAATACATTGAAAATATAGCAGGCGAATACTCGGCAAACTCAGTACCTGTAGATATGACACAACTGGGGGGTGCTTGGAGGAGGAGCTGGAATCAACCAAAGCTTACTCGGCTCCCCGTTGGCACCTAAATTGTTGGAGATTTCTGGGAATTTTGGCACTTTAAAGGTCTGTTCTCCTTCTTGCAAGCCAATATTTAGGACGTAATTTGCTAAATGCTTTCACTTATACTTCCGCTGAAAGTTATTGCCAACAGAGGAAGTTGATTTACAAATGAGACACTTGAGGGTAATTGTGCACGCAACATTTTCCAATATTGAATAAATTTCTCAAATAACGCAGGACCGTTTGGAAGAGAAAGGTGATGAAGCTACAGAATGAGAAGTGTTAAGTGTCCCTGGACATTTGGAAGTTAGTGCAAGCTAACTCTTTAGAATAAATTTTTATTGAGGCTCGACACTTCTTAAAATTCATTTTTGCGCTGCTTTACATTTCAGAATGAAAATCCTAGCACAAATAATCGAGCATTATCAAAAGTGTTTTCGTAAAACAAAGTTTTATAATTCTAAATATCCATGATGCATGGAAATGCATGGGCATTAACAAGCTAGCCCAGGTTTGGCCTTCGTTCATGTTTGCAGAAACTTTCAGCAAGCTACCGTGTGCCAATATGCTTGAGAACAATGACATCAACACTTAATGTTACAATTTATGAATAAGTGCTACAAATAGTACATTTCCATTGGCAAGCTATTTTTTTACCTTACTTTATCTATATTTCTTTGTATTTTTAGGTAAATACTGATGATAAGCTTCTTATTGAAAGGACATTCAGCATTTAAATGTATGCTCCCTTTTTCATCGATTCTTCTTTGTAACACACCTCTTTCAATTTGAGTAGAATCCAAGAACAGCAAAGGCCCAGGTAACGCGATCACAGACTGGTAGCGGTGGTAAATCAGATTCACCTATTTATACAAGTACCAAACTAATCCGATGCACTTAGTTAGAAATCCGGTCCGGTTTACTGAGGATAAGCTATGCGATGAGCATCGAATTAAACTAAAGTCATCACATTGATATATATAAATGTATATATATATATATATATATATATATATATATATATATATATATATATATATATATATATATATATATATAT
>WIPJ01007880.1:372507-391861 GCA_018155075.1 Cassiopea andromeda | reverse complement strand
TATATATCAGTCATTAAGTACATTTTAACTTACTTCAGCAGCTTCAGATGTCGGTTCCATCATAAGCATTACAAATTATGCGCTAAATTGTAAATATCAGTTGATGATATTAAAGATCAAGCATTGAACATATGGATTTACCTTCATCCCTTTAGTTGCTACCCCCAGATCTTCAGAGCCATCATTTGTGTTTCCATCCGTAATTACAATCAGAACTTTTGGCTTTCCTGCAGGATTGCATCCACTGCAAAAGAATTCTGTTTCCGCCATTCTTAGAGCTCTATCAGTACGTGTTCCTCCTATATACAGAAAACGAGATATTGTTAGTACCAGTTGGGAGCAATCGTTTCAGGCGGAAGACAATGCGTGTTGCAATGCAAATAGGGCTACATGAATAAGAATAAATGGAAGTACAGGAAGACTAGAAAGAGGAAATGCTTCATAGTTTTCTCCAGAACTGCTGTTCTAGCTAGACTCAAATAGCTGGAAGAAATAGTAAATTTTTATCAGGATTATACTATTTCCATTCCATTTTGTTTCATCATTCTTAACAAGGTTTTATCCAGTCTGGCATTGCATGTCGTGTTACTGAAATAGCAAGATATAAGAAAGTCCGCAAGTTTTTTCGCTAATAGTGAGCAGTTTATTGTTGCATATCTTTCTAGAAAACAGTGCAATGTAATTGGTATGATCACCTAAGGGTATGATACTTAAGTAGATACTGCTTTTGATATCCCACCAGTCTGTGATGTCTGGCACTGTCTTTACTATGCATCTAGGATTTTCTTGTATACTAACTGAGTTTGATGATGCAATGAACTGCTCTGTTTAACAATTTATGTGATTCTGCTCATAGCAAACTGATGCCCTTTAGACAAATTATTCCTGGTGGAAAGACACCTAAAGCTAGAGAATGGCCCTAACAATATTTTTAAATATGGAGACTGCAATTGAAAGCAAAACCGCTTAACTGTACGATATACATAATTAGGAAAGCGAAGTAAGTTAAAATCTATCAACGCAGGAATAGTGAATGGAGTACAGAATAAAACTCAGTAAACATGCAACATGATAGGAAAAGTCAAAAGTAGAATTTATAAAATCTAAGATTACAACAACATGATGTGCACGATTCATAGTATTTGTAATTAAATCATATAAGCATTTATAACGCAAATATCAAGTCTCATTATTTGAGAGAGCTTGGTGAATAAAATATTGCTTTCCAATTTCATTTTTGTTGTAAGATAATTCTGAATTGGTCCCATAGGAGTATGTACTTCACAATTATTAGAAACAACAACTGTGTCCGATGTAAGTAAACCCATCATATTTGCGTTCCTTCTAATTTCATTTTCTTTCAGTCGTTTATCCTTTACACTGATTGATCTATTCAGGCTAGATTCCAGAGAATTTTTAAGATAATGCAACATTTTAGTGGCTATAAAAAAATGCACATCTCAAAATGGAAACTTGTATGCATAGTAAACAGTGCATGAAGACATGCAAGAGGAAGAAATAGAGTTAGAGAATAATTCTATCCTTCCAGGACACTTTCAAGGAAGGCATGCTTGACAAGGAATGCTTTGTCAAAGCAATTTTAACGTACATCTAATAGCCAAAACATTACGTCACCTGCTGTACAACACTGCCCTATGAAAATTTTAAGGATTGAAAGAGAATAATCGAGAAATAAAGGATACTGTGTGGAGAAACTTTTCTTTAGAAACATTGCTTACTAGGCTATGCTTTTCAGTAGTATGAAGTTTTTCCAACATTCATTGACAGCACCCTTACTTTACCCTTTCCCGTTAATCATCCCTCTACAATATGAGTCTGCATTTGATCAATTTTATAGCATGAAAGCCCGCAAACACATGGCTATTGTCTTGGTACATCTTATAGATTGCAAAAATAGTAGAATCTCTTACCGTATGAATAGACAATGGAATCAATCTTGGCTTTGAGCGCAGTTCTGTCATAATACCTACAATTGGATCAAAAAATTAGAACTAGTGCCAGCTAGTAGTATATCATGGCATTCACTGTAAATTCTCTCTATATAGACTCCCAAGGGAGGCTTATTGATTTCAAGAACTTTGAAAGGGGCTTATTGGAGATGGGACTTACGGGAGAGGGGAACTTATAAGAGAAAGGGCTAAATATATTTTGAAATTTGAAAACAAGGTTTCTGCGTAAGTAATGTCCTTGATGTCATCATCATCAGCTTTTAGCAAAGTTGCATGAGAAGCCAGAAAAAGGTGGCAAATCGCGTAAACATGAACATCACAGGAGTACAAGAAGAATTGAAAAATTGTACGAAGTACCCATTGATCTTGAATTTTTTTATCTGCAGTACTTCACTATCTGACTTTGATGTTTGGTATATTGAGAATTATTGTCCATTGAACGGCCTATTTACTGTTATGAAGCCTAATTACCTTTGGTACTACTCAACCTTCTTTTAAGGGAGCTTAATAAAGAAGGAGCTTAATAAGTTTCTTCATTATAAAAGGAAGCATATTTGAGAAGGGATTCATTTGACAGGAAGCGTAATTGAGGCTTAACTAAGAGGTGGCTTGCTTGAGAGAAAGGCTTAAAAAGGTATTCACGGTACTTTTTACAGAGCGTGGTAGAGAGGATCATCTGGGAGATTTATCTTTGTTCCATGTACGGTATTGCTGTTGTTCACCCAATGGTATCATGCTGGACAACTAAGTGGAGGCTATAGAGCCTCTGCTCCCACACTCTACTGTGAATGGACAATGCATTTCTGACAAAGTGCACTACTTGATTACTTAATCAAAAAAGAACGTTGGATGTTTGATAACGCTTTCCAGCTACAAAACAGAACTCGCTGGAAAGTCTTTCCGTTTCATGGGTGTAAACATCTACAACAACCTTCCAATTGAGCTCAGAAAAGATGAGCAAGCAATTTGAATTTGCATTAAGCAATAAGCCATTGGAGGCAATGAACCAATAAGCAATTTGTTTTTAAAAACTGTTAAAGAGACATTTCTTTTAAAGGTCTGTTATATCTGGAACTTGCAAATAACCATTTTTATTATTGCTAGGTCTCATCAAATAGTCCTATTATAGGATTTTCTTTTCTTCTTTTCCTTTCAAAACAGGACAAATATTGACAACAGCATTTATGTTGCAATGCATATCCGGTTTAAAGATTCGTTATATTATTCCTATTATATTACATATTACGCCATGGGTGTCAATCTTTCCTTTGGAACAATGGGGAGCTCCTCCAGTTGTCTTTCTTTCAAAATGTATTACTTCTTAAACACAAGATTAAAATCATAGTAAATTGATAAGAACATGGCTATCAGCAGCCAACTCTGCATGTTGTGGCGTTGATGATACATATTTTACACATAGAATAGAAGTCCCTTTACTGCGTACAAATTCTTCCATTCAACTGGTACATTTAGCAGGAAAAGCGCTTGAACTATGAAAACGTCTTGATATGATTAAGGGCTTAAGAAATATGCAGCTAATTCTGTACATTTAGAATCAATGGTAGTATTCAGTGCTAATAAGAGGCTAGAATTTTCCAAACGGCATCAAGGAAAGTAATCAAATTCATGGAAATGCAAGCCTTCAACATATGTTTGGAAATAGATTATTTAACCTGAAGTTGAAAATGAAGTATTTTAAGTAATGAAAAGTTAGAAATACTTTGCATCTCTTTGTGTGAAGTCAAGTTTGGCAGAGTTAGAGTAATGAATGATACCGAAACGGGTATCAGAGGCTCCAATGGTGAAATCATCACTTAGATCTTTGATAAATGACTTCACTTTGTTGTAGTTTGAGCGTCTGACGCTGCTTGAGGCATCCATTATGAGCCCAAGGTCGATTGCCCTTTTACACACTGTAAGAAATATATTACAGTAGTAATGTTACTTAGGCAAAAGTAGCTAATACATTGAAGAGATTAATGTCTAAATGACCTACAGTCTAAGTTGAAGATATATTTCTTTCATGGAGTTTACTTTAGTATTGCTCATAGTGCATTCAAAACATTTATCTCAAATATTTTTTTTTGTAATTTAAGTGTATAGGCCTAGATTTCCCTGAACTGTATACATCTCTAACTCAAATTACAAAATATTATTTAACAACTACGGAACAGTAGCAAAACGATTATTTCAATAGACGTAGAACTAAATATCAAGTGAAAGCTATTAATAATACAAGCTTGTTAAGTGTTGATTAGGTCTCAAAATGTACAAAATACTATTTAAACTACGCGGCAATAACAAAACGATTACTTCAATAGAATTAAGACTAATCATTCAAGCTATAAAGGAAAAGAAAGACAAACTACAAGTTCATTAACTGCTGTTTGGGTCACTTAAAAACTTGAATCTTTTTGCCAAGGATTTTTTACAGAAAGCTGCCAAACGTTTGGTTCTATTGTAATCGTCTTGGTTCATTAGTCGTATGTACATATTGAAGTCATTCAATGAAGAAGTAGATGGGAAAGTTCTATGTATGTCATCGAAAAACACTTTGACGTTCCTCGTTAAAAATTGAGCAAGCTAAGAGAAAGTGGATTTTATCTTCAACCGCAAGAGTATTCAGGGTTTTGCAGTACAGGCAAAACGTTCGTGTCTAGAGGTTTTGTTTTTACTAAATCGTCCTGTTTCAATTTAGAGGGTATGAGCACTGACCCGGAGTCTTGCTAATGTGCATCTGGCAGTAAAATCTATAACTCTTATAAAATGCTGAGTATAATTCACTATCATAATCTTCTAAGGTACATCTAATGCTCGAAATTATTATTCATTGAAATTCTGAAACTGCTGCATTTTATCAAAGTTAATGTTGCTTCAGAACCCATGAAAAAATTTATCAATATTCATTTCAAAACTACCCAATTATGACTAAGTAGTATGAATCAAATATTCTTCCAGGGAATCGCTAACTGGAGATGTGTCCTCAGCCTTTCTTCTTTGGTTTCTAACGCGAGGTGTTTTATCGGTATTCATTAGATGTTTGGTTCAAATGAAAGAGCTTAAAGTATGCGTATCCGCTCCGAATGCCAATCCTTTTGCTGGTATGGTGTAGTGCATCTTATAAAAAGTCCTCAGTTTCTTTTAGGAAAAACTATTCTGGGTTTTCATGCTAAGGTACCCTTGGGAAACAATTAATTTGCTGGTAGAGAACTTTTTTCAAGAGATTTAAGTCCTTTTCTTAGACTCCAAGCTTTTTTTCTAGGATCGTTGTTTCATTGTCGTTTCAGTATCATTCAACATAACACAATTTTGGGAAGAAGCAACAATCTATTGATAATAAGTGTTTATACAAATTTTGTTATTATATGTTCATTTACTGCTCCTTTGGTATGTCTTCTGCTCTCAGTTTTGTTTGAAATGCTTATTTTGTTGGTGAAACGTTCATCGGTGAAAGTGACGAATTTTTTAACTGACGAAATGTTTCAACTGACGAAACATTACCCCAACGAACTTTTCATCGATAAGGTATGCTGATTGCAGCCGTTTCTGTATAAATCATTCTGTGCCAACAAAACTCAATAACTCCTTACCTTGCTTGCAGGCTTGGTTATTACACGTAGTTAGCTCTTCGCTCTCTCCAAGGTGCACGCAGTCTTTTCCTCCTACGCTCGGACTAGGGTTTGTGCAGGTACGAGACCTCGTCTTAACTCCTCCTCCGCATGACTTTGAACATCCAGTCCAAGAAGTCCAATCACTGTAGCCACCATCAGTCACCTTGCTTGTGGCTGCAAAAGATGATTGTTTCTGGACTTCTTTTCATGTGAAATCGTTGTGACAGTGAGCATACAATATCAGTTCGCACAGTAGCATCATGCTTGTAAATATACTGCTTATTACTAAATGTGATTGATATTGGTGTACCTTGAAAAACGCAGTTAACCTTTCATGCTATAAAATGCTTTGCACCAGGTCAATCCAATTTGTAATACCTTCTGGACAAATCCTAATTCTTCATTTCATAAGTTTCTCACATCAGCCGTCATAAGCTGCTTTTTTATAAGTGAAGGAGAAAACATTGTTTTCTCTACTTTCCAGTACATTCATTTTATTAAAACAATATTTTAACTTATTCTCGCAACCTTTAATCTGTCTTTTTCATGAATGCTAATCAATCCTATTTGAATGCCGAAGCGTATAGATAAATTGCAATTTGATGTTCAGATGTTCTTTACCTTGGGGGATCAAACGTGATTGGTAACTTGTCACATGACTCTATTGCTAACCTGATGCAATAGAATTTATGGCAGTATACTCTCGATTGCTGGGACCTAGTATATCTGGGGTTCCCGCTAAGTAGAGCCAAATTTCACTGGCTCAGCAGCAATTTTGCTACGCTTAAAAGTGACTGAAACCAAAATATAAGTATTTCTCCAAGTCAAGCACTGATTCGTTGAATTACGATTCCCTAAACGAAACTGAATGATTTCATTGAACATATGATAAATAAATGGAAGGGAAAATACTTTTGGAAAATAAAAGTCTCAGTTCACTCGGAATCCCGTTTACTGATACTCATTTCAGATTGCGCAATGGGGGTCCCAGTTGTCGGGAATATACTGTATTTTCAAAAGTAATGATATCATGCAGCAAATCGCACAAATAAGAAATAAATCATCACTTACTGTTCTCTTTCACTAATTGATAAATATAATTTGTATGGTCTTTTCCAATACATTCAGTATCTGCTGAGTCTACGCAATGGTTGTAATCCACCCCAATGCATCTTTCTGATTTCCCCTGCATTCCATATCTTCCTGCAGCATTAGGTCCAGACCAGCATTCCCCATAGAATTGCAAACCAAAGTGTGTATACCCTTTTTGTTCAGTCAGCTCCGCGCATCTGCAGTATAGTCTATCAAAGTGAACAGGAGATTGAGTATGGTAGTGTAAAGCAGAGTTGGGAATAAACGTGGTCGTTGGAGGGTCAGTGCACCTTAAATTCGCTCAGTGCCTCGAATTGGGGTGGCGGTCGGAAATACTAGGGACTACATCTATTTTATAAAAAATAAGAACTTCACCCGCCTAGTTAATTAAGAAACAGCAAGCGTGTTCCAGTAAGAAGGCTATTTTAATGCCTTAACATATTGTCAACCAGCCATTTCTTACAAGTTTGCAATTGAGTACTTTGTCTTCAAAAAACAAAATCCTTTTGCAATGGTCTTTCACTTCCACGCAGCTAAGAGACACCACTCGGGGATTATTAATAAGCGTAGTGGCTAGAATTGGAGGTGGAATAAAGTTTTGTGGCAGGAATAGGGCTGGAATAGTGTCATAGATTATGGATTTGAATCAAACGTGTAACTCGAATAATTGTGATTGTGACACATATCAGTCAATTTTGATAAAAGAGGTAGCTAGAATAGCAGAGTTATGGTTGAAATTGTTTAAAAAATTCAATTGCTGTGGCGGCACTTTAACTCATGACTCAGGAGGAATTATAAAAATTGAAAGGAAATGAGAAAAATACCTGACTTCGAAGAGAATGGTAGCTTTTGAAATAGCGCTATGCAACAATAGTTGTCTATGTACTTTGAAAATCACATATGATTTGGTAGGCTATATCTTGATGCATAATTTGAGATTCTGACATCCGTAAGTTTAGTTATATGATTAAAACCGACATTGCAAGAAAATGAGCATGATGCAAATAAATAACGAATATTAAAAGAAGAAAGGTATCATTTTTACATACTCATGAAGACTTCCTGGGTAGTCTTTCCAGTTTATCAGTTTTCCGTCAAAATGATGATTGTAAGGGTCTCTGCGATTGACTAACTCATAAATCAATGGACGTATCTTGACATAGTCGTGGAAACAACCAACTTTTTTCCACTTTCTTTTACACTGCTGCGCACCTGCTTGTGCAAAAACAATTAACTTTGTAAGAAATTATTGAAGAAGAATATAGAGAAACAGCATAAAGATAGCAACAGTGCTAAAACACTCAAGTCCTTACTTGACAGTTCAAGAATAAACTTGAAAACCTAATTTCACTAATTTTTCTAGCCTATTTACGCTTACCGTCAATTCTCTAATTAACCCTCCATCTCAAATAAGCCCCCTCTTCAACAGGCCTCTTTCTGGACCAAAAAATTTGTTTTAAGCCCCCCCCTAGAAAATATTGAATACTGCCAAACGTAAGAAAGCTTCATAGAAGTAAGTAAACTAAGCTTCAATCATGCTCCATAAACAATAGTTCTCAACCTATCAAGAACAAAAGTCATTCGTTGCCTTACTGCAGATAAAAACGCTCTATATAAACAGGTGCTGCATAACTTTTCCCATTTGCTTGCTCTGTTCTGAGCTAATGATGCCCAAACTAACTACTTTGAATAATGTTCTATTTTTTCATACAGCATATCCAAGAAATTTATTCAGCTCCCTCTTTTATAAGCCCCGTTTCACTATTAAGGCGCACTCTAGAATGCTTGAATTTAATATGCCCGCAGAGGGGCTAAATAGAGAGTTTGTGGTATGCTTTTATCTGTCACTTCTTCCTACACCCTCATTAAGCTCACAGTATCTTGACTTATATGTGAAAACACACTACAACAGCAATGTAAATGATAGCCCCTAAGATGCGCAGCAAATGTTTTAGCCAGTCGTATTATGAAAGCACCCTGGTCAAGGGATCATTACCCAATGCCTGTAAAAGGCAAAGAGATTACCCTGATTTCTTATAGAATTGTTTTTCATTTGAGTGGTTATGCTATGGACAGTATCGTAACCTAAGTCGCATCTTTAGGGACAATTGGGGTGACACCAGGGATTATTAACTATCATTACTATTAACAATTTGCTTAAAGTTGGCAACATGAAATTATAGCTAAAAGCTAATTAACACCAAAAAACCTAACTTATTCGCAATTTTTGAAAGATTAATAATAAATGATATAAAAACCTTAAAGTTTTGCCAAAAATTTTTCGTAATCTGCAGGCACAAGAATTTCCAGTACATTTCTTTATTTTCCGTAGGAATTCAGATAGGGTGCTGCAATCTTAATTTATTTTGATAGTATGGATCATAAAAGACAAACTCTGTATTCCGTATTTTCTAGTCCATATGTTGTAGCTTTTACCACTGGCTGTTACAAATGATTTTCATTTCTTTAGTTTTGCTGATTATGTCTCTCAGAAGAAACATCCCTCATAAAATATAGATTCAACACTAGGGAGGGGGCATGGTGTGAAATGGTGCAAGGGACCATTGTCACTTTGTCAGGGAGGGTTGGTCCCAGGGCTGTAGAGCCTAATAAAGTAGAAGGGATTTTCTCTTGGTTAATTTCAGGTATTAGATGTGATGAAGTGGACGTAAACTGGTAATTAGGGGCAGGGAACCTTGGCTCTAGGAAATTCTTCTGAAAAAATTGACATTCAATTATCGAAAGAATTCCCTTGTTGCAGGTCCATAGCCATGGGATGACATGGGGTGGCAAAAGGATGCCAGCTTTCTACTACCTCTGAGAATTGATTTGCACTTTTCGTATTGTTGCATTATTGTTGTAACTAGGTAGATATCTTGGTCTTTGTGACATACTACAACGTTCAATATTCTCCTGTACACACATTTTCAATTGGATTGTGATTGAATAAAGCATGAACTAAGCTTTCAGAATTTGTACCACGTGATTCCTACAGGACAATTTTGCCACCCCTGAAACACAGGCCTGGCTACGGGCTTGCCTTGTTGAATGCAAAGACACACCCTTTCTAGATAGAAAACGATTAATGAGGCAAATTAAATATTTGAAAGAATTTTCAATAAAAACTTTTTGCTTTTTGTCGAAAAGTACCACAGAGTTCACCGATTCTGTTTTTGCAGAACTTGGTGTTTCTCGAAAAACAAATGTTCTTATTATTAGGGTAGCGGCCCTCTCTACGTCATTAGCTACGGTACGCTACGAGAGAAGGATAGAGGACTCATAAATGGCAAAATTGGCGTTTTATATATTATTGCTATGACCCTCAAAGTTGATAGTGTATGGAATGTGACTGCATGTGATATTGATCAATTATCTGGATGTTGCTGTCTGTGAAGCATTCTGTTTTTAATTGAAGACAGTAAAAGTATAACATTTCTTAAATGAAGTTCCAATGCTTCAAGAATGAAAGCTCGATGTTATGCAAATGAAAGTCGGTTGGCTACAATAGAACAACTTCTCGAACCAGAAACAGTAAAAGCTGTATATAAAACTCTCCATAATAAGGCACCACTCTATACTGCCCTACAAAAAGCATGGAAACGAATAAACCAATTGGCCCAATCTCTAAATCGTTCTGGCGCGAAAAGCATAAGTAAACCCTGTTTGTACGCATAAGTAAACTCTTCAAAATTATTTGAGCCAAAGCAGAGAATCGATTTTGAGATGCTCTTAAGCTCCATTACATCTTCACTACGACCACAAATCATACCATGTAGATTAGAAACAGGGATGTCTTGTGTCCTACATGGTCTGAAACTTTGTTTAAAGCCTAGTCCAACTCCGATGTTGAAATCATAGAACATTTATGGCTATTTTGTTAATTAAAAACCACAGCCCAAGTCTCCAAGGATTTAAGGAGCGCAATAGCGAGAGTGTTTGAAAAATGTCAACAGATTTCAAAATGGCAAATGGTAAAACTTTATAAATCAATTCCATCACAAGGAGAAGCTCTTCAGACTCGGCCTGGTTACTCAATGTTGAAAATTTTAGCAAAACAGAATAGCTGTGGAATAATGAATTCCCCTGTTAGTAAATGAATAATTTTTCTGCACTTGTGTGAAATTCCAAAGCAAGGTACATAAAAACTCATTTTTGTTCTTTTGCCAAAAATATTTGCTTACGCTCGCTCCGCAAATTTGGCCTCCCCAATCATATCCATACTCTTTGTAGTGGAGTTTATATCAAAGAACTATTTCTTAAGCTATGAGACATCCAAAGCAAAGCCACGGAATTTCTCAACTGACTTGTGCATTCCCCATTTAAGGACCTCTATGGGCCAAAACAGCTTCAAATATAGAGAAGTTCGCTTCTGGAATGTCCTAATAGATAAGGCTAAAGGAGCCAGAACGTAATTACCTTTCAAAAAAGTTACTTGCAAAAGAATAAAGGAATAAATTTACTACAAAGTCATTTTCACAATTTTTTAGACGCATCAGGCAAGGCGTTTTATTTTCCTATTTTTATATATATCTTTCATGTTTTTCTTTACCTCGTGCAAGATTAAATTTTGATTTGTATATATCTATATTTATATTTTAGAAGTATCTTATATATATATATATATATATATATATATATATATATATATATATATATATATATATATATATATATATGTATGTATATATACACATATATATATGTACACACACATATATAAGTAAATAGTAGAAGTAAAACTTAGCAACAATGCATGTATCTGTTACTCAGAGTTTCGCGCTGTCGTCCACTTACCAGACAGACTAATAGAATATTCCCTTATTCAACTATATATGCATAGATTTAGTGTTTATATTACTATGGTGTTATATTTGTAATAAGGGAGTAGTTAGATTCAGCTCTATTGTTCTTCAATTGAAACTTATTTTCATGTCGGCATTTAGAGACAAATTCCAACTTTTTGTTCAATAGGGTATTAGTGGCAGCTTTGATTTTATGCAGCTTCTCTGTTAGGCACAGATCACACCTTCTAGAAATACTGCTGCATCGTCTGGCTTTGGAGATAATAGACCATTGTATAGTGTACTCTTTGTTGTTATCTTTAAGATTCCATATATACAAGTTTTTTTGATATAAGAAAAGAGTTTATAAGAAAATGAGGCTCAACTCGTCAACATCTTAAGAAAATCGTAAGAAAATCACGAGACTCAAATTCCAAAATTAAGTGCTTTTATAGGCCAAAAATCGGTATTCCGTCGTTAATGCATTCAAAATGTTTAAGATGCAATTTAAATTCACGTATACAATATTATAAACGAAAGTGTAAACCACTTTAGCCAGTTTATTTCAGTAAAAGTTAAGAAAAATTTAAGAAAATCTCAGGCTCAATTTCGGAAAATGTTAAGAAAATTGAGGCTCAGGCAAAATAATGATTTTCTTATAAAAAGACGTGTATTTAGAGAGGTCTGTGCTGTTAGCGTATTTTCTGCTGGAAAATGATACTTTAAGTTATGTAAACCGGTTTTACTAATCCCCTAAATCAGCAAAGACGGGTATTGTAAGTCATCGCATTTCTTCTTTACATTACTACCTCTCGTAGCTACAGCATCTAAAATACTTCCCAAACAGCGTAATGTGTATTGTGGAAATGTGACAAAAGCATAGGAGACTAATACGTAATCGTTGCTAATTCCAAAGCATATGCTACAACATGAATTCCAGGCTGTTATCTCAATGATTCCATAGAGACGTATACTAAGCTGAATTAATTTCTCCTCTTCTCTCGTCAAATCTTATGTTGTAAACAAATCATTCTATGCTAAAGCCAATATTCTTTGGCAAAGCCAATGAATAATTGATGAAAGTTTATTCAAGCAATCTGACCTACGATTGGGATTTGGACGATTATGATTAAGCCTAAGAAATGCTGAAACCTAAACATAGAATGAATGGAATAGAAAGGGTAATGAATCTCTTCATCAAATTGCAATATCATTTTGCGATAATTAACAGACTTATGCTTTCCAAGTAGAATGATTGACTTAAAAAGTCATGATTCGTGCATGTATTGGAAGAGTAGAATTTACAGTTGCCAACCAAGTTCTTGGATGTGTCTACTAGGGCATTCACTTCCTAAACTACCTTTCTCTGCATGAAGTAATTTGAAAGTTACTAATTGCATAACGACGGGGTATATTTATCTCCTACTTTAAACATCAACAGGAATGATTCAGTATATCGTATCCACAGGAAACTTTAATATTTATAGGTATTCCGCTCTTCTATTCAGTTCAATTTTAGTTGGTATTGCAAAGATGAAGGCATGTAAAGAATCCTTGCTTTGCATGCGAGACCACAGTTTGGGCCAGGGAAGAAATTTTGGTGGGTTAACACTGCTACAATGCAGACCTTGAGCGGAGCGAGACAATTTTAGGAGACAAAACCCTCCAAATTGGTGTAGAGAAAGAAGAACAGATCACAGAAGTGTTGCCAGCTTGTATAATCTTCAAACATTTTGATGTCAGAGGGGATATGAATGACATTCTAGGGGCTCAAGCTCCCCAATCCCTCCGGTAGTGCTATTCCTGTATGTTATCACTCGCTACAATGAAATGAAATTATAAGTGTTAACACCTGGTGTATGTAACCAACACAACACACTGATCATCCCGAGAATCCAGCAAAGCATATTTCAATATTCTCTGTGATTAATTAAAATACAAATGAATTGTAAACAAACCGAGGTTGCCATCTATGGTTTGGCTATATTGCACTCGCTAGGGCTAATTATCTCCATACATCATCCTTCTTACATCATAATTGGGCGCCTTTTAAAACTTTGCTTTTAAAACTGCTTTGCTAGGACATCACATTAGAATGAAGAGTTCGATGTTAAAGAATCATTTGCTCCAATGCAGGGATTTCATCTTTCGATAAGAAGTGTCAAGCCTGCAATGCATAGTATTGCAGAGCATCTCTCTAGATTGAACTGATATGCTGTCGAACTACAAATGTATAGTGCAGCAAGGTTTGACCAGAATGGACATGATTCAAACGAGAATCGATAGAATCTTCTGATCAATATTTGAAACACAATTTCTTTCAGAAAAGAAAAGCTGTTGTCATGAAATCGTTATTGAACAACAAAGAATTTTGGTCAGCAAGTAAAAAGTTTGAAGAAGCAGCTCCACAATATATAGGTTGTTTTAGTTATTCGTTCCATTGAAAGATTGCTGTTATTATAAGTAACTTTGGTCTTAACTTTTTTTGTCATTGTTAAGCTGAAGGGTATTTTGTGTATAAGCATATGAAAATATAAAAAAATGATCCCATTATATTTTCTCCTCCTTCTGTGTTGGCTACCACCTTTCATGTATCACCTGTTTCTTCTTAGCTAAGGTTTTTTGACTGCTATCTGCTATTGTCTATTGTTTAACAGTTTTGTCTTTAGGCTTTTGCAGCTTTTCTCTACAAAGATATATAGATATTTCTCCTTATCAGAAATCTGGGTATCGATTAGTGATAGACTTGTTTATGCAGAAAGCATAGCACTTCATGTGAGAAGTATTGCAACACAGTGCATGACCTACTTCGAAAACAACAAATGTCTGGTTCTAAAAGCTGAAGATTTGCTCCTGCGTACTCTTAGGTTCCGTATAAGTGGATAGTCCCAATAATCAGGGGGGCTGGCAAAATTCTCAAGCTGAATAATTTAGGGGATCGAAATACGCGAGGGGGTAGGGAGCTTGGGCATATCCTGATATACATCACTGCAGGCATATAATTTTGGGCATTGTGTCCCATATCACTTATTCATCATTAGGGTGACTCGACAGCAGTACCACCTGCTTTGTAGGTTTCTCCTAGAAAATTTGAAAACTTAATAAGTGGGGGCATAACAAGTTCAAGGGGACAAGAAAATTTTCTTAAAAAAATAGGCGGGGAAACTCTTATTCGCTACCTAAGAGTCTGCTACATTGTAAATGTCAAGTGGAGAGGGAGCTCTTCCTTGGTAGGGACGATGCTACCAGGAGGCTTGGGGGCTGTAACCCCCCAGGATTTTATTGGGTCTCTTTTCGGCACGTAAACTCTTATGCTCTGTTGGCACTTCCATAACCTCCAAGACCTTTTCTTTATTTTAGTTTTCTAGCCAATGCGATGAGACTTTGTCCTAAAATGTCTTTGACTTAGCTCACTGTCAGCAATTTGGCATCAGTAGCCCCCACAGCATTTTTTTCTGTGGCACCACCACTGATCCTTGTTATCGGCAGTGAAAAGTAGGGTATCTGGAACCGTTCCTACCTACTGTTTTGCTCACCAATATCACTATTAGCCCATCATTCACAGGTGGCTTAATGGTGACTGAATGGCTAGCCAAAGCTTGAGATACAATTCGAATGATGACCTTCCCATTCTGTAGAGAAGCACTTTAACCACTAAACTACAAAGGACCTTGACATTTTGAGTACTTCTATTGATGCCGAAGTTCATAGCATTTACCGGTTGGTCAAACATCTCAAATCAACATACGCTTGCATCACCTAATATCACTTTTCCCCTCTGTTGACATTGCAAATTCAAACCAACGTTACATGGATACAACGATGTTGCATGAGTTTTCCACGAGACATGGACTATCAACCAGAAATCACGACATTTTCACGATAAGATAAAAGCGTAACAGGTAAAAAAAAACCCTTTTGGCTTGTTTCTAACTTGCAAGGATGCCCTAAGTAACGTGTTCGAATGAGAGGTGTGTACATACAAGTTGCTCTAAAGGCGTTAAAATGCGTGGTCGTTTAAGACTGATGAGTATGAGAATAGGCTTTTATGACATTATGCGAGTAAAACTTTTTGATAAAATAGAGCTTTTCCATTTTAAAGAAAGACTTTGGACATCATATTTCTATGAGATTTTTCCAACATTGTTCTCATGTTCTACATTTAGATTTAAAAGCTGCTCTCTATCATAATTTGATGGAGAAAAGAGCTCATACTTAGACCTTTCTGCTGCAGCATTCAGATCAGTTGTAACATCATAGGAAAATTATCCTATAAACAACTAGTTCCATTACGTTGCTATTCATAGCCTCAATAAATTACTACCAAAATCTATGCATCAATAACTTTCTTGAAGTGAGAGAGCATGTCTCCTTGCACATTACACTATAGTGCATTCACGAAAGATATTATCAATTCTCGAATATTTCAGGTCTTTCTGCTAAAAGTACAGACAGCTTTTGTAAACTTTCTGCCAATAAAACCGAATGATGCTTTGCTGAAGAATGAAATCCTGATGTAATATGAAATTGAACTACCTGGTTTTGTGAAATGGACCAGATTACTGCTACAATTTCGTATAATTCCAATTCTAATTGCGTTTATCCTATCATTTTCACACCAACATCTACCATTTTTACTGCTATTTACTTTCCTAGATGTTTGGGTCTCTATATAATACATTAGTGGGTTTCACGGCTTATTTCGAACTGCACAGCATTTTTCAGAACTGCAAATTCTTGATTAGAACTTTAAAGAATTTTAAAGAAGCTTTTGTAGGTGAAAATACTAGTGAAATGTGTTAAAAGACAGAATTTGATTTCAAGGTTGTTTTAAGGCAATCATTAGTTGCTATTTACTTGGACTTAGCAACATCATTCAACAATGGACAATGGAGCGGTATGTACGAATTGAACAGCAAGTCATCTAGCTGTTATTTTTACACTCATTCATTAGCAAAAATATTCCATTTTACCCAGCATTTTGCTAATTGTTTAGAGAAATAAACTTGATGATAAACCCATTTTTCTGAGGAATTTGTTGATTCTTTTATCTTTGTTATCTATTTTACAGGTTGCTAATGGCATTATCAACTTAAAAACAAAGCTCTGATACAGAGAGAAGCTTCAAATTGCCTGGCTATAACTCTATTTCTATAATTCAAAATATGTCTTTATATGACTTTACGAAAGGAATAGAGTTACTAGATCTTTATTGATGAAGCAATAACTCTCACTTTTATGAGCTTTTGTTTCTAAAACTTAGATGCTATCAAGCTGGATTAATTTGATTGCACCAATTTCCTATCATTTTCGCAAGATATCTAACATCCTTTACACAATTTTCTTCAGCTTCGTATTTCCATGATGTGCAGCTGTTTTTCATACAAAAAGTCCCAAATTCCTATCGAAATTTGTAGAGCATGCTATTTAAATCAATTCTAAAGTCATTAAAGGAGAAAGATTAACTGCATACTTGCGAGTGTGCAAATGAGCGTCAAAAGCAAAACCAATAACGTCTTCATTTCGTTTTCAGACGTATTCCGTCGTCTTCTGCGTCTTCTTCTGCAGCGTCTGAATCGCCAAGTTTCTGTCTTTGTGTGTGTGTGTGAGGCATGCACTATTCTTTCATTGACTTATATAGAGGTCACGGGGGATAATTAATTGTGCGTCCAATCTGACGCAAGTCATGATAAAGAGGCTAGAGGAGCAAATAAAATTTGAAGATTTCAACATTCTTATTGTGAAAGTCCGTTGTCAAGGTATATTGTTTTGAACAGCTTTAGAAACAAACTGTTACAGTTTTCCAAATCCATGTCATAGGCAGTTTTCATTAGAAATTTTAAACCAAATACATACTATATATCAAACTATTGGGAATTTTCATTGAGAGGATTCATTAATGCATTGCAGAAGGGCAAGCAAATGCCTCAACTATCTGGTAGTCTTCAAAGCAAAATTTCACAGAGAATTCAAGTCTCCGCCTTCAACTCTTGATATTGTGTTAGATAGAGCCTGTAAAAGTGCAGCGGTGTAGAAGTGAATTGATAGCTAAGGGCTCTTTTCTTGCACGCATCTTTTTAAGCAACTTTGAAGTAAGTCCACCAAATTATATAAAAAAATGATAATGTCGTTGAGTAGATAGTTTTGTGTTAATGCCCTTATTCATGTATTTTACTTTCTCGACAGTTTTTAAAATCTAAAATAGCCTTTTAAATCAGAATAAGGGCTCGCATATGCAATTTTTCCGAAGAATTGACTGACTTTCGGGGGCTACACCCTTTCAGTAACAGCTGGGGGGCTGCCCCAATGTACCCTCCTCCTTCTTCTACATCACTGTGAAGGTACCGAAAGCGAAGAGAGTTGAAAATATGAAAAGTCTGAAGATATGAAGAAACACACAGCAGCAATTAAATTCTAAAGGATTCAGTAGAAACTTAGCAACAATTGACTTATATGTAAGCCTTTATGCTCTCTACTGCTATGTGATAAATGAATCAGAATTCTTATATAAACATACATGCTAGTTCCTAGACTGATTACATTCTTTGAAAACATTGACCCGTTACTAAGGAAGGTAATATTGTTGTTAGTTTAAAATGGAGACATTTCTCTTTTACTTTCAAGTGTGTTTGTCATCCTCTGACTCCTAATATCATTTGCAAAGCTATCCGAGTTTGGAATTAATAAGATCTTGAGGATGCAGCAGAAAGATACGTTTATGCTTCTCTACTGTAGATGGTTGTCCGCTTTATTAAGATGACAGATGAAGGGAGTAATAATAAATCCTTCTCTTCTTTTACGAAGATCGCATTTACGGGACTTGAATAGAGGCAACTATCTCCAAAAAGTCTAAATGACACCTCCATTGGCAGCCCAAGATGAAGAAATGTGTCATCACTTGCAGAAAATAGCAAATTACCGTTTGTAGGTTCGATGAAATGTCGTCATCAAATGCAATTCATGGGTGGTATTCTTTGATTCTTCGATTTGTTGGCATATTTTAATAACAATCCTGCAGTAACTTGGGAGCGCTGTCTTTATATATTTTAAGCCAACGCTCCAGTGAATTAGCGATAGTGAGCCTACAGCCCATTGTGAGTCTATAGCCAACAAATTATGAAGCTATGAAGCTCAATTCTTCAAACTTTCTTTTAAACTATAGGGCAATGCAAGAGGAAGGAAATCAGGTAAAAGAGTTTAGCAACTTTTTCAAATGAATACATTTGCACACTCACTGCTATGATTATACATCATAACATCCTCATTATCCCTTGACCGCGCTGATATAATATCATGCACGTTTATTGGGCTGATTTTCGCATGGTTTTATAAACTCATGCTGGAATTAGCTGGCAGATGCAGGTTGCATTGTCTTGTTGATCTTGTAAACGCGAATTTAAATTCATTTCAGCATCTCATATGTAAGAATTAAGTAGTATCAATATTTGGGAAGTAAAGAAACTGAACCTTGGATGTTGACCCTTGTAATTTCCTTAAGATTTTTGCCCTTTCTGATCCTCATTTTCAATAAACTTTTGACATATAACAAAGTCATATATATATATGATCGACCACGCCCGTCCATACAACAACGGTTCAAAATTCTGCCACCTTTGCGCCACGGAAAAATTCCACATTATAACATCAAAGCGCAATCTCCTAAACAAAAGAACTGAACTTGTTTCAACCTGCCGGCACGTCAACAAATTCCTCCTCAAGAACATCAAAGTATTCCCACCGGACCCAGCCAAGGATATATAGCACTGCTTCGACAACAACTTTCAGCACATCTGATGATCGCACCAAGCGTGAAACTCAGAGTTATGTGATTTTAATTATAGTCAAACAACAGTTTTTATCTTGGTTTTTAAAGTTTTATTCTTAAGTATATAGCTCTGCA
>WIPJ01007880.1:331920-372331 GCA_018155075.1 Cassiopea andromeda | reverse complement strand
ATATATATATATATATATATATATATATATATATATATACATATATACTTCTATATCATTTTCGATATTCATTTCGTACACTGCCCATACTTAAGACTATTTTAAGTTCCTAAATCGATCACAGGCAACTGGGCCACAGAAGAAAGCCAGTGATACCAGTTCTTGCACTGGATGGTAGATAAATTTATTTTGGTGAGCGCATTGGCAGAGACGAGGTTATTTGAAAGTAGCTTTATCGCCATAGCTTATGTTACTGGCTCTGATAAGATTTCTTTAAAAACTATGAAATTGACTGATGTATGTCTATTACGCCAAATTATCTCAATATTTGTCCCAAAATGAAAGCGCAGCAAAGCGATCTTGCTTTAGAAGCTATAGATGTTGACCAATAGTTTGTGCCTAAGTAAGTAGAGGATTATCCAAAGGGGGCTGTAAGGGAGTGCCGCACCCCTCCAACATTTAGCACGTTGATAACATATATCAGTAAATTGGAAATGTCTTTCGGCAAATCCACGTTATTACTGATAAAACTCGAGGGAGGTCTTCTTTGTTAGCAAATTGGAGTTGTACACTCCCCACAATATTTCCCTTAGCTTCAACCCTGTAAGTAAGCAATTTTCCTTGCAAAAAATGGCAATTGCTACATCATTCCTCTTGAAAGAAAAGAGCGCAAGGGAATAACTATGTAAATGGCCTTCTTCAGAGGACAGGAATAACTTAATTGAATTAGCATTTAAACATCATCTGGTTAGGTAGTGCTTTACTCTAGAAGAAAGCAAACAATCCCCATAGCCTGCTCGTTAGTTCGAGAGGAGATAAACCTGTCATCACGAACAGCTTAGCAGAAAGAGTGCAAGAAAGATGCAAAAATCGCATGCAAACACAGAGAGTCAATTTGATCAGCAATTCATACACAGTTTTCGGACTACATTTCTAACAATGATCCTGCTTTTTCAGCTGGCTATGAATAAAGAAAAGTAAAAACTTTCTAGGTAAATACTATTCATATTTACGAACCTTTCGAAATTGAATCAAGAAGAAATCTCAAGCCTCAATAAATATAATTGCAATAGGATTAATTTGCTCAATCGATAACATATACACTGTTGAATAGTATCAAGTAAACGCTTAAAGAAATTGATTGCATTTTGATGCGACGTAATCTCCGACGTAGCAGATTTTTAGTGAATCGTTCAAACATAATCAAATATAAAGCAGGGAGTTTTGAGTTTGAACTAGCCTTCAAAACAAACAAAAATGAATATTCCTAGGTTTTAATTTGCGTAGTCTTCTTCAAAAGCTATCAAGTAAAATTTTCATGCTCCCGTCCGTAAATGCCACGGTGTTTATAAAGCTTTTACGTGTGGTGCTCGCTGGATGGAGGCATATGCAAGAGGGTACATCTATTTCGTGTTGGAGCTCTTTGAAACTTTCCTGCATGGATCTAGTGTACTGTAAAAGCCCGCATAAGAGAACCTGTTTTCAGAAGAACCTTAACATTAAAGTTTCTTCTTTTGAACCCCTTCAACAAGCACGTCAAAAAGGCTGAAATCGAATATGGTTCCTAAATAATGGGTTTCATGCCCTCTAGCCTAAAACTTCAAGAGTGGAAACTTTAATAGGATGTTTGTACAAAAAGTAAAGCCACGCAAAGCTACTTCTTGAACACTTAAAGAATTTATCACTTTCCAGACTTTTCAGTCCCATAACAGTTTATAAGAATATTAAGCAAGAATTCTGATCTGAAAGTATTCTCAAGAATTCTTGAGCTGAAAGCAATATCTGCAAACTTATTAAAGTATACTTGCTCCACAGGATATCGTAGCCTATTGGCTTGGGCCACATGGGCTCCATGATGTCACATTGCTCCCTTAAAGGGCGCATCCCACCGATGTATAGCAACCTTGTTACAAAACCTTACAGGATGGAATTAGGAATACAAACCCATTAGTCAAGAACCTATTCAGGCTGCCCAGGAAAACCTAGGTTATTTTATGCCGGTTTCCACTTCAATTTCATATTGTAGATAGCGTATATATTGTTCAGTTCTCATTTTTGTTCTGACGATCAACTAGCAAACTAACAAAGATTTGCATTTCTTTATTTCAGGCAAATTTATACTTCTGAATAGACAGACTGCAAGGCTTATACGGTGGGACATTCACCATGCAAAATCAAGCAGTTTTTTGCTTGTAATTGATTGCAGTTCTACAACTAGCGCAAATAATATCGGCTATCAAAATAGTAATTTCATAGTTTTTGCCAGACTTCTAAACAAAGAGAAAATTAAAACTTCCTTTAATTACCGACTGGAATTAAATGCCGATTAAAAGTTCAACAAATCAATCATCATCATGTCATATATTTCACACCTACAGGCTGTAATGACGCAAATATTTCACCTACAGTTAGCAAAAGTTTGTTCAACACACAATCCTGTCTAGAAAATTTACAATATAATTAGATTCAGCAGCTTTGAATTGCGATCACACGACGCAAAGTAATAATTTTAAGATTCAGATCAACATTTGGATTAATGGGATTGGAATTAAGCAGTTAATCCACCGGCAATTAACAGAAAAGAGAAATTTGACATAACCATAATGACATATATCGTAATGTGAACAGTCGAGAACAAGAAAAATACTACGCATTTGGCAAAGAAACCAAGTCTTAGCAGCAATAAATGAAGAAAATGATAATATTTTATGTAAACCTTTACCTACCATAATTATCATTGAAGTCAGAAGACAAAGGTGCATAAAGTAGATAACAAGGTAGCATATACACATTAGTATATAGCATTTCTCTTCTCTTTCCCTCATACTAAATTTCATAATAAGGCCCAAATCTTTAATATATACAATATTACTCTATAAGAGTGTGTTAACACAAGGTTCTGATATATATGTTTTAAAGATAATTTGAGATTCAGATAATCACTACGAATTCGTCCAAGTAGGAGGCAAGCACCTTTTACTACAGGAACAAATACCAGTCTCTTTACACTGCCATATCAACTTTGCAAACAAGCTTCAAATTTACATGCATCTTTTAGGATACTAGTCACTAAAGGAACAAGACATTTCCTTTTCTGTTTCGATATTCTTTAAAAATCCAGGGTACTTTGACTTGACATATTCAAAATAATGGTCTCTTAGAAGATCAAGTCTGTTTTCGGATGATGAATATTTTGCAGTCCTTAAATTTCTTTCAGTTACTGAAATGTCATCAAACAATTGCTTATTTCTCTTGCTTGCTTCTGTCATCAGTTTCTTTTTTTCAGTGCTCCTACAATGAAGAAAAGCAATTACAGGTAGGCAAGGAATTCTGCATATGCAATTCCCTGATATCTCCATGATTAACCTGAATAAATATGGAAAATTCTCAGATATTTTCAATGTCATACAATCCAATTCTAAAGAAGTGTCCAATTGTCCAATAGAAATGACAGTTAAAAGAGTGACATTCACAAAATTCCTTGATTTTTTCCATATTTGAATCAGATCCCCTGGTTTTCCCTGATTTCCACGACAGAAATTCATTTCCCTGGAAATTGCCTAATTTACAAGACTGGTGGTCACAACAATAAAGTACAAAGTGCAACAGCTGTCTATTTTCTAGATCATAAAGCATTATTCTCAAGAACACAAAAACCATCAAACAAAAGGCTTTGTGTTGCATAGGGTATAATGCAATAACCCCAGCAAATGAAGGGGAGAGATGCTGGGTATGTAGTTAGAGGGAAAACTTTATTCTCATTTTTCAACTGCTGTAAACAGATCTAGTGAAACACATAATTCTTACTGCTAGCACTTCTCAAAGTGGGCAAAGGGCAGACACTGCCATTTTCAAGCATTCTACAGCAAATAATCTATTAGTACTTCTAAATGTTGAATTTGCCAGTATTCATGTCATTTTTGAACTGTGCTTCTATCCTTTTCCAGCAGGATGTTATGCCATCTTTAAGTTAGGACTTGTCAGACATTTGAACAGCAAAGGTGAGGTGTCTCTTTTACAATGAAACTGAGGTATTGGTAGAAAACCTACTCAATTTGCCTATAAACTGTAACATTTGCTCTGACTTTTGTATGAGGGCTCTGAAACATTCATGTGGTTGCAATGCAACTATTTGATGATTTAATATCATTCTTTTTGGAAGTAAAACTGAAAAAAATTAAAAATTTTTTGTGCAAAGTAATGATCAAATTGAACACAAATTTGTAAAAATCATAAAAACAGCTAGGCAGAACATATGGCATGTAAATAATTTGTGAAACTGTGTCCTTTGAGCTACATTTTGAAAGCTATTTGAATCTGTTTTGCCTTGGCTACTTGGAAACCTTTTGCAAAAAAGACTTGTTACTAAGTGAATTTTCACTAGAAACAAGGTATGTCTATATCTAAACATTGGTTATGTCTATACCCTAACATCAGCTACATCTTACATAACATCTTTTCTTATGGTATGTTGAACTAATGAACTCTGGAATGTTGAATTAAATAAAGAAGAAAGGAACTGTCTCTGACATATTTCTTGTCATGGCTATTCTGATGAAAGTTATAATTCAGCTGCGGCTTCCAAGCAGCAAAACAAGGTATGCCTATATAACACTTCTAAGCATCTTTGACTTCAGATGTCAATTTTTGACTCTTTAAATATATTGAGGTCAATGCATTGCATTCCAAGAGCCAGTTTCTTTCTTTGCTATTAACCTAATATGTAAATTTTATGAAGCTCTAGCTCTAAATTTAAACTCTACATGCCTATTGAATATGAAAATAGCTTTTTAAAAGTTCTAAGTATCATTCTTTGTCATTAAGTATGAAATGTACAGTGGTGTATAAAACAATGACTTATTATTTATCAATATTTATAGTTTTGACTAGGCTGTACCATTTTCTGCTACTAATGCCAAGATATCTATGATAAGATATTTATTGTTCCAATTCCCTTCATTCGCCATCAATCAGTCCTAAATCCAATTAACAAATAAAAATAACATTACCATTAAAACTTAAGCTACATAGTGAGACTAAATAGATATAAATAATGAAAGAAATTAACAGAAAACAGTTACATTAATGTATTTGGGAATGATTGATTAAGGAAGGGCTCTCTAAAGAGACAAGCTAATCATGAGATCTTCCTCCCCCCCCCCCCACAAAACAAAAGTACTAAGATAAA
The DNA here is from genome assembly GCA_018155075.1 of Cassiopea andromeda. Classification (NCBI taxonomy): domain Eukaryota; kingdom Metazoa; phylum Cnidaria; class Scyphozoa; order Rhizostomeae; family Cassiopeidae; genus Cassiopea; species Cassiopea andromeda. The sequence continues at coordinate 367,143 of WIPJ01007880.1, read as the reverse complement.
ACTTTCAATTTTAAAAATTTAAATATTAAGATAGTAAACATAGAACCAAATGAGCCTTACTAGAGTAGAATTAAGTCTAGTTAAATTAAAGCCTAGCTTAATTAGTAAAAATTAAGAAAGTAGCTTTTCAGCTTTGACAGAAAATTTTTAGCAGAACTAGCGACATGTATGTACAGTTGGATAGTATTCCAAAGTTTTGCACCAAAAAACTGAATCATCTGTGGAGCAAATAAGGTAGTATTTATGGTGGACATGAAGATGTCCCCTCCCCCCCTAGTAGCTTGGCAAGTCCCAGTTTTGTGTATAAAGGAAGTAAATTTGAAGTAATCATGGAAGCAAGGAGAGAACTTATAAACAGATTTGTAAACAAAGGTCAGGATATTTAGATACAGAATATCCACTAGTTTTAAGGCTTTTAGTGATTGGATTATTTGTGTGCTAGGAGAAAGGAGGTGTTGAAATCTGATACTACATAAAACATTTTCTGTAAATTAAAGAGTGGATTTAGGTAGGATTCAAAAGTCAATTTCCATGCTAAAATACCATAGTTAAGAATAGAGAGGAACCATGAACTATAGAGAGAGAGACAAGAGTAGGGAGGGGAGCATAATGCCTTGGATTGAAGAAGATACCAAAAGTTTTAGACAGTTTTTTACATAGCCAGTGATATGGAACTTCCAAGTCAAATGTTCATCCATGAGCTCTCCTAGAAACTTTACAAACTTCATTCTTTGGATAAGCTGTTTACTAATTTTGAGGTTTGTAAAGTCTGGCACTCTCATTGGGAGGAGTAAAATAACAAAAAAATTATAAATCCCATCTATAAGCCAAGATGCATCAATAAGTTATATTTACTTGCTTTAACCTTTCAACAAGTGTTTATTGATCTTTTTTGGCTAAGTACTTGGAGTTTATGGTCCAATATTTGCAAAAAACTCATATAGCCTACTGTGCTTCTTTGATATTTGGTCAAAATCTGCATCTTACTTGTGCTGCCTGCATTGTAAAAGAAGATCCTGGCATGGTGACAGACCAGAGTGGAAAGCTGGCAATACACTGAAAATTTAGCAAGATAGCATGGACAAACTACCACCCATTATGAAGAGTTAGTATACAACTTCAAAGTGTCAAAGTATTACAGTTTAAACTCTGCATGCCACAGCTAAAAGAGGACATACTTTCTTTAAGTGGTACATGAATAAATAAATAAATAAATAAAAATTGCTCTTTCTATGAAATTTTGTTTTGCATACCATGATCTTCTTTGCTTGCCTATATATTGCTTTTAGAAAATATGTATTATTATGTTAATGGTATATATGTCATTAACGTAAGAATATATATTTTCTGAAAGCAACACAAATTAGCAAATTTGAGGTATTTATTTTCCATATTTGAAAACTAGCAGATTTGAATTGCAGATTCATGAGAGTCCACTATTGATTCAATAGTCTTTGACTGATAAGACCCCATACATCTACACAAACAAATATCCCAAAAACTTTCCACGGGGATAAAACATAAAGCTCTTTCAGTGGTGGAAAACTTGTATGATAAAACAAGGCTATAATTTTGGGAGAAAGTGGAGCTGCAAAAGTTTTTTAGAATGCTTTGATTAAACTAGTATGTTTTAACTAAACAATCCAGAATAGCAAATATTCAAAGTGTAAAAAGAGTTAGAATTTTGCAAACCTAGACTTGTTTCCAACGCCTTGATATTTCTGCATTTGTATTATTGCTTGCCGTTTCATCAAAACAATTTCATGTTGATCAGACAATCTAGAAAGATGGTGTAAAACATCGTTGCTACGACTACTGTTATCCGCCATGATTCACGTATCAATGTTTACATAATGGCTCCAGCCTTCTCCTTCGCAGCTTTAGAGTTTAATATAGTTCAATGGTTCAATATGACCACCTTCAGTAGGAATACTAAAAGATATATAAGGCCTTTCCTTTAAGATTTACGTTGTATTATAATTACTTTATATATTCCACTTAGATATCGCATCTTATAACGCTGCGTATGTATATTTTGAAGAGCTTTTCCTGGCATTCCAGTATACATAATTAATTGTAGAGAATAACATCAACCTCTTACTGAAATTGAGGGAGTCCAAAAATCGGCCGCCATTCACACTTGCCCTTGGAAACGAAGAGCGTCGCAGGCAGCAAGTAATCGTAAAAATTCAAATACGCCGAATCTTCAACCAATAATTAATCATGCCATCTACATCGGGCATCGCTGCTAGCAAAGTAATTCTTTAGTATTATTTCCAATCTTATCAATGTACATTCATGGCGGCATTTATGTATTGAATATCGTTAGGGAATGGAAACATGGAGTAGAAGACCTCAATAACCATGAAAATGTGACCCAGAGCTAGAAGAAAGTAACTAGCTCCTGGTAGTTGACTATCAGAAATATCTACCTCATGTTTGTTAGGTGGAGACGAAAGGTATTCGTTAGGCCGGGTTGATATTGCAAATATTCCATAAGGGTTGGTAACGTTACATGTAAAATAGGTGCATGTGTAAAATAAGGGGATGTCACGCAAGGATTAGATACAGCAAAATCTAAACTCTCGGCTTACCACAATATACCTCTTCATTCTAAAATCTTATATACATGTAGTTTCCCATACATTTTGAGAATGTTGATAGATAAACAAACAACTTAACATAAAGCAAAGAACAAAATCATCAGCAAATAAGCAAACTGTTGGCATGTCTACCAATCTGAAGTGCATACAAGACGAATTAAAAACTTTATTGAAATATGTTGGATGCAACATTGCCCTTATTCAAAGTATATTACTAACAGCTTTCATATTAGAAGTATCAAAACTGTGTGTCAACCATGTGTAAAATAGGGAGACCAGTAACACAATATTTAAAATAGGGGGACTATATGTAAAATGCTAGAATACTAAAAAAACATAGCAAGAAATGGTACTAAGAAACATTACAATTGCCATTATTCCAGGTATATTACTAACAGCTTTCATTTTAGAGGCATCAACACCATGTGTCACCCACGTGTAAAATAGGGGGACCAGCAATGCAATGTTTAAAATAGGGGGACTATATGTAAGATGCTGATAGCATAGGAAGAAGGGCTGCAAAAATGTGTTACATTAATCCTAGGGGAATGGATTGGTTATTGGAGGCATAAAAATTGCATTGTTTGATGGTACAAAAATAGCTCACTGACTTATGATATGATTAAGATAATGTGGTGTATGGCATATATGGGATTGCACTTATTAGTAAAGTATATGTCTATTCATCTACTTTGTAATATCCCATTGAGAAAGTGTTTCTAAAGCAAATGATGATCTTAGAAATGGCTCAGGTAATTCTTCCTGGGCTATTTCGTCTGGTTAATGTCTTCATGACCCACTCGAATTCTTGTCCATGGTTTATGCCATTATTTATATCATATATATGAATTGTGTATGCTATCTTGTGTATTTTTGTTTCTAGCAATACTTTCACATTTTGGTCTTCATTGGCAAAATTTGCAATAAAAGTGTCTTCATCTATTTCGCTATAACAGAGAATTACGAAGAATGTGTAAAAACGTGTTCCTTCAAGGAGTGATTTAATTACCGAACAGCCCCTTGTTAGAATGTTGATATTACTTTCCTATCCCTAACTACATGTACTTATAAATGTTGCAATAAATTGGCTGCTTAAGTAATAATTTTAGCATTGAAAAGTAGAAAGGCTTCAGGCACTAGTAGGCAGCATACTCACCTTCATGCAATTCCATGCAATCTTGGAAATTTTCTTGAAAGAGCTCATCAAAAACCAACTATTAAAGTTGAAAGCCCTCTACCATCCAACTGTTAGCATACGTATTTGGCATATAGAATAGCATGATTGATGTTGAAGTTCAATTTTGTCATGCGTTCTCAGTAATGGTAATACTACACCATTTCAATGAGAACATATTCTGGAGAAGCTACAATGACTTGCAGGGTGTAGGAAATCTGAGTGCAAAGTAGCAAGCAACACATGCTATTTGTCACACACCTTTTTTGCTCTACTAAGTACTACTTGCAGTCCCGACTGTGAGTGACACCAATGCTTAGTAACAGCAAAAATTGTCCACTTCCAGTAAACCATAGGAAGGTATGCTGCGCAAACTACTTTATAATTGGGTAACAAGTAACATTGAAGCATCAAAAGTGCTAAGTTAAAAGAAGTATTCTTTCCTTTAGGGTCAATATAATATATTTCAAGAAGATTTCTCATTACATTTCAAGTCACCTAGTACATTTAATATAGTCCACCTATTTTACACATGGGTGACACATGGTGTTGATGCCTCTAAAATGAAAGCTGTTAGTAATATACCTGGAATAATGACAATTGTAATGTTTCTTAGTACCATTTCTTGTTATGTTTTTAGTATTCTAGCATTTTACATATAGTCCCCCTATTTTAAATATTGCGTTACTGGTCTCCCTATTTTACACATGGGTGAAATATGCTGTTCATGCTTCTAATATGAAAGTTGTTAGTAATATACTTTGAATAAGGGCAATGTTGCATCCAACATATGTCAATAAAATTTATAATTCGTCTTGTATGCACTTCAGATTGGTAGGCATGCCAACAGTTTGCTTATTTGCTTATGTTTTTGTTCTTTTCTTTATGTTAAGGTGTTTGTTTATCTATCAACATTCTCAAAATTTATGGGAAACCATATGTATATGAGATTTTAGAATGAAGAGGTATATTGTGGTAAACTGAGAGTTTACATTTTGGTGTATTCTAATCCTTGCATGATATCCCCTTATTTTACACATGCACCTAGTTTACACTCCCCCCCCCCCAATTTTACATGTAATGTTACCAATCCCGCTCAACTCTTCGCTTTTTTTTTCTCATGTTCTTACATCTGCATCTTATCTTGTTGGTTTGTATGCAGATTGAACAAGTTTTACTCAGAAAATATTTTCTTTTAGCCTGCAGATTCTAAAAGAGAAGAATTTCGAAAATACCTTGAGAAGGCTGGGGTACTGGATGCATTGACAAGAGGTGGGAAAATTTAGGTATTACTTCTGAATGCAATCTAGGTTAGGTCTAAAATTTTATATGCTATTTGAGTACCACAGAGAAGCATTGTGCTATAAGGCAAGAATTAAAATGTATAGTCAGAGTGAATATTGTATCCAAAGTTTTTTTTCTAGACAACCCATATTTGTAGAATCCTTGTAGAAGTTTATTTTGAATAGTTTTTGATAGTTTCCCAGGCTCTCCTTGATCAAACACCACTATTTATATCTTCATAAAGCCATGGTGCATTCCATGTAATGCTCACATAGGAGGTACAGCAGTAGCTCTTCAGTTGTATGCCAATGCTCAAGAGAAGAGAGTATTGTGACAATACTTACTCTTATCTTGAATGTTGATGTACACCTGAGATGCAAAGGTATAAAAATGTGCACCAAATTTGTGTTTCATTATGTCAGTATGTCAAGAAGTATATTATAGGCTAACTCCAGGCTACCTCACTGACAAGATAGTAAACTCCACATTAGAGATCTTCAGGCCTAAGAGCACAGGCACACCACACCTTGGCCATATGTCCATTGTGATATTTTATTCTCACCTTCACCTTTGGCTACAGTACTTCTGTTTTCTTTTAGTTCTTGTTGCATTATATGAAGAACCAGAAAAGCCCATGAATGCCCTTGAGTATCCTTATTTTGTTTGAGTTGTCAAATTCATAGTTTCCTTCACCACTGTAAAGTTCCCTTGAGAACTATAAATTAATTTAAAGCTAAATTGTTTTTACTAAGTGATAATTTGCTGCAGTAAAGTGGACTCATGAAATTTTGTTTGGTTGGTTCTAAAGTTGTATATGCCTGATTTGCAAATGTCTTTTAAAGAATAAATGTGGTTTATATATGGATATTTGATTTACTTGTTAGAGGTCATGAATCTGTGAAAAATGTACACAGAAGTGCGGCATCTTTTTAATTTATTACCTTCTTTGTTACTCCTGTAGCATCTAAAATTATAGTGCTTGCTTTGAGTTATTTGGTTTCATTGTTTTATGAAGTGAAACATAGCTTTTCAGAGTGGTTCTCAAACATGAGCACCTTAGGCAATGCTTTAGGGCTGGTCAGCTGGAATTTCTATTGAGTTTGGCTTCAAGTGGATTAATAGTTGATGTGGTTGAATGACATATAATGGAAATAATTCCCCCCATTTAAATAAGCCCTCTCCTTCAGTAAGTCCCTATAAAAAGTCCCACCCAAAAATAAGCCCCAGGGAGTAATTTACTGCTTTATGCTATTTGTAGCTGCATGAGGTTTCCTTTATTTAAAAATAGGGATGCCATCATATTGTGTCTATAGATTTTTGTTTATTCTGTGTAGGCAATTTTAGTACTAGCATCACTTGGAAGTAAAGTTATGATTCATTGAAGCTGCCTGTCTAAGGCTCTGCAGACCACAGTTTACATTAGTGTAATTGTTGGTCCTACTTTTACGGCTTATTCACTTATTCATCTTTCCATAGTTATATAGATAAGCAGATTGAATGCCTCCTAGAATGTATTGAATCACTGCATATCAACACGATGTGTTGTATTTTATCCTTAAATCTGTATAGTTTTCTGCGTCACCATCTTCATGGTGGTCTTCCTGAGACAGCTGATGTTGAAACACTGAAGCTACAAGTGTCAGAATTAACACAGAAAAATGAGGAGCTCAAAGATGAAGTGAACCAGTTAAAGCAAAAGGTTTGGAGATATATGTTTTTAACAATTCAAGGATTGAAGGGCAACCCAATTCTTTATCACATAGAAGTTCATATTTAAGCATTGTTGATAATAAAATTATTGTGAATTTTTGTTAGAGGAGACTCTTGAGAGAAAAGATTTTATTGACTACATCCTATTTTCTCCTGGTTTGATAGAAAATTTCCCAAGAGAATGTCACTATGATTTACATTGGTTTTTTCAATGTTGTTATTGTAGCTGGAGCAGTATGAACCAAAAAGTGGCAATGAGCCAGTAAGTAAATAACTCAATCCTCTTTTATTGATAGTTTTGTTGCATAGAGGCCCTAGTGATTGCCAATAGTGGTGTGGATATTAAAACAATGAAACAAAAAATTTTTGAATGTCAAATGATCATCATTGAAATTTCACATCCACACTCCAAGATGTCTTTTGAAGAGATCGAGCATTTATGAGTTTGTTGTTACAGCGTATCTGGCAAATTGGGGAATTCAGGGAAATCAAGAAAATGTCAAGTAAATGAGCTGTGCTTAGCATATATCAGGGATAAATTAGCATATATCAGGGATAAATTAGCATATATCAGGGATAAATTAGCATATATCAGGGATAAATTAGCATATATCAGGGATAAATTAGCATATATCAGGGATAAATTAGTGAATTTGGCTAATGCTAAAGGTAATCAGGGAAATATCAGGGGAAATGTTTATCTTTGTGTCTTCAGTTAATCAGTTCCCTAATATGCTGGAAAAACTCACAAAACAAATTTTGCCCATAATGGAATTGTTGGTGTTCATTGTCCATGATAGATGTAGAGTACACTTTGCTCAAATAGGCAAGGGCTTGCATAAATAGCCTTGAATTTTGATGAGCTTAGTGTGTGGTATTTTCTCAGAACCTATATTACATCAGGAAAGCAGGGTACAAATCAGGGAAAATGACTTCCCTTGTTTGGCAGACATCCTGTATTAATTTCTACCACTTTCACTCCAAAACTCTTCTTTATTGATGCACCACCTTGCTAATGCAGTCAAGTTTTGGCAGCAAATTTGAAGCCATATTAGTTGGGTACCACTATGCTTTTTTATTGTGACATACCATCTTGGATAAAAGTAACAGTAGCAGTATTATCTGATGGTAAGGATGTTTGCAACACAGGCACAATGTGGCAACCACACAGTATATGGCAGCAGAGGGACAAAACCTACCCTTTAGAGTGAAGTCCTTGGTTATCATAAAATGATAGAATTAAAACCACATTTCTCCTGGCCTGAAATAGATTTCCCCTTTGTCCCCTTCTAATGGAAGTATTTGGGGCTGCTGCATCTTCATAGTAACATTGAATTACCTCAACTAACTGATTTCAGCAATTTATCTCACAAAAGTTCTCATTTTTCTATCAAGGTGGCTGAAAGCTGATGTGCCAAAGATCATATTCTGTAAATAGGTCAAGGCCAATCTGAGAAGATTCACCTGACACTTTTAGCATTATCTTCTTCACCAAAGTACTTGTTTATGTATTTTCGCATATTAGTAAGCTACACAGTTGTTAAACTTTAATATCTTTTGTTATTTTTACTTATTTTCATGAATATAAAAATACAACATACCAAAAATATCCTTGCAATTGGATTCAGTATTTCTGCCGGCCTCAAGCCAATCCATACTAGTACAAGTGTATTGTAGACATTGCATATTGAACTAGAGTATATGGCAGTAAATTTTGTTTTGTATTTTCCCTTATGGTATTTTTCAGTTAGGAATAGGGATTGTTATAAAAGTGCTCATGTTTCTATAAAAATTACCCACCAGAATAAGAATTCTGTAATAGTCATTGCTTGATGCATCTAAAGGAAAAGCATTTTATTTGGGGATGTGAGGCTTTAAGCACACATATTCATGATAAACCTTTGTTGTCTGGCCTACTATCCTTTTGTCTCAAAGAAATGTATAATGTGCCTTGAAGCTTCCATTCTTTGTTTGGGCTCAATATGCTATCTACCACTTGATGTTACCACACATGTAGGTTTTTTGTATAAGTTGCATTTAACATTATGTATTATTAATGTAGATTCTATAATGACCCTGGGTCCTTGCATGAGGTAGTTTCTAGTGTCTTGCTTGGAATGAAAGCTGCTTTATGCCATTTATGAGGACTGTTGACAAACTGTCTATGTACCAAAGCTGTTTTTCCTGAAAATTATTTGCACACCCAAAAAATTGACAAACCAAATATGTAGCAGTAGTTGGGGGTAGTGAAGTAGGTTGGATTTCAAATATTTAATCACTAATGGAAAAGTTGCAATGTGAAAACTTTGATCCCAAATTTTTATATCAAATTGAAGTTTATGTGGCTATTTTTGAGTATCAAATGACAGTCCTTCCAGAACAGCAGTTTGCAAATATTTTTCCAAGCCCCTCACACAAGTTGTTCTATCCTATCCAGTCTTATTGCTTTGCATTGCTTTATTCCTAGATTTTGAATTTACCAAATAACAAAATTGTGTGTTACTGTGCAGAAGCATTTTACAGAGCTCTTAAGTCTTGCACATTGTGCATGAGACTTGCAAATTTGAGCAATGTCTCACTCTCATACACGCAAAAGAAATTTCACCCATTTACAAAATTTGGCTAATGAAAAGCAAACAAGATATGTTGCTTTTTCTGGTAAAACAATTGGTACTGACAGTAGAGGCTTTGTTGGGCTTACAATGAAATTTGGTGTTTTGTTTACTTGGAGAAATTGTTGTGAATCACAGTTATTCCCTTTCTTCAGACTGCAGTACATATCCAGATTCAAACAGTATTTATGCAGGCCAGTGGGAAAGGGGAGAAACTCTGAAGGTGTTGAAAGGAAGGACACATCTTTCTGGGGCCACACAGCACCATGAAAGCTTTTTAGATATAACACAATCAAAATCTTACTCATTCTGTTTTTCAATCTGAGAGCTCTTACTTTACTTAAGTGTTCATGTGCTCTAGTTTCTAGTCTACCCTTTATTCTAACCACATACACCCCAGGTATTTGACATTTGCTTATGTGGTTGGAACTAATGGAGGGCTAGGGGGCAATAGCTCCTCATCCATCAGAACATGCTAGTCACAATAGGAAGGCAAGGACCCTCTCTTTTAGGTTGTCAGCAGTTATGGTACCTTGCTCAATCTATTCAGTCCCCTCAGTGAAGACTCAGCCCCCATTGGAAAATCTCTGGTGCCTCCTGAAAGTGACTGTTTTAGAGAGCTGCCCTTTTGGCTCATGAAGAGTCCCAGAACACATGTTCCCCCACTTCTCACTGCCTCCTATCTCCAGGACCTGATCCCCAAGCACACTTGCATATTTTGACAGCTGTTATGTACATCTGAGATTCCTGCGAAATATGCCATGCTGTACTCTGTATCAAAAGAATTTTCATAGCTTCAGCCTGCAGTTGATGCTTGTTTAAAAGTGGGGCTATAGCTGATACTTATGTCATAATAGCGCATTATATATGGTTCCAACAACTGCTAAATGGTTCCCACCAGCAGCAGCTCCCAAAGATGCCCCGACAGCCTCGCTTTGATGGGTTCAATTTGAAGCAGTGAGTTATGGGATGGCAAGCCCTTTTCGAAAGACCCATGTGTTAACCTTTGCTGAAAGTTTACTAAAGCATTTAGAAGTGTTGTATTACACTTACTGTGTAGCACAGTTTTGGCAACCGTGTGTTGGTCAGTTTGGTCCAAGGTTGTATCGACGATGGTTTTGGTAGCTGGGTAAAGCAAAAGGAAGTAGCGTTTACTGGTTGCAGATTTCAGCAGAAACGTAAAATGGCGGATATGGAGTTAGTCCGGTTTTTTAACAGTGAGGTAAGGGCTAGCATTATATAGTTGTATCATCAGCCGGAATGCAATGCAGGCACCTTGCACGTAGATACTGGTAAAATGAAGCTCTTTTAGTTAACCTGACCGCGTGTATGGATGTAGATCTTTTTAAGATATCAAGTTTAAAGCGCGTAAAATCTCGTGTTAGGTAGGCCAGTCAGTTAAAAGCTTCGTGCTCCAGTCTTCATGGAGCCCAAGAAGCTAGTACAATTCGATTGCTGTCTTTAGTTCCAACTAAATCTATTTCATAGTAGCTTTGGATCTTTCACGTTAGGTGTTTCAATAGTTTATGCATAAATCTAAGACAGTACCTAGCAAAGGAAGTTCTTAGTGAAAACAATGATGCAGAATTAGAGTTTTCTGAAAATCCACAACTAGAATAATGAAGAAGCATTTGTGCAATCAGTGCAGTCAGCCTTGCAGAGAAAATATTTTCCATTCACACCAATTGGTCATGAATACTACATCAAACAGCTGCAAATTATCTACTGAATTCAAATAAGTTATAGAAAGTCTGGCAATGCATACCAATTAGTGAGTAATCCAATAAATCACTCACCAAAGTACACATATTTTATAATGGTAAGTTTCATAATGGTGCACACATGAAAGCTAACATTAACCCTAACCTTAACCCTAACCCTTTGTGTAACCCTAACCCTGTGCATAAGAGGTGCAAAACTGATAGGGCCTTCAAGTAGTCATAAAAGTCACTACAGCCAAGCCAAGGTGCATTCCATGTACGTAGACTCAAAAAATTTCAGCCAGCACTAAGCTCTATTTTCTGCATTCAATGTGGAAACTGATGGAAAAAGTAACAGCATGTGTAAGTTCATAACATTAGTAATAGTTCAGCTTGCATAATAGTAGTGCACTACTATAATGGGCTTAGCAAACTGGAGAGCATCAGATTTCTTTTGCTTTTTCATTGAGTTCATAGTGCACAGGCATACTTTTTGGCATGCCACAAATATTCGTTTGTGTGCCTTTAGACAAATTAAATTTCTGTCTTAAGTTTTAAGAAACAAGATAATTTTGTTCAACTTGAACACTTTGAAAAACAGGAATAACGAGCATGATTCAGACCAAATCCACAGCACCATACCAAAGTAAAGCTAACTCCATCCCAGAGATCTTATGGCTCACCAATTGCTAAGGCCTTTGCTCTAGTTTGTTCAAAATATTTATCTTAATTTAGCTTTTAGTGTAGATTATAATCACATAGTGTAGGAAAATAGCACTATTTTTTATGCTAAAGTAATGCCTAGTGATTCCAATCTCTCTAATTAATTTTTGGTGGAATTCACAAACGTTTTGGTGATTGAATGAACATTTTGGTGTCACCAGCTTAAACAGAAAAACCATGCAATCTGGCTCATTCTTACTATAAAAAACAAAACTTAGATAGTATGGAGTCAGCCTGTAGTAACTACAAACCTGCAGATTGGTCCTCAGGCTCAAGCTCTTCTAGTAAAATTCTGTCAATTTGTGCAATGCAAAAATGCTTTTTGGCTGAAATGGAGCAATTGCTTTGCAAATGATCACAAAGGCTAGTAACTGACCTTGCATGAATGAATAGACCAAAGAATGCTGAGAGCAAGCTTTTTCCAATGTTGTACACACTTGCTCTTCTATGTGGTCCTTACACAGTGGCTTTCCAAAGAAAGTTTTATGTGCATTGTGGCTTTTTATCAGTCAGAGTAAAGTTTATGGAACAGTGGATGGTCCAAAACACTATGATTTGCCAATTCCCAATTGTAAGCTTGAAATTTTAATGAATGCAAAGTTCAACATATGTTTTAGTAATTGATAATGAAAGTGGGGATGAAGATGACAATGTTAGTGGTTACCATCATGATGATGCCGTCGGGTCAAGAATGCCATTTGATGAAGAATAACAACAACATTTTACCAATAGAAATTGCTTAATTTGTCACGTTTTCAGCAATTAATGTTTATATGGATTTTGTGACGAAAAATGGAAGTTTTGAACAAACAGTGAAGAAATCTTTTTCTTGGTCTCCAAAAGTTGTGGTGCTATTAAAGTTTGGTGGCCAAACATTTCAGTGACAAAAATGTTGGTGCTCTCACATCACCAAAATTAAATCCAACCTGAAGTTTTTGCACTTCCCTAAATATTGAAAACGTCATCGTCATATGTATACATTTATCGACACAATGGTTGATAGAAATGCTATAATGCAATATTACTTTGCTGAAATGTGTTTTGAATACATCAAAGAATGTGTCTGAATTCATTAGCTCAATTACATTAGTTGACAGACTGTTCCATAGTGGTAAAGCAGAGCTAAAGAAGGAAATAAAGCTTGTTTATGCCATCTTCTGAAAGAAATAAAGTAGCACATTGTTGGATTGGTAATCTTTGGTATTTTATTTTCATGTAGTACCTTTTGTAGGCATAAAAATATCAACCAACTACAAAAATTTAAAGCTAAGTTATACATTTGTCTTTTACTTCCACAGCTATCAGCTCTGTATGAATCAAGGCCTCCTATTTCAAAAGCAAAGATCACAGCACTCACCAAATGTGCAGTAAAATCAGTTAAAGTATGTAGTGGGAGCTTAAAAATAGCTTTTTCATTTGATGAGCATATGACTAGCTTTTTTATTTGTCTAGATTTAAATTTGCTTTTACTCTGTAATAGATTGTTAGTATATATTTTTGATGTGAGTGTTGCTGTATGCATGTGATTATCTGCAGGATAATATGTACTTGTAATTTGCATTGCTAATCATATATGGACTGCAAAGTTTAGTGGGTGCCACTTCATAGTTAATATCTTGATGGTTGTAGTTGATTTCAAAATGTGTATGTGTCAATAGGAAAGCAAGCTTTCAATTTTGGTTCCACATTTAGATTTGCTGCTTCTGGGAGTCATATGTTTTTTTCTATTTTCATTTTCCCATTGCACAAAGCAGTATCATTATTGATGAATACAACATTGTAGAATAATGTGGCGCTGTGTTGCAAACCCTGCAGACTGTGATGTTCATTTACTATTAATCTCATCTTGGTCTCTTCCAAGCAAATGCTGGGAATGTAGGTTTAGTCTGAACTGCTCATTTTGCCCGATTTATGCAAAGTAATCTTGTTTCTATATGATATATCACTTTTCATGAGATTAGCATGCTTTTTTGCATCAAAAAAAATAGATGAAGTTTAAACTTTTTTATGAAACTGCAAATCTCAACATGATGTGGAATCATTGAAGACATTAGGAGTTAGTAGCAATTGTTTATTGATTAGCAATGCTCAGAATACCCTTATTTAATTTAGGTCTATTGCAGTGTAAATGGCATTTACCTGGATGCCATATACCATATATGCTCGCATATATGGTATAAAATACAATACTGAAATCAGGGGGTTGGCTTATATGCACATAAAACAAAATGAACACATGGACAGACACTAATGCCAATTCACCAGTTGCACATTTTCATAGCTTTCTGACTCTTTAGTTAGTTGTGTGTCACCAGTTGTAAGCCATAACCAAGCTAGTGCTAGTAGTGAAGCCTACTTCATTGGTAGACCGATTGGTTTCTTAGAAATAATATGCTCAAGCAAAGGTAGTTGAAGAGGGAAATCAGAGGCAGCCAGTTGGTAGGCAGCGTGTGGGAAGGGGGTGAGGTAGAAACAGCAGGCAAACGGGAAACCAGTGGGGGAAATGCAACCACACAGTCACAGAATTTAAAAGTGTTTTTTGGTCATCTTTTAGTCACTAATATGTATCTGTAGTGTAAAAGCAACCAAAGTGTGATAAATGTTTTTGGTGATTTTTCAGTCAATGAATAGAATGTAAAATATACATCCTTAGGTACTTTTTTAGTTACAGATATGTACCTGTGACTAAAATGGGAGAAAAAGGGACCAATTTTGTTGATTGGGTATGGAGTAAAACTAGACAAGTTGATGGTTGGCTTATATGCAGGTTTTTGCAAAAACTGACCATTTTAAAGCAGTTTTAAGAGGTTGACTTATATCCAACGTAGGCTTATATGTGAGTATATACAGTAATGTCCAAAGAATCTTCATTACTGGAGAATTCTGTTAATTATCACATACTATATGTAGATTCTTCTGTGCATTTCAGTTTTACAAGCATATTGTTCACAGTGTTGAGAAGTTTGTGCAAAAGGTACTATTCTGAAATTATACATAATTTTTGCTTGTACATTGTAGTTAAGCACTTGCTGTTGTTGAATTTATCTTCACTTCTAATCGTGATGTAAAATCAAATGAGCCTTTTGTACTCTGTAAGATTTGGCAAATGTTCTTGTTTTTCTTTCGCAGCCAAACTACATTATTTTATTTCCTCACTTTTAGTTGCTTGTAAAATTCACAACATTATCAATGAAATTTTAGAATTGTTTGAGCAATTCATTTTTGATGGGATGTTTATACTTGGTACTCTGTTCAGGGTGTCTGCCCATCAGGGAAGTCAGGGGAATATGAGGGAAATGGGTTGTACTTGAAAACTATCAGAGAAAAATCAAGTAGGTCAGCTAATGCTAGAGACATTCATAAAAATATCAGGGAAAATATTTGACTTTGTTTCTTCAATCAATCAATTTCCAAATTTGCTAGAAAATTACCAGGAAGAAAATGAACTTTGCCCATATTAAAATTGTTGGCTGTCATGTTTAAGGTTTGCTGAAAAAGCCTTGCATTGCGATAAGCATATTGTATGGTGCTTGCTCAGTACCTATATGGAACCAGGGAAAACAGGGCAGGCATCAGGGAAATATCAGGGGAAATTTGGCAGACAACCCTACTGTAAGTATATGAGTTTGGCAATGTTGTATGATATGGAAATATTATTATCCAACCTGAATAATAACTATCTTCATATCCCACTTTTTAGTGTCGATCAGAATACAAAATCCCAGGACTTTATATAATTGATTCAATTGTGAGACAGTCCAAGCATCAAGTAAGTGTTGAGACTGTATTTTTGAGCTCCAATTTTGTAGCATTCTTCTGCTGGCTGTATTAGTAAAGGACAGCTGCAGAAGAGTACCAGTAAATACCAGAAGGGTCACAGATAGATGACAGCTACACAATTTTATCAATTTTGACCACCTCAATTTGTGCCCATTCCTGTCCTCTTTGCCCTTTTCTCCCCTTCACCTATCTGTGTGGGCAAAAAATGGACCTTTTCTTCAACTCTGGAAGGTTAGTATAGTTTCTTTGTGAACTTGCACACACACACACAAGTGTACTGATAAAACAGACATGTGTTCACTGCAGTGCTTCATTTGAGTTAGAAGTCAATGAAAGAAGTGTATAAAATTTGAAAAGTAAAAAAATTGAACATATTGTATGTCTTTTTCTCTTTATTTTTCAATCTTCCATGAAAGGAGACAATAATAGGATGACTTGTAAATGCTCTCTCCCCTCTTTGAAAAAGACAAGAAACAAGAAAATTTCACTCTGTAAAGGATATCCTCCACTCGTTCACTTTTTTTTCATCTGTGCTAGCCCCCTCCTCCCACAGGCATGGACAGCCTTTATGGATTGGTCTTGGTGGCAAGTAGATCTCATGCATGACCATCCGGAACTATAAATTGAATTTCTGAAACTATGTTGTTTTCTTGAATACTTATGAATACAGTTAGCATCACTTCCAACATTTCTTCCAACATCACCCATTAGCACTTGGTAATGTTGACTTAGTTGTCTCATTTGTTGAACAGACAATAGCAGAGATTTGGATTAACATTGCTGAAATACCATGTAAATGTGTCTCATGACTTCGTGTTAATTTGCTCTTTATTGGTACATAATGTTAATGGTTTGCAATTTTTTCTCTGCACAGTTTGGCAAAGAGCGAGATTTGTATGGGCCAAGGTTTGCTAAAAATATAAATGCAACGTTTACACATCTTTATCATTGCCCTGAGGATGAAAAAGTGAGCTTTAAATGTATAACTTTTTCTTGAAATATTTCTTCTCATTCCAATGTTAGTAGTATTATACCACTATTATGTGAAGTTTTTTCTTTCTGGTTTTCGTTGATCGCCAGATGATCCCATTGCACGCTTTCATTCACAATTGTTGGTCATACACGATCCCATTTGACATTGTCATACACGATAGTATTTCCTGTTGTCATACAAGAGCCCATTTCACGTTGTTATACCACGATAGTCACATTTCCTGTTGCCATACACCAGCGGTCGGGAACCTATGACTCGAGAGCCAGATGTGGCTCTTTTCAAGACTTCATCTGGCTCTCTGGCTCATAGACAATCTTAGCAGACTTTCTTCAGAGTATTGCAATATAGCGAATACCTCCACAAAAGGCTTCCCAAAGTTACCACTGGTGTTATCTTCAGTTGTCATATAACCCTAATGGCCAAGTAAGTGTCGAATAAGAAGATTTTGCTGTCCCATGCTACACCAATGCCTAATGGTATGGCTCTCATGGAAACCCATTCTCAAATATGAGACCCCGTTTCCACTGACCCAGATATTTGCGCATACGGAGAAAAATTTGTTGAATTCGGCCTTGCGTTTCCACTGTTACGACGAAATACGGAGATGTTGGAATACGCAGTCTAGAGCGTATCTTCCTGACTCTGGAGAAATTCGAATACGCAGCATATTAGTGGAAACACTCTTGCCTGGATATTTTAGAATACGCTGCTATGCCAACAACGATTTTTCATTGGTTTGGCACCAAAATACTTGAAATGTATTGACGAGGCCTAGAGAAATAATCTCCGAAAGATTCTTTGTCGTTTGATTTGCACTTGACCAATTCTCCAGTTAATCTGGCAGCAATATATATGTACTTTGTTGGACTATGTACTCAGTCAATGCCACTTAACATCGATTGTGTGCATTGCACTCGATTGCAATGTTGAGAAGCAGCTCGACCTCGTCATCAGTCAAAAGAAAAGAAGGTTTAGCGCCATTTTTCGCTTTTTCTCCTGACATTTTGCTAAGTTAAGCAAAATATATCTGGATATTTCAAATTGAAGTGAGACATATTACGTCAATCAAATATGAACGAGGGTGTTCCCGCGAGTGCTACACATGAGCTTATGACAGAACCGGCCAGTGCTACACACACAAGTGAGATATCATTGCTGTACATGCTTAACTGGGTCTGTGGAAACTGGCGAAAAAACGTATACTGAAATTGACTGTACTTAAACGCTATCCAAAAAATACATTCGTCTTCGTATTCGCAAAGATCTGGGTCAGTGCAAACGGGGACTGAGTCTTTCATTGCTCTCTCATTCAAAAAGGTTCCCGACCCTTGCCATACACGATTCCATTTCACGTTGTCATACTCGATCTCACTCACTTTGAGAAAGGCGCCAATTACCCCTATCATTTTGACCATTTTTGTCTTAAATATGCCTTTGTGACATATTGATGATATTACTCATAGTCGAAGATTGTCCGTGTCTTGAATCTGTGGCAAAAGAATGGCGTTTATGCGCCTGATGTCATTCAACCTCTGCTTGACATGGCAACACCCGGCAATCATCATCATCAGGGTAAGTCTATTAGGCATGGTTTTTGCAGGTTCTTTACTCTCAGATGCTTTATAGAGGGGGGTGCTATTATTTTTCCGATGTCTTTCAACCCCAAGTCTTATTAGTGCTTCTCTTACTAATTTTTCGTCTTTTCCAAGATTTATGATTAAATTAAGTTTTTATATAAACTAGCTTGTCATTCTCTCCATTGCTCATTTATTTTGTGTTTTAGAATTTTTGTCCCCTGTTGCCACAAAAGACCTCCCAACTAATTAAGAATTCATAGGGCCCCCCCAACTATTATAGCCCCTGTCTATTAGACATCGTTGGGTAAATATTTAGCCAGGGTGCCGGAACGATAGTGGGGAAAGGGGGCCAACGGGAGCGCAAGAGCGCTGAGTAACATATGCACCTCTTTGGAACCCAAGGTGCCTCGTGAAGACATTTTTATTCCATCTTTTAGCACAGGCCATTTATTTCACAATCATGCCAATACCTCTCTTTTCCTATCATATATTGCTTATTTGTGTAGCTTAATTGATCTCTGTTTTATGATATCGATGTCCGAAAAGGACGCTATTGCATATTAGGAATGGCACTTTTGCTTCCCATGCCCCTCCAAGTGAAAGACAGGAGGGACACTTGCTCCCCCCTCACAGGCATCCCTGCAAAAAGCTTTCCTTTGACACTGAACTTATGTACTAGTCTGTTATAAAGTTACCCTTGAAATTATGTATTCCAAACGGTACAGTGTTCTACAGGCGATGGAAAATGATCATCTATCACATTTTCATGTTTCTATTTGAAATGTTCAACTAGTTAGAATCAAACTTTTATATGCAAAACTAACTTTGTTGTCAGAGTGCAGCCAGTTTCTGAACTGACATATTTACCTCCTTTTAGTCTTCATCACACAAGATATCGTGGAGATATCGTGTCCCCTACCACAAATTATATTCAGTAGCTTTAGTAGATCATCTGTATCATTAGCATGCTGTATTTGGAGGAAATAATAAAATTCATTATCACCACAAAATGTGGTTGTCTAGTGCAGTGCTTTTTGCACAATTTCATAAGCAGCCTGAAAGAAAATCTTTCATTGCACTACTGGCTGACGAAATTTATGAAATTTTGTTTTGATGACGCAAACACAGTAGTTTGCTAAAAGTGCTTTCCTTCAGACCATAATAAATTGTGTTAACCATGGTTAAAGTTTTTTATTTAGTTCAGATTTCAGTTAGTGTATGGTGTAATAGAAGTTGAATTTTTGTGTAAAGATGTCCGATTTGAAGGCACGTTCCAGTTCTGCTTTCTACATTAGGAAATTAGGGATCCTCCTAGGAACTCACTGTGAAGATCAAATAATGCAGAAAATTTTGTGACATCAATAGTCATTGCTGTTCATACCACAGTTATCTTCGGATTTTCGGAGTAATGAAAACGTTTTGAAGTAGTAGACAAAACATGGTAGAAATTAGATAGTTGTGAAACTTGTTTAGCATTAAGTAATAACAACTCTGATAACAGTGATAGACCTTATGGCAATGAACGACAAATTCAATGCGAACAATAACTGAGTTTTTAATCGGTTAAAAATCTCTTAGGACCATTCAAAAAGTGCTTGCGCTCTGTAGGGGAAGGGGGTACCAAAGAAGCGTGCGAAAACGTGCAGTAGAGAGGGGAGTATTTCAAGTAGCCTGGGTAGGCCCATGTAGCTGTCAATCGCTAGTTATTTGTGAAGCATCCTAACTAAAAAAACTACCTTTTGTACACAACTGTGATAGTTTTAGATTTCTGACGGATGTATTAGATTTTGCGAACGTTGTAAATAGTGACGAGCACAATATATTTAAATATTTTTGGCAGGGGGATGGTGATTACTTAAATGTACGCATGCTTGGGGAAGGGGGCACCTCCAGAATTCACAGAAGCGTAATAGGGGGGAGGCGATCTAAATTTGCCCATTATTGAGCGTACGTACTTATTGAGTTGCCCGTTTTCTTATTCTCAGCAGTCCTGGTTGTAGCTTGAAGAATTAGAAAAGCTCTTCCACAAGTTCCTTATTTACTTTTGAGAGCTTTAGTTGCTTATTACATTCTAGAAGTCTTTATTGTAAAGTAAGACGCAGCTCACATGGGAGATTCTTCTTTTTCAAAGACAGAGATTTTTTGGATTTACAATCTGAGTTAAAATCAAATGGTTTGGATTCACAATGGCCCTCTTTGATGTTATTCTGGAACTTACATTTCATGCATTATGTCATGTTCTTTAGGGGAAGTCTCTGACATATGGAAGTTTATGATTTCTAAGACGTTCTTTTAGGTAGAGAAATCTCAATGTATAAAGCCGTATATGGGAAACTTTTGTGTTGCAAAAATTCTTCTTTCCTTTGAGACAAGAATATCCTGTTTGCAGTCGGCCTAAATGGGTTGGTAAAGATGAGGTGGTAATCGAAGCGTTTTCTTATTGTTCTTCGTTGTTTGCAGCTGCTGAGGTAGGAGATTCGCCTTTGGATGATGGTGGCGATTTGGGAAACAGCAAGTCCTCAGTCCCTGCGGAGTATCTCTCGGTGCTAGAGCAACAGCGGCGTCAGCAAGATATGGAAATCCAACAACTAAAGAAAGCCTTAGAACAACAACAACAACAGCAACAATTGTTACAGCAACAACTGCAGCTTCAAATGCTGCAACAGCAGAAGCAGCAGCATCTATCTCAGGTTCTTTTTATTTTCATTTTAAAATTCTTTTTCGGGACCTTTCTGCAAAGATGCTTGTTTTCAAGGGTCCCTTCTTCTAAAATACAAAACAATTGATTCTGAAGTCCAAATGGAGATGAGGTTTTCATTGATATTGTAAATGATTGAATAAGCGCCCCTGGGAAAGAGCCAAGTCTAGCAATAAGTGCATTAAAAAATGGTTAAAAACCGAAGTACAAATTTTAACAAAATCACAATCTTTGATATGAGAGGAAATTCAATACGAATTTAAAGTTCAAAATGCAGTCAGTCAATTACAGTTTGTATGGGATAAACCTTTACTCTGCTTAATTCAGCATTTCCCAAATAGTGCAGCGCACCCCCTCCACTATAAAGAGCATTGCTGATAGCACGGCCCTTCAGCGTGTTTTCCAAATTTTTGCTTCATTAGACTGAGGTGCCCCCCTCCCAGGTGGAGGAGTTGCGTTACGGGCGAATTATCAAGTTATTTAGTTATTTATATGTGCTTATTTGCTTTCTTTTAGTTATTTATGTGTAATGGCCACAGGGTTGCTATGTAATTCCATGCTCCTTGTGGTATCATTTTGTTTTCGAATGTTTTGTAAATATTTCTGCGAGTAAAACAGGGGGTCGCGATACGATGCTGTTAGGTGCGCGTATGACTCCGGTGAACAACTTTTATAGTTATTTATATTATTTATAGTGACTAGAAGCGCAAAATATTTTCTCTTTTCATGATGGGGGCTTCGTAAAAAATAATTAAGAAGCTATAGCTTAATTGTAGGGGTCTCATATTTCACTTTTCCAAATTTCTCAACCACAAGAGCATTTTATTATAACCCCCATATTGTCGAAATTTGAAAGTAAACTCTACCCCCAATTATATTTTCAACCTCTCACTATATAAGACTATTTTTGATTACATAAGAAGTATATCAAACTTGTGTCAATTAAAAGTCATCAACCTTTCTCAGACATTTAGAATGCTTGTCTTTTTTGATTCAAATTTTTCAGGTCGAGTTCGTTATACAACACGGTTTTTGTACCATAAAATTACGATTATAAAGAATACCCCTACCCCATTTGATGTAAAATTATCAAAAATCTTAACATCGTGATCTTTCGAACTACCTGCAATTGATCACACAAGAGTATGAACGTAAGTTAGAATATTTTGATCGAAAATAATATTCAACTAAGTTAATCCCTGATTGGATATAGATTGACTCACGCCGAAGGGAACCATTAGTTGAATTGATAAGCGGAGTTTTTAATAGAAGGCGACTACCAACGAATTATCGCTGGCTACTTCTCCCTTAACTGTCGTCTACTTTAACTTAAACTGACGGAAAGAGTACACAATAACTTTATGCCACCGCCTCCCTGGGACACTGTCACAATTTATGATCAGACGCGCAATCTAAATACTACTAAAACCACTGAATAGGCAGTTTTAGTGATTTAAAATCACCATTGACTGATCATGCTGTGATTTGCAATCACTATCATTACTGGTACCCTAACTATGTACATTCTTTGTAATTAGAGTGGTGCTGTAGAGAAACAACAAGTTCAACAGGTTCCTGGTGTACATGAGACAGCTTCCTCAACTCAGAGATCCATTCATGAACCTCATCCTGAGATGCAGGCTAGTAGTACTCAATCACTGGTACGTGATGTACAGCAAAGAAGTCAAATTGCCAGGTTTGATCTATTATAATTACATCATATTGACTAATGTGTCGTTGCGAGATTTTTAATGGTTCGTACAGTCTTGGAAAGTCCTTCAAAATTGACGTCTCCCTTGAAAAGTCCTTGAATATGAAGCAAAAGCCCTTGTGGCCTATGAAATTGTCCTTGATTCTGAACATCTCTATGATTTTACGTGAATTCCTGCTAATATAGTTGTTCGCTGAGCTGTGCTTCGTGAAAAACCCAATTTTGGTGCCCAGAACCTCGTTTTCAAAGCTTTTTGCTTTTGTGTGTTTGCGTCTTGAGACTTGAAACAAACAATGGTTCCATGGTACAATGGTTAAGAATATATTCTAGACTGTTTGTCTTTGTTGTTACAATATATGCTTATTGTTATCATCCTTGAAAATAGTAAAGTTTGCCTAGAAAAGTCCTTGTTTTTATTGTTGATCAATTTGTTGGACCCATGTTTCGTATATCTCATATAAAATGAC
Source organism: Cassiopea andromeda (assembly GCA_018155075.1). Lineage (NCBI taxonomy): Eukaryota > Metazoa > Cnidaria > Scyphozoa > Rhizostomeae > Cassiopeidae > Cassiopea > Cassiopea andromeda. The sequence goes on along the minus strand of WIPJ01007880.1, from coordinate 344,110 downwards.
CTATTGAGATATACAAGCGTGATTGCAATAATATTTAATTTACGTTAAATTTCATACGAATGGCTTTTCACGCGTAAACCCTTTTACGGTAGGAACCCTTCTTTGTCTATTGGTAAAAATACTACTCCTTTTGACGATGTTTTTTGTGATATTATTGCTGATGTGAAGTTCTCAAAGACTAGACTTTGCATTGTGATTTTTCTTCAACTTTACATCATATAGATAAGATCTTAAAAGTTTTTTAATTTTGACGGACAGATCCATGGATACCGGGGTCTGTTTGACGTTGTAGAGGCTGCCATTGTTGCAGCGAGGGGTAGATTTTCATCACCGAAGAGCAACTTTTTGCTATTCAAAAAGTACTATGGATTGTCACTCCTTAGTCTTCGCCGCCTATGATAGTCTTGTCCTTTCTGCAAAGTTCTGCAGATTTGCACAACTTTGTATGATAATTTCAAGATTGAAGCTGAAGCATTTACCCTTGCATTCCCTGAAGCATTGGAACTAGCGATAAACTTGTTTCAATGTTTAACTTTGCAATTGTTTGCACAGACCGCCAGAGATGGATGGATCCAACAAACCAGCGCAAGGGGCAGCATTGATAATGGAGAAATTCCAAAGAATGATTCAAGGAAACTCATCAAAGCACGTAGAAGTACGTAATGAGAGTAACATCCCAGGCTTTGGCTTTGAATTGCCTTCAAAAGTTGATAGTAAAGGAAAAAGTCCGGGTTTCAATCAGGTATCATCAGTGTATTGCTCCTCAGCATTGTTCATTGTTCTTTGCATTGTTCTTTTATATTGCATGTTCACTCATTTCATAATGTCTGGTTCCCATGCGATTGTTCATATTCAGGAATGAAAGGAATTAAACCTAAGCACGCACCATGCTCTTTTGAAACCAAAATTGGATTCATAGGGTCTGGAAGGTCAAAGAGAAAAGCATCAAAATTTGGGTAAAACAAGGAACGTCTGGGAATTCTTTTCTAGAAAGCTAAATGGTCAGGCAAAGTCATTAAAATGTTTTGAACACATTCCTCTACTAGTTTTCATATGTTAGATTTCTTCAAGCATATTATTGCATGCCAAGAAAAATGATGTCACATGCACTGTTTAATGTCTCTCCTTACTCTGCTTACAATGTGCATCATGTCTAAGTCTAAGAAGATTCTCCTTTGTTTTCGTGCGTTTTAAGATTGCTAAGATTGTTGTTGATGTTTGGTACCTACTCATTAGGGTCAAGAATAGTATGATCTTATTTTATCCGGGGTTAGGGAAAATACATCGTTATCGCCCAATTGGTCAGGGAAAGTCAGGGAATAATAATCTCAAGGATGTGTATAAGCCCTCCAGGCTCTGAAGTTTTTTGCAATACCTCATACACTGTCTTTCATTTGCATATATTTTAATAGTTATATGCTCATTCTTATAATCATATGTTGATAGGGCTGGTTTATCTTCTTATTGTCCTTGTCATAGCTTTTTATACTGACCGCTATTATTAGCTACAATGGCGGTGTTCATTGACTCCTTGTAACTCCTTGAATTACACTTGCATAGCAACCAGGCATGCATTATAACCTACTTGATATTATTATATAGTATAAGATATCTGATTGAATTAGAATCTCAAAAGTTACTCGTTTTTGCAAGATTTACTTTTGCCGCATTTGCTAGTGTGTTTATGATTTGTGACGCGCTGAGAGAAGAAGCGCTGACAAACAATGAGACGCGCGGCGCCTACTTCTAATCCACACACTTTGATTATGATTTACTGCATGCGTATGAAGATGCGCTGTTAGAAAAAGCAATGCACAAGGTACTATGGCAACATTGCTTTATTATAATATCCTACTATGTCTATCTATAGATGTGAATCATGACTTAAGAGGCAATGAATATAAGGAATTCAGGTTAAATAGATGGAATATATTCAATAAAGTGCAGGCTCATTTGTATTCGATCAAATATTCCAGTGACATAGGACGGAACGGTAGAGATAGTTAGGCTCGAACAATGCTAATTCCCTGCACCATTCAACTTCTTGTGGAAGTTAATTCAAGTATCGGTTGCTGCTATTTTCAGTTAGTGCACATTTACCTCCTTTCAGGTTCTGAAAATCATGAAGACGCTCCTGTCGAGAAGGGGGTGACCTGGCCGCGCTAGCATCTAAACCTCTCAGCAACGTCTTCTTCACGCGCGTTGCGATTCATATACAGTCTATTACTACAAATGAACTTTTGAGTTTGAACTTAGTTTAAATTTTCATTTTCATTTTTCACTTTTCATGTTTCATTTCCCTTGTGGCTACTGTTAATGCTACAATAGCACATGAAGCTAGGTTACCGTGGATATACGTGCGTTTTGATGTACGTACACGTTTTCTTTTAATAAGAAACTGGTTTATAAGAAACTATTAGTAGGCTGGTCAAAAAATTAGCTCAAGAACGATGCTCAAGAAAATGTAGTAAACTGTACGTACAATCTTCATTTGTATGGAAAAGAATACATTGAATCGCTTCCACTCGTTAATTAGTATTATTTTTGCTGTGAACATATTGTAACTTATAATTTTGACCTGCCCAGACATTTATCATGACAATGAGCGTTTATACCCACTTTGAAGTGTTTAGCTTTCAAAACAATAAGATGAGTTTCGGCCCCGAGAATAAGAAACTATTTAAGAAACTTTTAGAACTAAAATTCGAAGAGTTTCATGTCAAATTAAGAACTTCTAATTCTAGATGCCAATCCAAGTTTCTTATTTTGAAAGAACGTGTACTATACCATGTCAGGTGATCCATTGGAAGACTCGTTTAGGCTCTGATACATTTCGCTACGAAAAGGTAGTCAGTCTTGGGTTGGGTTGATATACAGTTTGGAGGCCTCGTTTAGGCGCTGTGCATTACCCCTCATTTGTGTTTATCTTTCTTGGACTTCTTTCTTTGGCATGGTGTAGACGAGAAGGCTCTGGGTGAGTAGGGGCGTTTTTGTATTTATTACGAGGTCCCATTGAAAACACCTGCATTTCGCGCGCTTGTTATGTGGAATTTCATGAACGGAAGTTGGAGACCAAAATAAACCGCAAGAATGATGCGAGGGAGTTGCCAAAACGCCACCAAAAACCTTGTCTAAATTTTAGCCAGTTTGCATCAGCTGTAAGAAGTACTAGGCCTTTCCTGACGAAACGATAGCAGAATCTATTTGAAGACCAAAGTCAAGTACATTAGAAGCTCTGTTTAGCCTCCCGGGGGCTTGGTGGTTACAGATTGGAGGCTTATTAGAAAGGAGGCTTATGTCAAAGCCCAATACCCACGCTATGGAAATTTTCTATCCTCTAATACAGATTGAAAAAGTAAATCTGAGTTTTAACAGTCTTCATAGCAACCCTTCTAAATGGCATAAAATAGAAGCATATATGGTTCGGTATTGCATAAATTTTGTTAGGTGGACATCAATTTTGTTATGATATTAAGCTATCCCGAAGCGTTTTGATTATGTCAATGATGGATGTTTCTTGAGTAACTGGTGTGGCAACTATAGGAATAATGGATGTGTCGATGTAAAAATGTTAGCATAATTTTAATAAATGTTTAGATGAAAGAATATGATTTATTCATATTTTTTGCCTGAAGAAGGTAGCAGAAATGAGGCCATACTGGTATGATACATTGTTTAAATAACATTTCATTTGCCAAGGAAAAAATTATTTGGATCGGCTTTCTTACTTGTACGCCGATCAGGTTACATTGAATGGCATGGGATTTTTAAAAAGTGGCGTAGATTCATGGAAGAATCCGTGTCATTAGAAGTCTTCAAAATTTAAAAGACATTAAGGACTTGATTTGACGAAATATTAAGAAATACCTAGGCTGAAGCTAGAGAGTTTGTTTCCTATTAAAAAGTGTGTATACTATCTTGGAGCCCCTGAGAGTAACAATAGATGCACATTACCATGGAATGAGTTTGTTATATTACACTATAGCATTAGTTGGTTATTACGATGAGCGAGGAAAGGCAGAGCTTCGTTTATGATCAAATCTATCAAAGTTTACCAGTCAAAGTTCGTTTATGAATTGGGTATCGAACTTTCGTTTGTGCTTTGCAAATTTCTCGACTTTGGAGTGCAAATCTGCTATCTCGAGAGTGCAAATCTGCTATCGCAGACCTCCAGCAACTAGAGGAAGTATGCTAGAAGATGGAATAACTGCTCCAGGCATTTTAAGTTTAATTTTGTCAGCCTGGAGGATCGCTTTTAACATTAAAGACAGAACTAGACAAGAAATTGACCTTATCAATAAGGTTTTTTTTTATCCAGAAGTCTCTCTTATAATAGAGAAGTGGGGCTCAGTTGGGTATTTAGTAAAAACCTTGTTGGAAACATCTTTCTCAGATCTGCTTCTTCACTGAATTTGTGAATTTGCCAGCAAATGATAGTACCAATATTTCTCTGTCGTTTCACGGAATGACCAATGCTTGCTTTAGAGCCAGGATGTGTTGATAGGAGTGTGGTACTCATAAATTATTGGCCCACTTATTGTTTCAGAGCTATTATCATTTGTATCGAAGTTATTTGCTGTCACTGACCGTTCATTTCATGGACTTTCTATTTGTATCTGAGCCTTTGAATATATTTATCCTGTTTTGGCGGGCTTCTCTCCACTTGTGGTTTATTTTGGGCTGTATTCTGTAAGTATTGATGTATCATTTTCCCGTGACCTCGTTTTGTGACAGGCTCTGCTGGATGCGTTTGATTATGGTGATGACGAAGATGATGAGCAGCGATTTGCCGAACAAAGAAGACACCTTATTGAAGAAGAGACACGACTGATGACAAGGTAACTTATTGAAATCCACGTGATTATTCAACTCTTATTTGTTTCCACGATTATTTTATATGAAAGTTTTTTAAGCCCAGCTCTGTAACTTTCGTATCATTTTCACGATTCCGGTATCAAAACTTTGTTAAGACTTTCTTAGCGAAAATATTTGAGTTTCAATGTTTGTGCATGCACATTAGTCGAAATTTAAAAAGTACTATGTACACATGAAATGACGATAAGTCCTGGTAAACAACAGAAGTTAAACTGTTAGAGAGCAGCCAGCATGATAACTTTCTGAGCAGCTGATTACTACTTTCTTATAAACCATTTTCCTGTAGACAAATGTGTATTCCAAAAAGTGGCATTTTTTGGTATCTGCTTTTGTGAGGTTATAACTCGCAACTTGCAAGTGAAAAGCTGACTCTGTTTTGCCCATTAACTACCTAGTGAATTCTTGCTGATCACAATGCAGTATTAGACACGGTGAAAGTCTTTTCCCTTTCTTTCGAGCTGTTCTTATCCCATTTTCGGGTTACTTGAGAAGTGTAATATTTTTCATATTGATTGCTATCGTCCTTGAAAAGTTTTTTAAAAAATTCCACTATATCTTACCGACTCCTTGTTGAAGCGTCGTCAGTGACTCAATTATGACCATATTTTGTTGACAGTTTCATGCAACAGCATGTAACCCAACAATGAACTCTTACGCCGACTAACTCTTGAGGGGTATTCCAGTTTGGACTCGTAGGCACAATGCAAAAAGTCTTAGCTCACGTGCTAACAGCGATAATATTCCCCCAAATTTTGCCTGAAACTCCAATTTGTTGAATGAAGTTCAAGTTTTGATTGAAGTGAAAAGAATGTTGCCGATTTTTCGTTCTGTGGTCAAGTTTTGATTATAGTTCTATATTTACTATCTAAGCAAACACCGCATAATTTACTGATTTGTAACAAAAGAGATGTTTCAGAACTATGATTTGTATTATATTCTTTAAAAACAGCTGAAATTGCTGTATCTGCTGTGACCATCTATATCTTACAACTGAGGGCATCATTTCTTTTAGCCAGCATGCCCATGTCTATTTGATTACACGGCGAAGCTCTCAGCCTGCTCCATAAACATCTAAAATTACGCTAAAGTGTTTTCTTCGTAGTTGAAAATATGAATGACATTAAAAATTGCTCAGTACTAATTGCTGTATCCTTAATTTTGGTAGTAAGTGACTTACAATTTACGATGTCATTTTAGCTAGCCATGTAATGTAGTTCTATTTTATTTCCTGTCAAAACCTTCAGCAGAATAGTGCTAAACTTAGCTTTTGCGATTAGTGCCATTTTCTACATTCTACTTTACTAGATTTCAGTTTCTTATACTTAGCAAGTTTTCTTGAAGTTGATTGCATATACCAATGATTTTATCAATAATTTGGTATATTTTTATGGGTTTTTCATGTGTTCTATGTTGATTTTCTTAACATTCGCTCGTGAAATTCCACCGCAAAAGCGCAACTTCTAATCATAATGCCCAATATGAATGATTTTATTGGAAATTGTGCAATAAGGTTTCTCCTTGTTTTTATCATTCTGCGGAGGAGGCACACGCCTTCGTAAAAGCAAAGAAAAAGAACATTAAACAATATTTTGTATTGTGAATGCTAAGTAGTGCTATGTTTTTCTTGTGGAGAATTGCTGTGATCATTTCGACAAAAGATTCCTACTGTCCATAATTTTATGCCCACTAGCTATTGGTATCCTAATGTAGATTCAGAACCTCATTTTGAATATTTCTCACAGCCACACCAGCAATAGTTGTGGCGTCGTGCGGACAAAATGAATTACAGGGACACTTTATTCAATTTGCATAAGGTTTTGTTTCCTATGCGTTTTTCGCTTTTTTAACGTCCTTTGCATCTAAATGTTAGAGCACTTATTCGTTTCAATCCACCATTATTACCGCAGTTTATAAGAATTGCATTCTTGCAATTGCCCTTTCGACCCAATCAAGCAACTTTTAGGCCCTATTAGCATCATCTCTAATAGGCCACAAATGGCATGGAGTTTTTTTCCAAATCATCAGGAATTTCAGAAAGATAAAACAATGAAATGGCCCTAATTGTACATAAAGTGCCTCCATGTGTCTATCCAGTTAATTAGAAGGACATTTTTATTTTGTTTGTGTCCAGTGCATTTATTGGATGTAGAATTGTAGGCGTGTGGTACATATGCTGTTCATTATTTTTGTTATATAATCGAAGTCAATTAATTATAAATAATCAACAGCAAGGTATTATGCGGTTTATGTATTGCGATTATGCTTTATGTAGGCTCACTTTGGATGGGAGTGGGGGGGGGTGGGGGTGTGGAAGGTATCGGCGATCATTCGTTCACAGATTTGATGTCGTCATAAAGTCTATTTGTCAGCTATTTTAGAGAGATACTCGCTGTATTTTTGGCATGCTCTCACCTAGTTGTAGTGTTGGTATTTTATTCGTGGCAGTTAGATGACATATTTGTCACAGTGTCTTGTCTAGACTGGCCACTACTGTTTAGGATTGTAATATCAATTTCTCACTGCCTTTAGTGGCAAAGGCTCGCCGGAATACAAAGCTACAATCTCCAACATTATGCAGAAGATGCAGCAGACTGTCAAGGCCCCGCAAGATGAGCCCCCCTCCTATGATGAGAGGTTTTTGCAACAGCAACAGCATCGGTTACCGCAACATCAAGAGCAATTCGAACAACAGCCAATGCTGGATGTCGGAAGTAGGGAAGGCGGGTACCCTCTTGCGAGGCACATTCAGGAGCTGCACAGCAGCAAGCCACAAAGGCTCCCATTTCTTGAAAGTATGTCTTTAGCTTTTGATTGGGAAAAACTTCAACTATTGTTTTAATGATATTATCCTGCTTGATTATTAATATGTGTGCTTTTTCCCACCCCAGTGAAAGCTGTTAAGATCGGGATTTTTACGTTCATTTGTTACTATCAATGATATCCTGATCTGCTACAGAAGTTTTCGTGTTCAAATGTTTGTTTTCTATTTTGCTCGCAGGTGCCAAACAGCCCCCCCTGCTTAATAATTTTTTGATTTTTTTGCAACTCGCGCGGGCCTTATTAGTCTCCCTCCCGTTTATTAATTTTAATGAAATTGACTTTTTTACGAACTCCCCCATTTCATTTCCTTTCTTTGTTGGGACTTTTCACGCCCAACATTCAAGGCAAAATAGAATGCTTCTGTATATATTTTAGCTCTATGCTTTATTACACCTTGTTTTTCTTCTTTCCATCATTTTATTGTCATGTACAGCCATTTTTCAAATTCCGACCTCCCCCGTTTATTTGGACCCCTCCCCCCGTTTATACATTTTAGGAGTTTGTTCCAACCCCCTGTTTATTACGACCCTCAATTTATTTGCCACTTGAGAGTACTTTAGTTCAAGTTATAAATATTTTTATTTAGTATGTAAGTGTCAATTAGTAATTTTAAGTATGTTTTTCACATAGTCCCCTGGAAAACAGATCTTAGCATCTGAGGGGTCACCATGTTTAAGGAATTAAAAATGAAAAATGAAACGAAATACAATTCTATTCCTTCTGTTGCATTTTTGTTAGTATTTTATTTATTCCTAAATGTTATCGTTGTTGAATATGCTTATTTCAGCTTCCTCAGAGAGTCCACCCTATTCAAAGGATACAGTGAGGGAATCGCGCTTTGTGCCCGTATTGGAGCAAGAGCCGCCTCCTCAGCGTCATATGTTGAGCGAGCAGGACCATAGAGAAGCTCAAGGCCGTTTTGACCAAGAGCAACATCTGATGTCGGCTGCGGAAAATCGATTTGATAGAGACAGAAGTATGAAAAGAGGCCATGAAGGAGAATTTAGGCCGAGGGAAATGAGAGACTTCAGAGAAAGAGGAAGAGAAGACAGGGATAGCAGAGAGTACTTGCAAGGCGACAGGGAGCTGAGGGATAGAGGGCAAAGGGAAAGGGAGATTAGGGATAGAGATCAAAGAGACAGGGAAGTAAGAGATAGGGAGCAGAGAGAGAGGGATCAGAGAGATAGAGACCAGAGAGATAGGGATATGAGGGATAGGGACCAAAGAGATAGGGATCTCAAAGATAGAGACCAGAGAGATAGGGAGTCAAGAGATAGAGACATGAGGGAAAGAGACTTTAGGGAGAGGGAACAACGGGCACGTGAACACAGAGTTAGAGGTACTCGTGAGATGGAAAGCGACAGAGAAGGACACAGAGAAAGAGAAAGACACCATGACAGAGATGAAAAGAAAGAAATTGAAAAGGAAGCAGAAGAGGAAAAGAAAGGATTGAGCAATGAAGAGAGGAGACAGTTAGGATTTCCTGATTTCAAAAAAGGGCGAATTAGTCGTAAGTTAAACTTTCATAACATTTTCTTGAAATGTTCAGCTTTATAGAAATAGCGAGCTGGAAGGTCAACAACAATCTGTCGTTAGGCAAGGACAGATATTTGCAATTCTCAGGTATTTTCATGCGTATGGAGAGACAGACTGTTTTTAATGCAGTTTGTGTCACTTTTGTCTACCATGAAAGTTTATCTTGCTTGATATCTGAGCCACTATCATTTGTTTTGATCAGCGACCATGTGTCTTCTCTTTTGCGCAGTTTCTTCTTTCATGCATAAACTTGTTATGCACTTCTTAAACCTAATAAGAAGATGGCATGATTGTATTATAGCGTAATTTCACGTAAGCAAGCTTTTGAATGATATCAATCTGTCACTGAATAGTAATTGTTGCACTGATATCAATGTGTCGCTTTTATAATTATGTGTACTGACCAGCTCCCCCGACCATATAGAATGATGCAGATGCACCATAAATGAGGTGGAGTATAATTTTTTTTATATTGGTACAGGTGTAGTGACTGAATATAAATGGGCATAAAATTTCATGAGTTTTTGAATCAGAAATATATTTTCATATTTTATTATTTAAGGTATAATTGCAGATTAGCATGAACGAAGCCGTACATAAATAGTACTAAAGTGCACTTTGACTTTTGCCCCCTTAATAAACCAAAATTTGATTTGTTGAATGAAAATGGTCAAAATTGTTGAATGAAGATTGTTGAAATTGTTGCTTATATACTGATTGGGTTGCACATAATAGAAGTAAACTTGGAATAGAGTAGAATGAAATAGTATATGTTCCATGGCAGCATGCCAAAGTAATTGTATAAAATATTATATGAAAATGACATGAAGTAGAACCGTGAGGTTTGTAATTGCAAAGATAGTGACAACATCTTTATTGTATTTCTTGGATGATTTTTTATTTAATAGAACATCTACCAAGATCTGCAATCTTGTTGTCCCAGGTGTAGCACCTGTTGTTGCGGTACATGAGAATGGACTTGTAGCCTTTGACTAAGTTATCATACTCCGTACTATAGTGTGATTTGTTATAGATGTTTTTTCTTGGCCATGAGGAAATTATTGATCATAGAGAAGTTCTCTTCCTGAAAAGAAAAAGCACTTGAAATTTTTCTGTATCAACTTCTGATTTATTTTCCTAGTTGCCTTTCTTAAAGCTCTGCCAAATTAGGAAACATTGTCATATGACATTGTTTCACAAGCGAAAAATATGTTTTCGCATGTTTCTGTGACACGAAATGAGAGTGGCTATACTTGTTGTTGTTGCTGTCGCTACTGATTATTGGTGCGAAAAATCAAAGCTAAAATGGAAGTAAAACGAAAAGCAGCTGTTGCCGTTTTGCTATTAGAAGGTCGAAATGAAGAGTTCTTGCAAAGTAAGACTAGTTATGGAACAAGAGCAAATGGGTTGTATGAAAGAGCTTGCCATAGGAGACACATATGGAAATGCTTGAAGGTGAAGATTAAGGCTCCTCTGCTTCTGTGTGGACTGCCTGACTGTCTTGCTTCGTCGTTATGCTATGACAGAAGCCTAAAACAGCCACTTCGCATAAGACTGCTCATGGAATTTATGGATATTGAATTGAATTGTCTGACAACATCATGTCAAACTAGGAAGCATTGTCATACAACATGAAATGTCACACGAAATGTTTGATGATCATCAAACATTCGTATGACAAATTTTTCATCGATTTTGTCATATGACAAGGCGGCCAAACAAGGAAACGTTTCGTGAAACATTTGCAAAACACGAATGTTATATGACAATGTTTCCTAGTTTGGCCGGGCCTGTAAAAATTAGGAGTCTGCTCGCTATGATAGGGCAGGTAGAAGTGTACACCCCTTCCGCTTTTTTATTCTTTTAATGAATCCCATTGTAATTTAGTTTGCAGTCTGACAATTTGGGTCGGCCATCTTCCACCAAGAACCACACCAGAGCAGTTGAAAGAAGCTTTTGGTGAATTTGGAGAAGTAGAATCGATTGATGTGAGTCATTGTCACCATTTACCTTTTACCTGAGTTGCTCACAGCGTAGTTTCGAGTTCATTTACGCAATGCTTATCCAAATGTTCGTCAATTGGCTAGTTTTTGGATTTTTTGATGATGCAAAAATTTGATGGTTTTGGTTTTACGTGCTTTTTTATCCGTAGTTAGTACAAGCTCGTGGTTGTGCTTTCGTTGTAATGAAAAGGCGAAATGAAGCTGACTTGGCACTGAGAAGTTTGAAAAATCAAAGATTTTATGGCCATACAATAAGGGTAAGTAGACTTTTGTATCTTTAAGTGTCATCCTACTCTACGTTGAAAGAGCAGTTGACTTAAAGGGGGAGCATTAAGCAGTGAAAAACACAGAACAAGACATTACTTTGTATCATGCCACTGGTTCCTCCACATACTTCTCCTATTTATTGCCACAAATTTCTGTTTATATTTGAATACTACTGTTTGTCGCCATGGATTTACTTTTCTACTGAGGTATATGAATGAAAATGAGGCCCATTATGTGGGGTGAGAATGTGTCCTTGGTAGTTTGAGTCGTAGGTAAATTTGAATCTACTTCACCAAAATGGCGATTAATTATTGGATATTAGACCGTATGTTACGTTATCATTACCACAACTGAACCCTCCTCTTGACAATACACAGAGCGTTTCTTAGTAGCTTGTTAGCTTGTAAACCAGTTTGATGTCAAACTTTTCTCTTTGTTCCAAAGGTTGCTTGGGCCCCTGGCAGAGCAGTGAAGGAATCTGTTTTTAAGCAATTCTGGGATGAAGACAGGGGTGTTACGTTTGTTCCGTGGGATCGAATGAAAGGAAAGAGTTTGAAAGATCTATCCTATGGTAGTGTTGTTGATCCTGACAGCATTCCTCCTGGGATGGCGCTTGAAAGTTAGTATTGCTGTATAAATACATATATATATATATATATATATATATATATATATATATATATATATAT
>WIPJ01007880.1:288687-320982 GCA_018155075.1 Cassiopea andromeda | reverse complement strand
GGGGGGTCCTAAAAACAGGGGTTTGGAAAAAACTTTCTAAAATTTAATAAACGGAAGGGGTTGGAATTTGAGAAATGGCTTTAAATGATTATAAAACGATGTAAAGAACAAAAATAGGTTGTCATAGCGCATAGAGCTAAAATACATACAGAAGACTCTATTTTGCCTTGAATATCGGGCATGAATAGTACTAACAAAGAAATGGAATGAAATCAGGGGTTGGTAGAAAAGTCAATTTCCTTAAAATTAATGAACGGGGGTCCTAATAAGGTCTGGGGGTTGGACAAAAATGAAAAAGTTACTAAGCGGGGGAGACGTTTATTTGGCACCTGAAAGTAGAATGAGGACGATGACAAATAGAGTCCATATGATTTTAATATTCTTCATTCGACATAACCAGGCAATATGAGCCTATTCCAGAAGATTATCCAAAGACTTTTCGATATTATTCCAAAACTAATCCATAAAGCTAATGTAACCAAAAGACTATTCCTACGACTATTCCTGTTTAAAGGTTGCAGCAAACATAAATCTCTAATATTTCATGCCTTTGATATTTGCTCTTTTAAAAATTTTCACAACGAGCTTGTTAAATCTAACCCATTCTTGCTAAAAATTGCTATCTCTCCTCACTAAATAATAATGTCATTAAGAACTTTATAAACGAGTGTTTTTCTCCTTCCAGCAAACCCCTTAAATTTGACCAAAATAAACAGCGCGTTATTTTCTGCATTCCTTATCTGGGTCAGCTTAGTTTTATATTACGCAGCATTAATAAACTTTTGAAATGGAACTATCTCGATATTAAATTGCAATTTATATATAAATCACCTGAACGCCTGTCCTCTATAGTTAAATATAAGGACCTCTTCCGCTATTCCAGTAGTGGCGGCAACGGCTCTTGTTACGGTAAAACAGCTAGGAACCTTAAAGTTCGCCATTGTGAGCATCTAGGGAGAAATAACAGTGGAAGGAACTCATGCCCCTCCAGTACGTCATCTATCTGGGATTATATGAAACAAACAGGTCATGTTGGCAGAGTAGAGGATTTTTCTATAATCAGTACAACTGACAATTCCTTCGGTCTTTTAATCCAAGAAAGCCTTCTCATCCAAAGGGATAGGCCCAACATTTATTCTCACCAATCTTCCATTTCCGTGGTTTTGTTTTAAACCTTTGCACGACTTTCCTATTGCATATCGTTTCTTTCTCCCGAGGGCTTTTTCCTTCATCTGTTACTATTTTGAATCTCGTAGTGTTCACCATCTATTTGCTTCGCTTTGAACTTCCTATCATGTTCGCTCTTACTCTGGTGTTCCCTTCCTATACATGTTCAATTATGTAAATAGTTGGCATTAATTAGTTTTCATTTTAACTATATACATGATAGATGTTAGCCACCTTTAAATAAAGTATTTATTATTATTATACATCCATGTCATAATTATGTTTGCTCTCATGTGATTATTGATCCTACCTTTAGTATTCATTGCCCTCCTCTTCCTATATACAGTTACTGATGATGGCTCGAGTCGAGTCGAAATGTCTCATCATAATTAAACGGGAATAGTCATATAAATAGTATTGCGGTAACATTAGCTATATGGATTAGTCTTGGAATGATATGGAATAGTCTTTGGATAGTCATAATACCTGGTTATGTCGAATGAAGAATATTAATAGCATGTGGACTCTATTTGTCGTTGTCTTCGGTCTAAAAGTTTTACAAAAGCTGTTGTTTCTATCTTCAATAACTATAACACATTATTGGAAAAAAATTAAATGGCTGTAGTATTGCCCAAGGGAGTAAGAGGCATTTGCTGCTGACAAAAGAGCTTCATAAAACAATAAGAAGCTGCTTTAGGGCCATTCTCACGAAATCCCAACCAGGAGTGAAAAAACAACTCCCTAGCAAATGTCACAAACTGAGAGAAATCAGCAGATTATTGGTGAAAATACCATCTTTTTGAAGTTAACAATACAATTTGCGACTGTTGTTCCTACATTTACAATTTTTTGTTTTATTGAGATTGTTTTCAAAATTGCATCCGCCACGCATTTTGTCACGTACGTCAGGAGAAATTTCATCAAATTTTTCCAGAAAATGAAGAAATTAATTAAATTATTCACGTTGCTTTGAAACTTCATCTATCAACATTGCAAAATACTCAAAATTTTATGACTCGCTCTCAGGAATTCAGAGAAATGTCAAGAAAACATATTACTGGGATGATGTAATTTCTATGATGTCACGTACGTCACGCAACTTTAAAGCCCTCTGCTAGAAGTAAGTTTTGCTGGATGCAGAGTCATTTTGTAAATATTTAAACTCTGTGCATTCAATTTCATGACAAACATATATTGACTTTATTTTCTGATGTTTTCATTAGCATTTTAGCCATTTTGTCTCAAATTTTTCACTTTGAATGTCACGTACGTCACGCGAGAATGGTCCTTTAGTGAATGCAAGTTGGCATACCAAAAAGTTGCACATTGCTGTAGTACTACGTACCGCTACAAATGGTAACAAAGAATGGTCGTAGAGTTTAATAAGCAATTCTTTTAATCTAGCAATCAAGCTACCCTAGAACTCACATGTCGGAAATTTCATAGTGCAATGAATAAAGCAACTAAAATATACTGGAAACAACTATTATAATCTAACGAAAATAAAGCATATTCATACCTAGTGCTGTACAACGTGTGAACTGATCAATGGCGCTCTTTGTCATGCAATAAACATTGACACCACCAAACTAAGGGTAGAATAGTACATAAAAAACAAAGAAGCTAACATCACAGCGAAAAGTTGCCATGTAGCTTTAATTAGGCAATTAGGTGCATTAGCCTCGTCCTAGTAAGAAATGAAAAATAAAATAAACATTACTTACATTATCGGGAAATATTTGGTTATATATAACGAAATAAACAGGAGTACAAAATTAGGGGTATCTGGGGGCAGGGAGCGCACGACTATGATAAATGAACACACAAAAGTTGAAGTCACAAAACTGCAGAAACTTGATCAAGTGCACTTTAGTCCCCTTTCATGGCGTGTAGGTTAGGGTGAAGACAACTTCTAAGGACCCCCAAGTTTTGAGGATCTACAGGGAACATCTAGAGGCTTTCAGAAGACAAGTCAGGATGGGGCCCCAATCATGCTAACTTCCTAGGGATCTCGAGTGTCTCTGTGCACCCTGGTACCTCCACATAAGTAACAGAATGTGTTCCTCTGGAAATAAACAAACTATTAATGAAGACTGTAAAGCAAAAAATAATTTGCAAACTACTAAAATTGTCGAGGGAGATAATTACATTAAGTCTCAACCCAATGACATGAAATGTGCTAAACGAAAAGAGAATAATCTTACTGCTCTTAGGCCATTCACACTGGAAACATTGACAATGCTACCTAAAATTTGCAAAATTCCAAATGAGATAAAGTAATGGAAAATGTATCAATCTACCGTAAATCCTGATGCTAAAATTGTGAACCATTGCCTTAAGAGAGAGAAACTGATGGTTTGCATGCTAAGATTTGATTAACATTAAAGAACAATGGATAACAGTGCACTACGATACGTTGTTGTAAATGCTATGCTTACGTATTTACGTGCAAATCCAGTCTCGATTAAGGTAAGACAAAATAGAAAATCATAATGGGATAGCAACTTGTGTACTAGCAAAAATTGGGGAAGAGTACGGGAGCTTTCAGGCTTAGGCCGGCATAACAACCAAAAAGATTTTAATTTATTACACAACTGAAAACAGGGAAATTTTCTACGAGAGTAAGGACAAAAATGATTTGCTAAAATAGAGCCTATTCATCATACGATATTCCTTGTAAAGAAATAAACTAACAGATTTTTAAGAAGGCTGCAAATATAAAACACTGTAGAGATGATTCATGCCAACTAATAAACTTGATATGCTTCATAACAGCAGATAGATCTGAAGCGACTTTGTAGCACAATGGAAACCTTTGGGCTGACTTATGTTGCTACAGCTATGTGCAGGCATACCTAAACTGGAAGGGACTGGGATAGCTGGCATTCCCTACATTTTTCCTGGAGGCACTGTAAGCAAGTAAAAATCTGGAAGATAAAATCCATCCTTGTGGGACCACATGCCTGCAAAATCAAACTTCATCATGCCCCCAAGACTATATTTTATTAGTGGAAAAATTCTTCATTGCTCCCTCACAGGAAGCTGTGCATCCATGCCCAATGTATACACAGGCATACCTGATTATATGCTACAAAGTGCTTACCTTTTGAAGAGATAAGATGTGGTACAGCAAGGTGGGTTAAATGGTACACTGACCTATGAAAAACAATCATTATGCATTTGTTAAATGTATTCTTGATCTCCATTAATAATACAAATAAGCTTTTTAACACAATGGCTTTGTAAAAGACAACCAACTTTTGCCTGAGCCTCAAATTTCCTAACTTTCCATCAAATTGAGGCTGGGATTTTCTTAAGATTTATATAATCTTTACTAGGATAAACAGGCTAAAGAGTTACCCTGTCCTTCTTAACCTTGAAAACTTGAATCTATCCATAACACTTTAAAAGCAAGAATGGAGTATTATTGATGCTTGGCAAGCACAGAAACTGAATGTTGGAACATGAGTCTTATGATTTTTTCAAGATTTTCACACAAATTTGGTCTTTTGAAGCACATATCCTTATACCTTTGTTCTTATAAAAATGTGTGTACTATGAAATAACATATTACAACAAGTTGTTTTAGTTTTTGTTTGTTAAAATTTGCTCAAAGACAACTCTACACTTCTTAAGACATACAGGGGCTCTTAAGCTTGGCTCCAGTACCCATAGCAAATTCATAACTAACACATTTAAAGTTGAAAAGTCAACTACTGTGAATTGAGTCAAGTTTCAACAAATAACCCAAGATATGATCAGTTATATCACTTTAACTATGATTATGATTAAATTCCTAATTTTGAATCAAAGGTGTCTGATGGTTCATACCTTACATTGATGCTCATAATTTTATCAAACTCCTCCAATGTGGTTGTCTCAACTGTTCCCTTGATGACAATACCTGCATTGTTTACCTTGGACAATTTAAAAACTTATTGCCAAAACCATGTGAAAGAATTACACTAAAATCAATAGTCTTGGGTATATCAAATGGTAAATCATTCCAAAAGGAGTATTTCAGCAAAACTCATAGATTTCTTGAAACATGATTGTAGATGTATTGACAGGACAAAATGAATAATGGAGGATAATAATGAAACTGCTAAATATTATTACTTATTGACATGCTACTTAAATGCTCTTGGTACTTGGATGACTGGCACCAAAAAGTTTGTGTGAACAATTTGGCAGTGAAGGAGCCTGAAATTCATTGAACAAAAGATAAAAATCATTTTAACAATTCCGTGTACACACCAGAATATCCAGGCAACCAAAATACTCAATGGTTTGTCTGATAATATCTTTAACATGTTCTTCATCAGTTAAATCACCAGTGATACACAAAGGCTAAGAAAGAAAAATAAAAGGATCTCTTGGTGTAACTCAAGCCTCAAATGAATGCTCTCCTACCTACAACCTCCTAACTGAATGGATAGCTCAATATTGCCAAGTTTTAAAAAATAATAACTGTGAGATTTGACAAGTGCAGCTAGTGAAAAATCGAACTGAGGTCCAATGTTAGGGGCAGAAGAATTAGGAATTATAGCAATGTGCATTATTTGTTAAAAAAAGACCACAAAAAGACTACAACACCATAAAAAGCCAGACGCAGGAAAAAGTTCATTAGAAACATAACTCCTTTCATGAGAATGTGAGAAGTCGTGAATATCTGTGAGTTTCACTACCAAACTGTGAGACTTGGTAACCTTGCTAGCAGGAAAAACTTTTCTTCAAATACCAAAGGTTTTTAAACTGACTTCTGCATTTTTTGGTGAACTGAATCCAACTATACCATCCATTTTGTTTGATCAGGTCATGTTTTTGCGGTATTGACAATTGAATAGTACCTAGTTCAAGAAATGAAGAACTGTAGGAGGCCAAATTTTTGCTTTCATATAAGAAGCAAAGCTGAAGCAGCCTGGAAATCCAAACTATGTCTCTAACATGAGGAAGCTATAACTGAAACTTTTCTGTTTACATGTGGGTGGCTATTTATTGACTAGCAGAGCTACACTCCAGTCTGGGACAACATAGATCAGTTTCTGTCTGCTCTGAACCAACATGACCAAAGGTGATTGCTCTAAGGACAGCAAAACGAATTGAAATGAAACCTGGTGACTACATAGCACAAGAGAAAATCACTACAAGACCTTTTCCATGATTCACTTTTGTGTAGTGTACATCTATATTTCTAAAGTTTGGTAGACAAAATACTTGCTTGTCTGAAACATTTTATCAAAAATCAAAAGCAATAAATAGCACCAAAGAGCATTACTATTAATTTTTCCAGTTTTGTAGCTCAAAAACTTGACCTAATTGTACAATATGAGCATAGTTTTTCAATTTTGCATGCCAAACTACCCCAGAATCAGCTGTCTCATACTTGGCCTTTAAAAATCTGCAGGCCAGTGTAATCAATCTACTGTAGAAAAAGCTCTATAAATTACTCCTTCCTAGTGAATGCTTATCCTTTCTAAACTAATTCTGCGTCTGTCAATTTAATACTTTTACTGCAGACATTGCAAAGTTAGATTCATAAAACCAGAACTATTAAATTCTGCATAACATATTAAAACTATATGAACAATCTCCACATACTTCAACAATGGCCTTATTTTTGTCTTGGCACTCTGACTTTGTCTTCAATAGCTCCTCTTTATTTCTACCAGTCAAAACAAGCTTTGCACCCAATTCAGCAAAAAGTACTGCAGTTGCTTTCCCAATGCCTGAGCTTGCACCTAACAAAAGGGAGACAATTCAACCTGATACTATGCACAAGGAATATTGTATGTATAGAATTGCCAATAGGAGGGGGGTAGATTTCTTCAGTTCCTAAATAAATTTGGGCAAGCTACATAATTCCAGCAGAAAAAATAGCAAAAACCTTACAAAAACTGCAGAACAATACAACTCTACCAAAGCTCATATGATATTTGCTCTGTAATTTTGATGAGTCCTGATCTTTGGCTGTCAAGTCTTGGCA
The DNA here is from genome assembly GCA_018155075.1 of Cassiopea andromeda. Classification (NCBI taxonomy): domain Eukaryota; kingdom Metazoa; phylum Cnidaria; class Scyphozoa; order Rhizostomeae; family Cassiopeidae; genus Cassiopea; species Cassiopea andromeda. The sequence continues at coordinate 313,829 of WIPJ01007880.1, read as the reverse complement.
GAATGATCTTTAATGGTACAAATATCAGAAATATAACACCAAAAGGCTGGGGGACTGCATAATATGTGTCACATTTCATCAAAATTTTGGGTGAGCACATCAGAACTTGAGATGTGCAATTGTGCACCTGAAAATTTTGAGCATTGAGTATGCAACTTGTGGAATACACATCTTTTATTTATAACAAAGTTGTTTTTGGCCCAGCACTGAAGCTTTCTTAACTTTTTTGCAATTCCAGTATCAAAACTTTCTTACTATTTTCTTGGAAAAAATTTGAGCTCCATTGGTTTGTGCATGCACATTTATGAAAAGTTAAAAAGTTCCATGTACATTTGACATCGTTATAAATCATAAAAAAATGACAGAAGGTAAAATTTTAGAGAGTAGCCAACATCATATACATGACAGATACGTCAAAAGTTAAGTACATAAACATTTATAAACTTCTTTACATTTCAAAAATCCAGAATTGAACTATTCTTAACTTTTTGAGCAGCTGAGTACTACTTTTGTACAAACCACTTTCTTACAAAACAATGTGTACTAGAAACAAGAACTTTGCCGTTTACTCAAATTTCTGACCAAAGTACTTACGTATTGAGACCATTGAGATTTAATTTTGATACAAAATTTGAGCTTACAATTGCAATTTTCCTTTGTCAGTGAACTGAAAAAGGAATTTTGCGTTTAATGTCAAGTACTATACATTCTGCCAAACCTGTCTAAGATCAACCAAGCCTATTTTCAAGGTGTGCACGTGATTTCAAAATGTATCCCAAATTGAGACCCAAGATGTAAATTTATGAGGGGCGTCTATCTCTAAGTCTGCATTAGCACCTAATGGTCCTTCCTAATCTGCAAGACTACTATCAATTATACTAAAATGCTGCTCATTCCGACCAAACAGCAGCAATAGGTAATGCATACTTAGACAGCAAATGTGATCGTCCTATTGTCTTCTACCAACAGTATCATAACGGCGGTGATCAGTGTCTTACCTGTAATTATTGCCACTTTGTTGTTCAGATTCGGCATTTTTTCGATCATCCGTACAGAGACGCGATGACCAGAAAGACAAGAAATAATTGTTCTACTTAGATTAGAAACAGGCTTGAACACAGCGAGCAATCTGTTTTCTGTGGGGTGAACACGTGAAAGCGACAACAACAACATTTGGTACTTTAGTTTGGACATGCAAACACGATTTCTATTTCTTTTCAAACTTGTTCCTTCTATTGACGTTACTCCTATTTCTATAAAGTAATAACTAAAATACATTGCTTTACTGTTGGTCATTTTTGTCTATATTACAGGCATAGCTTTAAGAAACGGCTGGGTCTTGAAGAAACTTTCCAAGAACACGTCCACTTAACAGAAGAAAAGGTAAGCCAAAGTATCTTAAGTATACAAACAATGAAAACAAAAATGGGGCAGAGATTTCATGGTGAAAGTATTGATTAATGAACATTTATAGTTTTCATTATTTTACAGATCAGATCTTAATTATCTTGCAATAATAGAACAACAAAAGAAAGCTATTCTTGCGAAAAGATTTTACACAACTAAGTTTAATATACCTCTACTGAATTTCTTGTTTCGACAAGGAAGTGTCCATTATTTACGATAAATATAACATTACTTAAGTTCATCGCCAAAGGCATAGGAAAGGAGGTAGCAATAGGGTTGTGCCCCGAATCCTCAGTTGGACAGACCTCCGGTTCATTGGGGGTAATTTTTTCAATAAGAGCAATAGGATTCTTTTGATTTTTTTCAAAATTTATTTGCTATTTCAGGGAGAAAGATTACTGCTTTCGTCTAAATTCAAAGTCCTACTACGCTCATGGATATGAATACTAAAGATTGCTTTTTTATCTGCATTGAAACTGAAAAAACTTACCTTCAATGAAGCTATCAATTTAAGCATCGACTGTTCATTTATGCGCCTTTTGTAGAATAGGATTTTCTTGACGCAGCACCAAAACTTTCTTAGCTTTTTCATGCTTTCAATCTCAAGATTTTCATACGTATTTCTTCACAAAATTTTTTCTAGTTTTGCAGATTTGCCCATATCACACAAAAGTACAGTGAAAAAAGCTGCAAACTTTGCTACTCAAGATTATTCACATATATTCCCTAGTTCTTTCTTCCTGGTCCCTTTCTTAACCTGGAAATAAATCATATGTAGGTCGTGAACGGAAAGGGGGTGTACATATAGATAGGTAAGCTTAGCGTTCAATCTAAATTAAAATGAAAAAGACTTCGAATGAAATGAGATTTTCATTACTGAGAGATCCTGCATCAAAACCACGAAGTGGAAAGCTTATACCCTGCAGCATAAGGCCACACGATTCTAATGCTAAAAGTAGTATCTCTTAAAGAATCTCCATATACTGTAGCCCTACTACATATAATCTGCAGTCGCCTGCTACATGTAAAATCCCCTGTCTGGAACATCCAGTTTACAAAGTTTCTTCAAAGCTTCCTTCACTCTCGCATCTGGGTTCTATAACAAAGCAAACCAGTTTATTCCACGGGAACGGGAAATTACAATGGCTACAGGATTTTTAAGCAGCATCAAAATATACATAATCTTTCATATAGCTTCAGACATGAATGGCAATTTAGTGGAGAGTGGAGCAAATTATCACAAAACCTTTTTGGAAATAGCATCCTTAAAAAAGTATTTGGAAATAATACTTCTTTCATTTGAACAAATGCTTTAAATAATTATGTTTTTCATCGATATATTTCAAATGCGAAATCTTGTCTATGAGGCAGCACTTCCACGTGATGCGTCTAATTGGAACTATAACAATCTGGTACAGATAGGCCTTGCGCTTCCATGAGATCGGTTGCGTTTGAAACTGATGCTGGTAAAACTGTGCAAGAGACTATTAACTGCCTAGCGGGCCTGCAAGACAACAACCGAAGAGCAAAAGAAGAGCGCAAATCACTATTCTTCGAACATCTTTCATTTCATAACCGGTGCAATGTGGAACCGTTTCATTCGTTTCCACGATTACGGTTCCAATTAGAATCTGATTCGCAAGAAAACCCATGTGAAACAGATAAGCAGTTCCAAACGGAACAGTTTTAAGCAGTCCCATGGACACACGAGGCTTAACAGTACCTATAATGTTACCGTTCCAACTGGGAGACTAGTCAAATGGTCAAAGGAGGTAGAACAGATTGCTGTGCACAGAGTTGCGATAATGGTAGACAGACGTGATGCAACAACTTGAATGGGTGAGCAGTTTTCTCCAACCAGAGATGTGAAAGCGAACCTTTTCACAGTATACTCCTGGAAAAGCTAGCCCATGTAGCAATCTTATACACATATTATCCTATGGGATGGCAATATACTTCTATATTGTTTGAAGTAAAATCTACTGAAACTCATTTCATCACAACTACTACTCAGTGTTGGCTCATCAAAGTAGAAGAGAAGTAGGTGAAGCAAGCTATAAATTTGTAGAGCAATGGCTTCACTTAAAGAGCACAGTAAATTGTCATGAAGGAGAAGAAGCTACTAGCATTCAATGGATTAGAATGCATAACACAAAAACATGTAAAAGATGGTAATCAAAGCAACGCATAATAATATTTCAAATTCTTGAGAAAATTGCAACTAGGCCACTCAAGCAAGTGCTCATCAAACAATACTTTTGCACTTCCTTTCTGTAAGGATATACACGTCTTTTTTATAAGAAAGTGGTTTATACGAAAGTAGTACGCGGCTGCTCAAAAGTTAAGAAAGCTCAGCATCGGATTTTCGAGACATAGAAAGTTTTTTTGTGCTAATGTATTCAAAATGCGATTTACTGAGATCTATAATCGTTTCATGTGCACATTCAGCTTTTTCACATTCCTTCAATGTGCATACGCAAAATATTGGAACTCAAAAATTTTTTATAAGAACCTCTTATGAAAGTCTTGATACTGCAATCGAGAAAAAGTTAAGAAAGTTTCAGTATTGGGCCAAAAATACTTTCTTAAAAAAACGTGTAAACCATTTCTAAAAGGAATGAATGACAAGCTTACCTTGCTAATACCGTTGAGGATATCTTCATTCAATATTGGGGCAAATGATTTTACAGCAGTTACGTCAAAATGGATAGTCTCAGTTGCCAGTATGTACAAAATTGCAGGTATCGATTTTACTTGGCAGTGTGTTAAGACTGCAAAACAATATTACAACATAGTTAATACCCAGAGGCACTTGATTTAATCACACAGCAGCTAATTGATTTAATCACACAAGGAGAGTGGGAAAGTACTCAAAAATGGTAAGTTCGTGGAATAGACACTAAATTTTATCTAAAGCACTGCAAACTTTTCCGAAACCTCCTTCCAAGGCTCCTCCGCATTTTCTTATTCGTAATTACAAACATCATAGAATTGAAAGAGGCTCCAAATGCCACTATGATGTCAGCAACATCCGATAAATGAGGTGATGTGAGAACTTGGTTATTGATCAGTAACCCAAGTGCTCCAAGGCCAGTCAAAAACCATGTCAAAATAAAACCTAATGAAATGCCGATGCAATAAATCAAGGCACGTAGCTCTTGCTTCGAGTCGATTAGTTTTCTAGGAACTGACATACGATATGACCCTGCTTTCTTAGATGTTGTTAGACGACCTGGTTCATATCTTAAGCAGTCTGAAGTGACAATTGCACCCTTGCTCAGCTTCAATGTTAACACAGACTTTTGTCTTTCAGTTGGTACTGAAGCTTCTTCATAATCTTTCCTGCAACATTCTTGTGTGATACATTCATAAAGCTCTTCACCTAGACCTTTGCCTTCTCGAAATTCCCTTAAATCTACGGTGGAGGTAACACATTCTTCAATGCTTTTTCCATCTAATTCCTCATTGCCACTTAATGCACCTAAAGATTCTAATTTCGAATCCATCACTTCAGCATCTGCAATTTTCCAGCAGGATGAGATCTGATCATCGCAGACAAGTATGTCTCCTTTCAAGTTAGGTATTCTATGCACTTCTCCAACATCATCACCACATAACCCCTCATCTATGATTGCTGTACTGTAGATATCTGCCTTATATTCCAAACTATTGGGGCAACGATGGCTCTCTATCGTGCATACCGTTATTTTCTCAACATCAATCATCTCGTCTTTTACTACATCACCCCATCCTCGACCTTTCTCTATGCAAAAAACACCAAGCTCAATAATATTACTTCCTTGAGACTCTGCCAAATCCTCTTGCGGCTTACTGATCTTTCTTCTCCTGTGTTGGATAATATACTTTTCGTTTTCAGCTTCAGGATAGTTTTCAGCTTCAGGAATCGTTTCATCTACAAACCCTTCACATTGTGAATTGTGGATATTTGACATCATCTCTTCAGCTCCTCTATCCTCGTTCAACGATCCTAATCTTAGTGGTGATGATGTTCTAAGTAAGTCCCCCTTAACTGCACAAGAGTTTTCATAAGAACGCACATCAGAAAATTGAGGATTTCTTGGTAGCCTGGAACTGAAGCTTTCAAAAGTAGGCTCTTCATTGAATTTCGTAGAAAGAGGGGATGCAGTATACGTTGTATCAAGTGACAATTTAGGCAAAGTTGACCTAATGGATCGAATATGACGCAATGCTACTTTCAGCTGTATGGCATACGCTGCAACAATTACAACAATGGATACAAACAATGTACCAGCAACAATTGAACCGTAAAATAATGGGAGGTATTGTGTACACAAACCGATAGGAATTGTCAGCCCGAATATAGTTAAAGATATTCCCCAATTCAACATTGCAACTGTACGCAAACGAGAAAATCTCAGCATTACCTTCTCTTTCAATGGGAATAGAATTGCCAAAAGCCTCGAAATTGTGACAGATGTGACATGCAACAGAGAGGCAAAGTAAGAGCCAACTAAGATGGCTAGACTAATTTTGATTAAATTCTTTTGAGATTGTCGTTCCTCCCCAGTATAAACGTCGTATATGATTGCTTGAAGAACATCGTTCATACCTACTATCAGATTTGCCATTGACAAATGACAGACAAATACATTGCTGAACTCTTTGCATAAAAGAGGCTCGATGTAGAATATGATAAGAAGGACGCCATTAACCAGGATAGAAATACTCCCGAATGTCCCCAACAGTACTTTCACCAATACTGGGTGCATTTTTAGTTCTCAGGTGATACAGAGGCTTGCCCAATTTCTATGCAGGATAAACCCTTTTCACTTCACCAGTATCCAAATGTTGTTCATGAATCCTGACGTCCTTGCTATATCTTTTTCGAATAGTGATACCGAATATTTTGAGATAATAGCAAGTGCATCAGAATATCGTGCTCTTGTGCGAATACGAAGCAAAAACTTTGACTTTGCGCCTGGTATAGTAGCAACATTTATCTCCAACAGGTACTTTAAGATTTCTTTATTTTTCCACGAAGTCCTTGTCTAGATTCTCATGCTACAGGTATGCACGAAGATCCGAAGGTACGTAAACCTTACCATTGAAATAAATCAAAATTGTTTTAGATCCTTCAAATATCCCTGTGGATAAGAGTAATTTGCAACAATAACGGACTAATACTAAAGAAGCTTATTCGTTCGATGTTGAAAAGCAAATAATGAATATATTCTTATCAGCAAAAAGCACCACTACATGTATCTGTTGTAAGCATTCATGTATATGATCATCAATGGATGAACAGTACTCTGCTGTTTCTCAGAATTATTTGCAATAACCTATGAATGAGCTGGAAGTTCTTCACAGTTACTGCAAGGAGCAATTGACATCCAATTGCCTTTAAGGATTGAACCGCTAATGCTTCCATCACAATAAATAAGTGCTTCCATTACCATATGTAAGCAATTTGTGGTCCTGTGCATTTATAAATCTATTCATGCTTATATTGAGAATGAAGACAACGGTCTAGCATCATGAACGATACTTCTCTATAGTTTATGATACTTCAATCATTTTCAAAGTCTTTTCTCCTGTTTATTAACAAAAATGCCCTATGGCTGCTCAAAGTACCTTCTAGAAGTAGAATATGATGCAGATGGCTGATGGTGAATCATGGTGTGGTCATAAAAAGCTAATTGACTATTTGCATGTCCATAGGCTTTCCTAAGAAAGGTAAGCAAAGACCTGAAAACACCAAGCTACGTTTACAATTTCAATTACTGATGAGGTATTGGGAAATATCGCAACGTTATTAACTCATCAATGTTGACAGATTAGATTACAGCTAACTGTACAGACAAGAAATACTGGAAACTTGTGGAAGCAAGAAATGTTTTTCATTAATAGAATAGAAAACTGGTTGCCCCGGGATAAAGAAAGCTCAACTATGAGTGCAAATGGGAAAAAATTTTCTTTTACTCCCTTCAGTTGGAAACGCACATGACTTAAATAAAAATAAAAATTGGAAGACATTTGATTTTCACCATTCAATCAGCTATGGCAGTCATGTAGCGGAAATTTTAATATAGATAAAACTTGTCGACATGGTACTACAAGAGTACATTAGTTGCAAAATATTAGTGCATAAAAGTTCGGACAAGAAATTTCCTTTGACAATACATTTGGTCCCATTTTGTGAATTTCAGACAAATAAATTTTCAGAGAAATTTTGGCCAACTTTTTCAATAATGAAGCCAAAACTATGACAGGGTGCTCCATTATAAATCTTTCTTATTGTTGGTAACCTCTTGAGCAATCTGTATGAAACTCTGACTACTCAAAATCTATTTTGAAATTTTCTCTACTAAAATAATTCGGTTGGAAAGTAAGGGTCTTCATAAGGTTATGCCTTAAACAGTTGATATGTCTTTCATGAGATATCAATGCTTGCTTTTTGTAAAACACAAATGAGTTGTTTGTGCTATAGTTGCAGATAAAAATAATGGCCTTCCCCTATTCCAGGAGGTGGTCTGGAAATAGCTTGATAGCTATCAGCTACAAAGCAGGAGATTCTAAAAGGAAAAAAGTTTCCGGTAGGTGAAACTTAGGTTGAGTCATCTCTTGAATTCAGTAATAGAGCTGAATCAGATGAGATACAGTGAGAAGATGAAGTGACAGTAACTAAATGATTGATGCTGAAATGATGTCATTTGCTTGGACTGATCTAATTGCTAGATTGGAATAATAAGTGTCTTAAAATAATTTTGCACACCTGCTTATGAGACCATATTTTTGATGAATTTATGGGTTATTTTATTTCTGTTTCTTTCTCAGCTCTCATTTTGCATGTGCTGTTTATGCAAAAATTTGTCAGTGAGACAAATTTTTGACAATGGGAGATGTCATACAAATTTAAATTCAGACAAATTTTCATGTGAAAGTCTGTCATGACAAAAACTTCTGCACTTAATGTATCTTTTTCTAGCTACAATGATATAGCCACACAAGATCTTTTCTTTGTTCACACAAGGTCTTTTTTCATATATTCCCCTCACCCTCTTTTCTATCTGCTCTTTGCTTCACTTGCCCCCTAGTCTCTTCTCTCTGTATGTCTTTCCTTTTCCCATGTCTTATTCTTTTTGCCACCTATTCTTCTTCATCTTCTTTTTTCATTACTATCTTTGCAATCCTCCTTCTCATTGCTCCATCTATCCTTCCTAAACTTATTTTCTGAGTCCTATTCCTCTTTGTCTTCTTTCCTTCCATTATACTGCTCTTATATAAACCACCACTTCTGAAGCAGTGGACAAAAGAGTGCACATCATCTGCACTTTCAAGAGTGTATAATAAATAGCAGCAGTGATATACCTCTATGAAATAGCTACAGAAATGAATGCAATTTTGACTGCCAGCAATAGTAGCTGGCCTGTTAGTTGTTGAGCTAGCATGTCCTCTTCAAAGAAAACATTGCCTTAAAATGAAAGATGTATTACTAGTTGCAGAATATAGGTGACAATAACATTCAGATCAAAACAAACCTGCAGCTGGCAAATCTCCAACAAGGTTTGGTCTTGGAAGAGTAGGGAAAATGGTTGTTCTTTCACAAGAATCTGATTGGAGTTGATAAAGAGCATCAAGACCACTATTTCTAACTTCTTCCAGTTGAAACTTGCTTTTTGGTATTGCACTCAGCAACACTACAGAGCTAGGTTGGATTACATCAAACACCTGAAATGCAAAATTAAACAGTTAACATGTCCTATATAGGACTGAGCCATTCTAATGAAATATGGGAGCTGTCATTGTTAACAGTGGGTACAGGGGCAGAAGAAATTTTGGAGGGGTATCAAATCTTTTTGCCTTGTGTTATTGGGTTACCAAATAGTTCAGCCAAGTCATGATAGGGTATCAAAACTTTGACTAACTTCCTACAAGAAATATTGTCTATATGCTAACTGTAAAATATCTATTTTTTTCTAAACAATGTGAATAAAATGCTCATTTTTCAGAATGAATGTTTGCAAGCAAAAAGTTATTTGAAATAATCAGTGAATCTTCTTTGCTTCTTTCTCAGGAAATAACTAAGCCTGGTTATGGATGGGGGCATGCCCTTCTTTTTCAAAATTTGGACCCATAATTCCACCTATATTTGAAAAATTATGACCCACAACTCCACCCATATATCAAAAATGTGACTCAGAGTTCTAGACATTTGTGAAAAATGCTGCCCATAATTCAGCAGATATGATGAAAGCCATAGTCACACTTCTGCAAGGCAGAGAAAATTTCTCAATGCCAAACAAAATCATTAAATAATTTTTGTATGTCCTTTGCTGTAAAATCTTGATGCTGCACATATTTCATTCTTTCAATAACCCAATTCCAATTGCATACTGGAAACCAAATTGGTAACTCACTAGATAGCAATCCAATACAATACCAATTGCAAGACAGTGGATTAACTGTGCTGTTGTGGCAACAACAAAGGTTCTGTTATCTTATTGGTCATATGCCTGTGATGCATAAAATCATAGTTACTATTGTAAACTCTTAGATGCTTGGATTTCCTTCATACAAATTGTTGCTTATGGTTCTCCTTTAAACCCTACAAATCCCATCACATAGTTGCCAAGTCTCTTGCATTTTGCTGGAGACCCCAGCATTTCAAGTTTGTCTCCAACCAAACTCCAGTAATAGCAAATCTGGAAAAATCTCCAGCATTATATGGAACCATAATCAAACTAAATTGGCATTGAACAGTGCTTTAGTTGTTGTAAAATCTTTGATCCTGGCAAAATTTCTTGATATATCAGGCAGGACTGTGAAGTGTTACAATGTATTTGTCTCCAAATTCCACTTGCTCTTTGTATTCTATGTTGTAGATGATACCACTAAACTGACATTGAATGCTGGAACTGCTATCTCTTCTGATCACATTAACAGTTCACAGTGTAATCCAGGTCAACATGATGCAAAGGAGTCCCCTATTTACCTTGTAACTCAAGGATGTAGAGGCAGCATGACTCTCTTCACATACTACATTTGTTCTGATGATTTTCACACTAATGATTCACATTGATCTGTTACACAATAAAATCAATAAAATTCTCATGAACTCCTAAGAAGCTTAAAGGACTCTTCAAAATATTGTAGTAATTTTCAAGTCATATGAGAATTGTTCCAGATAATAGTATCAAATAATTAGTTCAATAAACATGAATTCAAAGGAAATGGAAGATATTTGCCAAGTGAGACCTTTCCAGTAAATCATAGTGCAGAGAAACATGTTCACAATATGAGAACGAAATAAAGATTAAGTTCTAAATGTGGTATAATTTACATGACTTGCGCTATAATTGGAGCAATTTTTCTGCAGTGCTTAAGTTCACCCTAAAAAATAAATGGGTAGGCAGGTCATCACTTGCACAAAGAAAAAGGAATAGGAATGCAACATTTATTCGTACTGAAACTTTGATAGATGTAGGGCCTAATTGAGAAGCCTTCCTGGGCAAATGCAAATCTCAGTCCTTTTAGATTTGAAAGCCTCACCTCCACACTAGAATTAATTTCAACAAGGCATTGAGCAAGAGAAGTGGATAGAAAAATACTGTATAAAGCCAATTCACTTGAGATTCAAATACAAAGCTAGGCCAGAACTTACCAGTTCATACAAAATTCTAAGAACTAGGCCAATCATCAGGGTCTATGGCATAGTTTTTAACTGTACTAAGTTCAACGCAATAGCTAAAATCAAATACCTCCTTCCACAATGATGCTTACACACATTTCAGAAACTGATACCCTTAATGCCGCATTTCTCAAGAAAAGGTATCCCTAAATAATGACATGCCTGTGTAACCAAAACCTACTAAGTTGCCCCCTGAGGTTCCTTTACTCCTGTTTTCTTTGTCATTCTTGTTCCCTTTATATCCAGGCTGTGTTTTTAGCACTCTCAAGCGTTTATCCAAATTGAATGGCAAACATGACAATATTATTGGGGTATCAAATATTTCCAGCATTTCAAAATGGGGCTTCAAATATTATTGAACATCATGCATGGGGCAGCTAAACTTTTCATTTTGTCTAAAAATTGCTTCCACCCCTGTACCCAGTATTAAAAATGACAGCTCCCTAACATGTTAGGGATTGAAGTCCTTCATATCAAGTTTGAATAGTGCTGGGTACCGATTAAAAGTGAAAGATTTATATGGAAAGACAAGCATTAATTAACTCAGAAGTTTCATCCATGAAAATTGCTGGTACTAGGCTACATACTCCATCTATCTCTTTTATACACAACATGGACTGCTCCAAGAATTTCTATTTTCTAAAAAGTAAATAGCTGATGGATACTTCAGTATGGAAGCAACTTTGAATGGCCACACACATGACAAAGTAGCATAAAAAATAACATTTTCCATGAAATAATATGGTTTGAAGATGGGGTAATAGAACAGGGGGTATTGGGGCACTTACCTCTCCTACCCTAGTGGAAGGGGGGCAAGAATGCAATTTTTGTCAAATAGTTTTTTGCAAAAGTTAACTCAGGAATATTATTAAATGCTATCAAAGTATCATAAAATTTTCAAATCTGATAAAGGTTCTCTAAATAAAATGATTTGATTTCAAGTGTTTCAAAACTTTTACTGTTTATATATGACTTTAGATAATTTTCTTACAGCATGATCACCTTGTATTACGATATCAGTTCAGCAACTTTCTACTGGAGGCAGCCAATGACGGTCATGGCATGGTGTCCCACAGGAGAAAGCTTCCCCTTTCCCTAATGAGTTCCCCTGTCCCTAATGCGACTTGAACATTGGATATTTAAATAGACTTCAATTGGTACCTTATCTACCCAGTTAAAAAGAAACTTCTGATCCATTGAATGCTTCATTTGACAGATAACAGTATCTGAGCCACCATCCAAACTATAAAGAAAACATGTTTTATCCCAAAGTGATGCTTGACATATGGTATTGCCAGTTGGCGATGAATCGAACGGGCCAGTAACTACGCCAATTTTCACTGTGGTACCTTGATTCATGAGGTAAGAATCTACAAATGCAGTCCCTATATAGTCCGATGTTACAATGAGTTGAGAAACTTTTAGAAACTTCCTTCCGCCATCCATTGATTGCATCAAACCTCTAGACGTCGGTGCTAGTCGAACAATAAAGTCGTCAGTCTCTGTAAGTTTTTCTTCGTACACTTGTTCATCCTGTTCTTCCTCAAAATCCTGTGCTCGTTGGAAGGCTTCACTTCCATCCCAGACACCGAAAGGGAGTGACATATTAGAGAAAGTTTCAGCAAGATATTTAGAAGCTTCTAAAATTATTTTTAGCTATAAACCGTTCCTATTTGGTCCAAGCAAACTGAACTTAAGGCATTAACATACTAGCCATTCATTAACATTACTCGCACCATTATGTAGCTACCTCGTTTAGAAATCACCGCACTCATCACTAACTCGATTGCAGTTACAGTTTCCACGCGAGAAAGAAGCATGGCCACGAAGAAAAGCGGGCAGAAAGAGCAAGGAAGCATTGAGATATATTTTGCGAAAAGACTTGCAAATAATGATGCGAAAGTACGTAGTCGTGCGGTGAGACGCATGAAACTGTGGCTATCAAGTAAGCCAGGAGAATCTTTTGGAGAACTCGATATGATGAAATTATGGAAAGGTCTGTTCTATTGCATGTGGTTTTCAGACAAGCCTATAGTTCAAGAAGACCTTGCTAACTTAATTGCCAAACTCATCCACATTCTAAAAGATGTTAGAGCAGTTTCAATGTTTGTTGACGCGTTCTTTCTGACGATGGGACGGGAGTGGTATGGAATCGATAGTTTGCGAATGGACAAATTTTACATGCTCATGAGGCGTGTGCTTAGAGAGGTATTTGTCTATCTTCAAGCCAAGCATTGGGATGAAGAAACTGTTTTTCAGATTAGTAAAGCATTGTTTAACGGGCCTTGCAATGTGAAGGCAAATAAGTTTCCAGACAGCGTAATAGTGTTTATGGCAGAAATATTTGTAGGCGAGTTACGTTTGCAAATGAAAGACTCAAAGCCAGGAGAATGTGCATTAACAAAGCTTTTTGAACCATTTATATCAGTCTTTGCAAAGTTTGATTCCACGTTAGTTTCAAAGTGCATCAATGATGAGATCTTTAGATCTTTATTGCCACGCAAATCACAAGCTTTTAACATGTTGATAAAAATTGACCTTAAAACTTTTGGAAGTAAGATGTTTGAAGAAGCTGCAAATGCATGTATCACCGCAAGAAAAAGAAAGAATTTATTTAATTTGTCAAAGTTGTTCAAAGAAGCAGCATTAAAATTACCAGGAGGTGACCTCTCGTTTGTGGAGAAAGAAAATGAAGATGAGAGTGAGAAACCATTGAAGAAGACTACAAAAAGGAAACCAATGAATGAGAAGAAATCTGTTAGACATGATAAACGGAAGAAGGTCTCTAAGGATAATGAAGAATTGAAAGATAACGTAGTAGCTGATAGTAATAACTCAGATTTACCAGAAGCTGAACATAATGGAGATGAATGTCATGTCTTGGTTGATGACATTAGGATGAAGCTTGAATTTGAATCACCCACTGCTGCTATTGATGCCACCACAAACAAAAGCAGAAAATTGAACGGCCTTAGAAAAGTGAAAACAGGGAGGAAAAGCAGAAAAGTCACATCAAGTCATGATGAAAAAGTGTCACACAGTGCTGAAGTGGATACAAACACTTCAGACACTAAAACTGCAGATAATGTCAGCATATCTGAGGAAAGTAGAGTTAGAGTAAGAAGGAACATTAAGGGCAATAAATTCAACAAGAAACCAAGAACATTAGAATGTAGGAGCACTAGGAGAAAGTCACAACAACATAAAGAAAGAATTGTGAAAGATGGCAGGATTACAAAAAAGAAAGTGGTTTTTGAGTTGAGCAAAAATGCAGTTACATCAATATCAAGCCTCAAAATCAACCCAGCAAGAGTTTTCACACCAGAGGAGAAGCCCATCAAAGGAGTCTTAAAAACACCAAAACCTAGGAAACAGGCGTGTGATTTTTTTTGAGTAAACTTTAACCCAAATCTGATCCTTAAGAAATTGACAGCTTCCTATGTGTGGAAGTATTTGCATTCAAACTTACTAATATATTTTTAATACAACATCCCCCTATCCTGTTCTCCTGTTCTGTTTTCTTTAACATTGGATTCAGTTGAGGTATATAATATGTTGTTATATTTTGTTTGGGTTTGTAATTTTAAGCTGACTATTCTTAGGTCCTGAATAAGTGGGGGTCCTAGCAAGCAGGGAGGTTGGAAAATTCCTCAGGATGAAATTAGGGGGGGTCAGGTGTTTGGCCTAACTGTACAACAACCAGCACAAATACAAATACTCTAAAGTGCCAAATAAATGGGGGGTGCTAAATAACAAGGGGGTTGGGAAAAATTCTGAAATGGGGGGTCAGAATTTAAGAAACGCCTTATTATGATTATAAAGCAGTGGCAAAAGCAGAAACATGTTGTCATAAAGCAGAAAACTAAAATATATACAGAAGCATGTTATTTTGCCCTGAAATTGGACCTGAGTTGTACTAACAAAGAAAGGAAATATAATAAAGAGTTTGTAACAAACTATATTTTCCTCAAAATTAGTAAGTAGGAAGCCCTAATAAGGTCCAGGTGGTTGGAAAAAAATTGAAAAATTAATAAGCAGGGGGGGACTTATTAGGCACCTGAGAGTACTTTTCAGAATCTTGCCACAATTATCGCATCTCTTATTTGGGTAACTCAACAGAAGTGCTAACTTTTTGTAGGCTTGTTGATAAATTGAACATATAATAAGTGGGGGGGGGGCCTGATAAACAATACCAGGGAGTTGGAAAATTTTTTAACAAAAAATAAGCAGGGGACACTTATTTGAGACCTAGGAGTCTGAACTGCATGCTGTTCATTATTGGTCATGGTAAGAACCTCTATATTTCAATATATTGAATTTTGTATTTGAAAAAATACTATTAATCAAATAATTGTTTCTCTTTATAAATGTTATTAGTAGAAAGAAAGTGCACAAAGGCAACATACAAAGTATACATATTTATTGTTATTGGTTTTCTGAGGTTCAGATACAACAGTTAATGAGGGAAGATATACTTTGTAATAAATTTCAAGCCTCTGTATTTGGCTCATGTTAATATTGAATTCGCTCATAGCAAGATATTTACAAAATATAATTCCAGAGTGTTTGAGCTAGGAGGTCTGTTTGTCCCAGCGCCAAACAGTTCCATCATCACATGTAGCAATCAATATGCTGAAAATAAAGAAAATGTACTACAAATGATTGTCAAATATTCAGTACACTAACAATTTAGAACTCAAAATGTGGTTTGCACACACTACCCAGCAACATTAATTGAAACATCAGAGGGAAGTTGAAACATGGAAACTTCTTGTGATACTTCAAGAATTCATAACTCAGCACTTTCAAGTGCCAAATAAATGGGGGATCCTAATAAAAGGAGGGGTCAGAGAAAGCTCCACAGTTTAATAATGGGGGGTCGAAGTTTGAGAAATAGCTTTAAATGATTAAAAACTGATGATGGAAAGAATAAATACAAGTTGTCATTTAAATCATAGAGCTAAAACAAAGAAGCACTCTATTTTTGCCTTGAATAGTGGGCACAAAAAGTACTAATAAAGAAAGGAAATGAAATTTGAGGTTCATAAAAAAGTCAATTCCTTTAAAATTAATAAACGGGGGGGTCCTAATAAGGCTCGGCGGGCTGGAAAAATCTTTATTTGGCACCTGACAGCACTAAGATACACAACTTTGCTTTGAACTTCCAAATAGTTCAAATCTGTACAAAAGAATATAGAGCATAAATTCACAAGCCCTTGCATTAGTCCTAGATTGTAAGTAAGAAAACATACGATGTTTATTAGTTAAGTTGTGTTTATGAAACGTGTACTATAAAAACATCAACATACTCACCTTGCATCCTTAGCGAAACAAATTTGCCTTACTGTTGTTGTGCACTTTGGGTAAGTAAGAGTCAATGGTCTGAAAAAAACAAATGATATAATAATAACATTATAATTATATGATTAATCTAATGCGAAATATACTTTCAGGTAACTGAAACATGCTACTAGCATATCGAATATCCTTCAAATAAATATGTTTTGAGTTGCATTTCGAAACTATTTAAAGTACACATCTCACGTAGTTCAGCAGGTATATCGTTCCAAGCCTTCAAGACCGAGTAATGAAATCCTATTTTCTGCAAATTCAATCCAATATCTTGTTATCTGCAGCTCTCGACAGTGCCGTGTATTATATTTGACATCGAGGAGTTTTGGAGGACCACGTCTTCTCGGAAACGCTTGTTCATAATGTTATTGGTCATATGTTCCTATCATAACGGGTAATATTTCCTACCTTTAACCAGGAACGAGAGCAATTATCCTTAATCTGTGCTTTTTCAATTATGCAGCAAGCTTGATTTTGAAAATTTTGGAGAGCTATAGGCTTTTTTTTGTGCAAGCTTCCTCAAACAAAATCACCACATCTAAAATGACTTTCAACAAGACCATAATAAACACGGCAAAACTGACTTTGTGGCAACATGTTTTTAAGCCGCTTTAGGCTCATTAGACCAGTGTCTATTTTACTTCTAATTCACTTAAAACTGCTCATCCTTATTCAGGTTACCAACAATGATAACTCCAAATATTTGATGTCTTCCATATTAATCCTAGGAATGACACATTAATCCTAGGAATGACAAATTAATCCTAGGAATGACTGAATGCCTCAAAGACAATCAAACACATGATACATAATATTTATTATATAGCAAAATGTTTCTGGTCAACTTCATCACTTGCCATCCCCTATTGGCAAAGTATTATTTTATAACCCTGCCAATATTTTGCAAATGGCTGCCATACCAACTTTTGTTGCCTAAATATAGGTCGCATACCCCCTCAAGAAATTCTTCTAGGAATGATCCTGTTCATGTACTAATATACACTCTTTTTTATAAGAAAAATTTCATAAGAACACGAGCCTAAAACTTGGTATAGAATTAAGAACAAGGCTGAGCCTAAAGCTTTTTCGTAAAACGTATTTCTAGAAGACGATGCAGAAACTTCCCACTAACAAATGGACGTGAAACGTCCCTTCCTTGCTAACCTGAGGAGCATTGACAGCCTTGACACTATTTTCTTTAATTTTCGCAAATTAGTTGCTCCAAGTGAAACTAGATACTGTGCTAATATTGTCTATTCATAATTGTTTATAAACTTTTTAAATAAAGAATGCTAATATGGAAGAGAGTCCATCTTGGTTGTAACATTTAACTCGCAATCAACCAAGACACCCAATGTTGTATTGTATATTGTCTTTCTGTTAATTTCTAAATGATCTACACGCTACCAATGTAAGAACAAGATAAGAACAAGTCAGACTCAAAATTTGGGGAAAATTAAGAACAGAGTAGTCCATGAATGTTAGCAGTTGCTCCATATTGAAACAATATTATCACTAGAATCTAAGTATTATAAATCAAACAAATAATTAGCAGCATAGAAATAATTGAAGTTTCATACTTTGCATTGGATGGGTGATTTACATCTAAATCCCAGCAGAATATCTTACCAGTCTGATTTCCAACAGCCAGTATCTTTAAAAAAAGTCATGCACACCAATCATACCTGATCAGAATTCATTTACAGGATCTAAATTTCCACTACTTACATCACATGCATTTAAATCTATAAGCATGTTTCTTCCTTGTTACTGTGCATTCTAGGTTGGAAAACTTGCAATCATTCGCTGCTACGCAGCAATGTGAACTCACCTACTCTCATTAAATATGAACTTCACTCGCACCTCAGAAAATTTTCCCCGCATTTCATGTCTTTCTTCTATCGCAGTATTCTATATGTTCTGCTTTAATAACACTCCTAATGTTGCCCTCTTTCTTCTCGTACACAATCTCAAAAGAGTGATTCACTCTCTGGCCTAATGTGCTGTTTTTCGATTCAATTTCATGCAATTCAAACAGGGGCAGTTATGAAGAGACGCTCTTGGGGGTTTGGGTGCACAACAAACTGCTGGCAGCAGGATAGGAGACGGAGAAGGTAGGGGATTTGGGGGCGGAGTCCCCAAGAAATTGCAGTAAAAGGTACGCCCTTCAATTTGGCTATAAATGTGGTACACTCCATTTTTTTACCGCCAAAGAGGTGCCAGTGAAACATGAATATGTAGTGATTTACGTCTTAATGACAGACTAGTGACAAGATGTTTTGTAATTTCACATCTTATTGAATTACATTATTTTGAGAGAAGGGAATGGACTTCAACTGAAGACTATAGGGCTATAGCTCCTAGCGCTCCCCTGATGCCACTCCTGCTCCTCACTCAAAAGCTGTTCCACAACCCATATTGTCCACATGAAAAACTAATTCTTGAAGGTGGAAGAAATTGATTTGTATTCAAACACGTATCCTTACCTTTCGATTGTAATCCAATGCAAACTTGATGAACCAAATATCGCATTGAGTGAAATCAAATCTGCACAAAAGACAAACGTAAATTGTGCTGAGCCTTCATAAAATTGCTGCCAAAACAAAAAGTGTTTTTCTAGAAAATCATGAACCTTTCCTGAGGTAAGAAGAGTCATGCAGTCACATACGCACAGCAGCCCCCCTCAGTTGGGCAGAAATCCGTTTCATTGAGGAAACTTGTCTGAAAGAACAATAGGAAATGCAGGGAACTTTTCTGACCGCTCTCCAGACCTATTTGACCTTTCGGCCAGAAAGAGTCATGTAGGTGAATGAGTGCCGTCTTGTCTGGTACTATCTCTCTAACGCGGTTGTCAAAGATGTGAGGGGTGTGTTCAAACAAATTTTTCGGAAACTTCCCCCCATAACTCTTCTCTTTCCCAACCAATGTACAGAACTGACGACAAGGCTCATTGGACTTCTTTCAACAAAGGATAAAAAACTTCTGCAAAATTTCTTGCGTGTCTGAAGCTTATACAATATTATTCCAGGTCACAAAATCTTGAAAAAAAATTAATGTGTCCGTTGTATGGTTTGGGTCCCTACCCTGGCAATCAATAGCACCAATGGAAACTGACAGGAAAACAACACATTCCAACTTCAAATTGTGTTCTCCTATTGTCATTTATTCAAAAAAAATCAAATGTGTCAAACGGTTGCATACAGGAGAACGTAAATAAGGATTCACATGTCGTAAGCCTGCGGTGTCAAACAAGCAGCCTGCGGGCTAGGTGCACCCACTAAGCGTTGCAACATGGCTCTTGAAATAATGTTGGACAAACTAAAACTTAGTTATTGTTCTCTCCTGCTTAGCTGATGCATATTAGACTTGGCCCTAAGGTTATATCCATTACCTAATGCACCAGACAAGAAATATTCGATAAGCTATATCTTTTCAACTTCCTAGCACGTGACAGTGGCAGCGCCCCCCCCCCTTTCCTCGGATGCAAACAACGTATTCGGTCTGCTTGGCCTAAAGTTGTGAGATTACATAGCATAAACGAAGCAGGTTAATGAAAAACAGCATTACAAAACTATTTCCAATGCAAGGGAAAACAAAATATATTACTTTGGAAGTAACCAAAGTGCTACACTATTTTTAACAGAATAAAGTTTATGAGAATGAGGCTTAAAATCACTAAAATTTAAGAATAATATAAGAATAATGCAAGGCTTAAGTTTTATCAAGACACAAGAATTTTTTTGTATCCTAGTTGCAGTACTGCTTTCAGATGTACTTTTCAATTATCAATACAAAATATTAACTTTTGTTTAGTTTTATGATGTAGTAAAACATCAACAATGATTGGAATATATTCCTTACACTTTTAGGCGAAGTTACAACTTTCGTATGGGCGAGGTGGCATGTGGTTAGAGCGCATGCTTCCCGTGCGGAAGGTCTACGGTTCAAGTCCGACTCGATGCCCTGACTGAATGCTCGCTCACTGTTCACCTAGTAGCAAATGGGCACCTGTTGGCAGCACTGAGGAGATAAAGGCGGAGACGAAAGGAACTGGCCACCATACCTCACATGCCGATGGCTCAGGATAAGTGTCCTCTCTAACAGGTAATTTCCTAGGCTCAAAATCAGAAAAATTTAAGAATATTGAGACCCCGAGAAAAGCTAGACATTTTTATAAAAAAAGGAATCCTTTGTGTTTTTACAGAAATACAATACGGAAAATTAGACGTATTTAACTTACTTATGAAGAATTGAAACTCCTGATTCAGAGACGCCATGCTGCAAAAACGGTAATAAACATTTTTCTTTATGAAAAGAGTGCTACTAAAATTGCGAAATTCAAATATCAAATAACAAGATGGATTCTTTCGGCACAGGCGAATGAAAGAATATGACTTTTACTGCATCACATTTATATAAAGTAGCAGGAGATATGTAAGTAGCGAAATTTGCCACAATAAGTCTTAGATGCTATGGGTTCAAAGGCGAAAACACCGCAGAACAGAAAAAATAAATCACTATACACCAATAACTTGGCAGATTCTTCTTGTATCAAATGCATCAAACCATGTGGAATTATTAGACAGTAAGATACGCTAGTTTGATATTGTGCTGATTCCACTCTGTATGTGGATACACACTGTATGAGCCAAATTGTGTGGACGCAAGCGGGAATGCGTCTAAAATTACATATACCAGCGGGCTTCCATCAAATCACATACCATTGTTGACACAAGCGTTTTGATCCAAGCTTGCGCCATCTTCAGTGCTGTTATCATGTACTGGATAAAACAAGCATTCTTTGTTCATTAAGGCTGTGTTTCATTTCATTTCATATATTTCTTTATACACTCTCTTCAGTACTTTCTATGAAATCTTCCTCAGTCTCGCATTCTTGATTTTATGTGATCTTGTTTACCTATATAAACATGTTTATCCAGTCAATGATAACAGCACTGAAGATAGCCCAAGCTTGGGTCGAACCGTTTGTGTCAATAATGGTAGTGTTGAAATAGCAAAGGTTTTAACTGGAATGTTGTCAGCAGAAACACTATCCGAAAATGAAAGATAACGTAAAAAATGGGTGAAACTCATACCAAAGGTCTATCACATATAATTTTGCTATTACTATAATGAAGAGAAAAATCTATACCTTGAGTAGCAAATTTTCCATGGGAACTTTTGGCTTCCAAAGTATAACTTTGTTATCACATGACTATAACACAGGAGAGATCTATGAACGTATTCTTGAAACATTATCGCAAAGAGGTGATTAAGAAGCTGGGAATTAGCTATTTGTAACGTGCCTACAAGGTGTCATAGTTCTGATGATAAACCAATGGGTATACCTTGGAAAGTATCAGATCGCCGTACCATCGAACACAATCAACATAGTTCCGGTGGATATCTCTAGTTGAAAATGCTGGATAATGTACATTCAGTGGCAAAAAGCTATCAAAAAAAACAAAACACATGTGAGATTTGACAAAGAAAATGCGCTGGAACCTGACAGGATTATAACTCAAGAGACTACATAAATGTAGATTACAAGCTTCATCGGTCATCTGGTGTGCAATCATATAACGCCGCTCATTGATTTGTAAAGGAGATAGTGCTAACAAACCCTTAAAATTAAATTCACAAAATTATATTCACTGTATTGGAAAATGCATGTCTGAGGGGCTTGGATGATGCTGAAAAACCAGTCCATGCCCTGAGACACGTGCGATCGCACATGCGCGTGTCCATACGCATGCACAATCCCCTGCATAAGCGAAAAATCGCCCGTGTTAACATCACTGTCAATCGTGTAATCCCACATGCCAATTAAGGACTTCGTTGTTCCAACTGCAACACTAGTGAGGGTCACGTGTTGCTTTATAGCTTGCTGTATCTTGTTACATCCTAGGTGAGACATTTAACATGCTACAGCAACAAGATACTCTATGCTTCAGATACAAAAATTTTGGATCGCACTTGCCATTCCAAATACTCGAGAGCAATCATTTGCTCGTGAAGACAAGGGTACACGGCGAATTGATGATCTTGCACTAATTTGTTACGGGTATGGGCTGAAATACATGTAAGAGGAACAAGACTATGGACGAAAGCACAAAGAAGAAAGAAGAGCAGAATAACAAAACAGGACCTACGAAATATAAGGATAAAATGAAAAGAGAATGCTGAGGTAGGCTAGCGAATCCAATGAATAAAGGTAGGCTAGTGAATCAAATGAATAAAGGTAGGCTAGCGAATCAAATGAATAAAGGTAAGCTGGCGAATACAATGAATGAAGGTAAGCTGGCGAATACAATGAATGAAGGTAAGCTGGCGAATACAATGTCTAAAGATAGGCTAGCGAATCAAAACTAAAAGGTGGAAAGTACATATAAAAATATAGTATATTAAACATGAAATTATATGATGGGCTACACCGAGGTCAAGCAAACAACTTACTGCTATTATATTTGAAAACATTTAACACTCGGAAAGAAACAATAGAGAGCTTAGGAGCTGTCATTAAGTTTGACAGATACCGGGGTGGAAAGACATCACTCAAAGTACCAAAAATTTTCATATCCCAGAAGAAATATGTAAAAATATTCCATACCCAAAATATAATATGCAAAAATTTTTCATATCCCCACCTATCAAATTTTATTCCTCTGCAAAAACGTCCTTGCTAACTGAAGGTTTCTTCATCGACAGCCAGGAAGCAACCACAATGATGGAGGATTCTTCATAATCAATTTCAGACTCTTCTGATTTAGAAGAAGTGTAGAACTGCAGC
This sequence comes from Cassiopea andromeda, assembly GCA_018155075.1. Taxonomy (NCBI): domain Eukaryota; kingdom Metazoa; phylum Cnidaria; class Scyphozoa; order Rhizostomeae; family Cassiopeidae; genus Cassiopea; species Cassiopea andromeda. The sequence goes on along the minus strand of WIPJ01007880.1, from coordinate 290,610 downwards.
TCGTATAAACAACTATCGTGCATTTCATGATAGAACTCTCCAAAACTTTTTTGTTTTCATATTTCCAAAACTTTTTCGAAAAGGCTTTTGAACTACAACAAATAATGTTTGGAAAATTTCACACCTCTGCAAGTTTGACTCCATTCCGGTACCTGTCAAACTTGATGACCACTCCTTTATGCTCACAATATTTTACCCATAGGTCAATTCAGCTTGCATTTAACAAGCAACTCAAGAGCCTGGGATTTGATGTAAAAGCTGTTTTCTCGATGTACAAAAACGCAAAAGAGCAAAAACTAGCAACAGGAGAAAAAACTATGAAATAGTCAAACTCAATAAACTGATAAAGAAACTGCAAATCGTATTTGACATATTTTTGTGAGATACAATACAAATTGTCATATTATCTCCAAAGTCTGAAAACAATATTAATTGAAAAGTACCTTGTTTCACTTGAATGGTCAAATGTGAAAGATTCTTTAACCCTCTACAGGAAGCATAGCAGTTTATTACAGATAAAAGAAATGCAAAGAACAAATTTTGACGTTAAAACAGCTTTTTTCAGCAATGGCTTTTCGCCCACTGCATTTCTCGAAACCCAAAAGTACAGTAAAGGCTTGTTTAAACGGTAACATTTCACCCAGCATTTACCCAACAATGATGTTGGGTGAAATGCTGGATCGTTCGAACACCATGTTGGGTCACCCAACATTGACTTTTCCGAAGTTGGGTGAAGTTTGATTCTAGTCAAAAATTTTGGGTAAGGGTAGCCAACAACTCCATTGTTTTCAAATGTTGGGTGAGATATTGGGTCATTTGAACACCTCAGCCAACATTGTTGGCAATGCGCATGCGTTCTCCCTTAAAAAATCGCGCGATATGTGCATTTTGATCGTGGTTTCAAGTCTCCAACGCAGAGCTCCTTCACAGTGTATTCAAATCATAACCTTCATAGAAATGTCGGATGAACTGTTGGATGAAATGTTGGGTCGTTGTAACACCTCTCCCAACATTTGTAAAACTTGTTGGCTGAAATGTTGGATCGTTTAAACAGGCAATAAAATGGAAACCTTTCATTGCCTTGATAGATCATTTACGACTGTTTCTATAATGGTTATGACTTCATAAATTTTTCATTTCAAAAATGACAAATATTTGCTTAAAAAGTTGCAGGTGTTCAACAGCTATGTGTGAGTTTATAATTAAGAACAATATGACCATTCGCACCTTTTTAAACTCATCTTTCTCTAATGACCAAATTTTCAACGAATGGTCCATTCCACATGACACCAATTTTGAGCCGAGAATATCAAGATCCTTCAAAAGATGACACCCATATACAACAACATCACGCCAATAAATAAAAACTGTATTAAAACTGTAAACGAATGTACGGTAATTCAAAAAGGCCGCCTAATATGTAAAAATGTCCTATGGAGGATAGCAAATTAAACAAATGTAAACAGAATTCACTACGCAGCAAAGCGGCTATATAGCTACCGTATTTCCTCAAAAGAACGCCATGGCATTTTTTAAACAATCGAAGTGCATGGCGCAACGTTTATCAAAGGACGGTGATCATTATAACCTGAAACTGTGTAAAAATTGTGTAAAAGTATGAAAGATATCAAGGAATTTCAATATCATTTTTTCCTTCACAGCCCTTGCTCATGCTTTGAACTTTTAACGTGGCGTTCCTTAGAGGCCGGCACTCATTACAGGCCGGCATTGTTTACAAAAGTTGGCCAGAAGGGCGGCCTTCTGTAGAGGGTGGTGTTTATCAGAGAGTGGCGTTCCTTAGAGGCCGGCGCTCATTAGAGGGTGGCATTCTTTACAAAAGTTGGCCAGAAGTGCGGCCTTCTGTAGAGGGTGGTGTTTATCAGAGAGTGGCGTTCATTAGAGGCCGGCAATCATTAGAGGGTG